>OX457024.1:13232245-13807139 GCA_949752745.1 Protula sp. h YS-2021 | reverse complement strand
AGCGTGTGTGGGGCAGGGGGTGTGTGGTCGCCATCAGCCTGTATGTGGGGGACGGGGGTGTGGCCGCCATCAGCCTGGATGTGGGGGAGGGGGGTGTGGCCTCCATCAGCCTGTGTGGGGAGGGGGGGTAGGGTCGCCATCAGCGTGTGTGGGGCAGGGGTGTGTGGTCGCCATCAGCCCGTGTTTGGGGGAGGGAGGTGTGACCGCCATCAGCCTGTATGTGGGGGAGGGGGGTGTGGCCGCCATCGATATGTGTGTGTGTTGGGTGGGGAGGGGAGGGTGTGCTTGGGGCGAGCGGATGGGTATGTATGGCATGTTTGTGTTGACGTGTTACAGTGTCGGTGGGGGGGGTGGCGGCCATTAACCTGTGTGGTGTGTTGGGTGGGTGTGTGTTGGGTGGGGGGAGGGTGTGCTTGGGCGAGTGGGTGGGTATGTACGACATGTTGTGTTGACTTGTTACAGTGTCGGTGGGCGTGGCGGCCATTAACCTGTGTGTGTGTTGGATGGGGGGAGGGTGTGCTTGGGCGAGTGGGTGGGTATGTACGACATGTTTGTGTTGACTTGTTACAGTGTCGGTGGGCGTGGCGGCCATTAACCTGTGTGTGTGTTGGATGGGGGGAGGGTGTGCTTGGGCGAGTGGGTGGGTATGTACGACATGTTTGTGTTGACTTGTTACAGTGTCGGTGGGCGTGGCGGCCATTAACCTGTGTGTGTGTTGGGTGGGGGGAGGGTGTGCTTGGGCGAGTGGGTGGGTATGTACGACATGTTTGTGTTGACTTGTTACAGTGTCGGTGGGCGTGGCGGCCATTAACCTGTGTGTGTGTTGGGTGGGGGGAGGGTGTGCTTAGGGCGAGCGGATGGGTATGTATGGCATGTTTGTGTTGACGTGTTACAGTGTCGGTGGGTGTGGCGGCCATCAACCTGTGTTTATGAGTTGGGTGGGGGGGGGGGGGAGGGTGTGCTTGGGCGAGTGGGTGGGTATGTACGACATGTTTGTGTTGACTTGTTACAGTGTCGGTGGGCGTGGCGGCCATTAACCTGTGTGTGTGTGGATGGGGGGAGGGTGTGCTTGGGCGAGTGGGTGGGTATGTACGACATGTTTGTGTTGACGTGTTACAGTGTCGGTGGGCGTGGCGGCCATTAACCTGTGTGTGTGTTGGGTGGGGGGAGGGTGTGCTTGGGCGAGTGGGTGGGTATGTACGACATGTTTGTGTTGACTTGTTACAGTGTCGGTGGGCGTGGCGGCCATTAACCTGTGTGTGTGTTGGATGGGGGGAGGGTGTGCTTGGGCGAGTGGGTGGGTATGTACGACATGTTTGTGTTGACTTGTTACAGTGTCGGTGGGCGTGGCGGCCATTAACCTGTGTGTGTGTTGGATGGGGGAGGGTGTGCTTGGGCGAGTGGGTGGGTATGTACGACATGTTTGTGTTGACTTGTTACAGTGTCGGTGGGCGTGGCGGCCATTAACCTGTGTGTGTGTTGGATGGGGGGAGGTGTGCTTGGGCGAGTGGGTGGGTATGTACGACATGTTTGTGTTGACTTGTTACAGTGTCGGTGGGCGTGGCGGCCATTAACCTGTGTGTGTGTTGGATGGGGGGAGGGTGTGCTTGGGCGAGTGGTGGGTATGTACGACATGTTTGTGTTGACTTGTTACAGTGTCGGTGGGACGTGGCGGCCATTAACCTGTGTGTGTGTTGGATGGGGGGAGGGTGTGCTTAGGGGCGAGCGGATGGGTATGTATGGCATGTTTGTGTTGACGTGTTACAGTGTCGGTGGGCGTGGCGGCCATTAACCTGTGTGTGTGTTGGGTGGGGGGAGGGTGTGCTTAGGGCGAGCGGATGGGTATGTATGGCATGTTTGTGTTGACGTGTTACAGTGTCGGTGGGCGTGGCGGCCATTAACCTGTGTGTGTGTTGGATGGGGAGGAGGGTGTGCTTGGGCGAGTGGGTGGGTATGTACGACATGTTTGTGTTGACTTGTTACAGTGTCGGTGGGCGTGGCGGCCATTAACCTGTGTGTGTGTTGGATGGGGGGAGGGTGTGCTTGGGCGAGTGGGTGGGTATGTACGACATGTTTGTGTTGACGTGTTACAGTGTCGGTGGGCGTGGCGGCCATTAACCTGTGTGTGTGTTGGGTGGGGGGAGGGTGTGCTTGGGCGAGTGGGTGGGTATGTACGACATGTTTGTGTTGACTTGTTACAGTGTCGGTGGGCGTGGCGGCCATTAACCTGTGTGTGTGTTGGATGGGGGGAGGGTGTGCTTAGGGCGAGCGGATGGGTATGTATGGCATGTTTGTGTTGACGTGTTACAGTGTCGGTGGGCGTGGCGGCCATTAACCTGTGTGTGTGTTGGGTGGGGGGAGGGTGTGCTTAGGGCGAGCGGATGGGTATGTATGGCATGTTTGTGTTGACGTGTTACAGTGTCGGTGGGCGTGGCGGCCATTAACCTGTGTGTGTGTTGGATGGGGGGAGGGTGTGCTTGGGCGAGTGGGTGGGTATGTACGACATGTTTGTGTTGACTTGTTACAGTGTCGGTGGGCGTGGCGGCCATTAACCTGTGTGTGTGTTGGGTGGGGGGAGGGTGTGCTTAGGGCGAGCGGATGGGTATGTATGCATGTTTGTGTTGACGTGTTACAGTGTCGGTGGGCGTGGCGGCCATTAACCTGTGTGTGTGTTGGATGGGGGGAGGGTGTGCTTGGGCGAGTGGGTGGGTATGTATGGCATGTTTGTGTTGACGTGTTACAGTGTCGGTGGGCGTGGCGGCCATTAACCTGTGTGTGTGTTGGATGGGGGGGAGGGTGTGCTTGGGCGAGTGGGTGGGTATGTACGACATGTTTGTGTTGACGTGTTACAGTGTCGGTGGGCGTGGCGGCCATCAACCTGTGTGTGTGTTGGATGGGGGGAGGGTGTGCTTGGGCGAGCGGATGGGTATGTATGGCATGTTTGTGTTGACGTGTTACAGTGTCGGTGGGCGTGGCGGCCATTAACCTGTGTGTGTGTTGGATGGGGGGAGGGTGTGCTTGGGCGAGTGGGTGGGTATGTACGACATGTTTGTGTTGACGTGTTACAGTGTCGGTGGCGTGGCGGCCATTAACCTGTGTGTGTGTTGGATGGGGGAGGGTGTGCTTGGGCGAGTGGGTGGGTATGTATGGCATGTTTGTGTTGACGTGTTACAGTGTCGGTGGGCGTGGCGGCCATTAACCTGTGTGTGTGTTGGATGGGGGGAGGGTGTGCTTGGGCGAGTGGGTGGGTATGTACGACATGTTTGTGTTGACGTGTTACAGTGTCGGTGGGCGTGGCGGCCATTAACCTGTGTGTGTGTTGGATGGGGGGAGGGTGTGCTTGGGCGAGTGGGTGGGTATGTGCGACATGTTTGTGTTGACTTGTTACAGTGTCGGTGGCGTGGCGGCCATTAACCTGTGTGTGTGTTGGATGGGGGAGGGTGTGCTTGGGCGAGTGGGTGGGTATGTACGACATGTTTGTGTTGACTTGTTACAGTGTCGGTGGGCGTGGCGGCCATTAACCTGTGTGTGTGTTGGATGGGGGGAGGGTGTGCTTGGGCGAGTGGGTGGGTATGTACGACATGTTTGTGTTGACGTGTTACAGTGTCGGTGGGCGTGGCGGCCATTAACCTGTGTGTGTGTTGGATGGGGGGAGGGTGTGCTTGGGCGAGTGGGTGGGTATGTACGACATGTTTGTGTTGACTTGTTACAGTGTCGGTGGGCGTGGCGGCCATTAACCTGTGTGTGTGTTGGATGGGGGGAGGGTGTGCTTGGGCGAGTGGGTGGGTATGTACGACATGTTTGTGTTGACTTGTTACAGTGTCGGTGGGCGTGGCGGCCATTAACCTGTGTGTGTGTTGGGTGGGGGGAGGGTGTGCTTGGGCGAGTGGGTGGGTATGTACGACATGTTTGTGTTGACTTGTTACAGTGTCGGTGGGCGTGGCGGCCATTAACCTGTGTGTGTGTTGGATGGGGGGAGGGTGTGCTTGGGCAAGTGGGGTGGGTATGTATGGCATGTTTGTGTTGACGTGTTACAGTGTCGGTGGGCGTGGCGGCCATCAACCTGTGTGTGTGTTGGATGGGGGTAGGGTGTGCTTGGGCGAGTGGGTGGGTATGTACGACATGTTTGTGTTGACTTGTTACAGTGTCGGTGGGCGTGGCGGCCATTGACCTGTGTGTGTGTTGGATGGGGGGAGGGTGTGCTTGGGCGAGTGGGTGGGTATGTACGACATGTTTGTGTTGACTTGTTACAGTGTCGGTGGGCGTGGCGGCCATTAACCTGTGTGTGTGTTGGATGGGGGGAGGGTGTGCTTGGGCGAGTGGGTGGGTATGTACGACATGTTTGTGTTGACTTGTTACAGTGTCGGTGGGCGTGGCGGCCATTAACCTGTGTGTGTGTTGGATGGGGGGAGGGTGTGCTTGGGCGAGTGGGTGGGTATGTACGACATGTTTGTGTTGACTTGTTACAGTGTCGGTGGGCGTGGCGGCCATTAACCTGTGTGTGTGTTGGGTGGGGGGAGGGTGTGCTTGGGCGAGTGGGTGGGTATGTACGACATGTTTGTGTTGACTTGTTACAGTGTCGGTGGGCGTGGCGGCCATTAACCTGTGTGTGTGTTGGGTGGGGGGAGGGTGTGCTTAGGGCGAGCGGATGGGTATGTATGGCATGTTTGTGTTGACGTGTTACAGTGTCGGTGGGTGTGGCGGCCATCAACCTGTGTTTATGAGTTGGGTGGGGGGGGGGGGAGGGTGTGCTTGGGCGAGTGGGTGGGTATGTACGACATGTTTGTGTTGACGTGTTACAGTGTCGGTGGGCGTGGCGGCCATCACCTGTGTGTGTGTTGGATGGGGGGAGGGTGTGCTTGGGCGAGTGGGTGGGTATGTACGACATGTTTGTGTTGACGTGTTACAGTGTCGGTGGGCGTGGCGGCCATTAACCTGTGTGTGTGTTGGATGGGGGGAGGGTGTGCTTGGGCGAGTGGGTGGGTATGTACGACATGTTTGTGTTGACGTGTTACAGTGTCGGTGGGCGTGGCGGCCATTAACCTGTGTGTGTGTTGGATGGGGGGAGGGTGTGCTTGGGCGAGTGGGTGGGTATGTACGACATGTTTGTGTTGACGTGTTGCAGTATCGGTGGGCGTGGCGGCCATTAACCTGTGTGTGTGTTGGATGGGGGGAGGGTGTGCTTGGGCGAGTGGGTGGGTATGTATGGCATGTTTGTGTTGACGTGTTACAGTGTCGGTGGGCGTGGCGGCCATTAACCTGTGTGTGTGTTGGATGGGGGAAGGGTGTGCTTGGGCGAGTGGGTGGGTATGTACGACATGTTTGTGTTGACGTGTTACAGTGTCGGTGGGCGTGGCGGCCATTAACCTGTGTGTGTGTTGGATGGGGGGAGGGTGTGCTTGGGCGAGTGGGTGGGTATGTACGACATGTTTGTGTTGACTTGTTACAGTGTCGGTGGGCGTGGCGGCCATTAACCTGTGTGTGTGTTGGATGGGGGGAGGGTGTGCTTGGGCGAGTGGGTGGGTATGTACGACATGTTTGTGTTGACTTGTTACAGTGTCGGTGGGCGTGGCGGCCATTAACCTGTGTGTGTGTTGGATGGGGGGAGGGTGTGCTTGGGCGAGTGGGTGGGTATGTACGACATGTTTGTGTTGACGTGTTACAGTGTCGGTGGGCGTGGCGGCCATTAACCTGTGTGTGTGTTGGATGGGGGGAGGGTGTGCTTGGGCGAGTGGGTGGGTATGTACGACATGTTTGTTTTGACTTGTTACAGTGTCGGTGGGCGTGGCGGCCATTAACCTGTGTGTGTGTTGGATGGGGGGAGGGTGTGCTTGGGCGAGTGGGTGGGTATGTACGACATGTTTGTGTTGACTTGTTACAGTGTCGGTGGGCGTGGCGGCCATTAACCTGTGTGTGTGTTGGGTGGGGGGAGGGTGTGCTTGGGCGAGTGGGTGGGTATGTACGACATGTTTGTGTTGACTTGTTACAGTGTCGGTGGGCGTGGCGGCCATTAACCTGTGTGTGTGTTGGATGGGGGGAGGGTGTGCTTGGGCAAGTGGGTGGGTATGTATGGCATGTTTGTGTTGACGTGTTACAGTGTCGGTGGGCGTGGCGGCCATCAACCTGTGTGTGTGTTGGATGGGGGTAGGGTGTGCTTGGGCGAGTGGGTGGGTATGTACGACATGTTTGTGTTGACTTGTTACAGTGTCGGTGGGCGTGGCGGCCATTGAGCTGTGTGTGTGTTGGATGGGGGGAGGGTGTGCTTGGGCGAGTGGGTGGGTATGTACGACATGTTTGTGTTGACTTGTTACAGTGTCGGTGGGCGTGGCGGCCATTAACCTGTGTGTGTGTTGGGTGGGGGGAGGGTGTGCTTGGGCGAGTGGGTGGGTATGTACGACATGTTTGTGTTGACTTGTTACAGTGTCGGTGGGCGTGGCGGCCATTAACCTGTGTGTGTGTTGGATGGGGGGAGGGTGTGCTTGGGCAAGTGGGTGGGTATGTATGGCATGTTTGTGTTGACGTGTTACAGTGTCGGTGGGCGTGGCGGCCATCAACCTGTGTGTGTGTTGGATGGGGGGAGGGTGTGCTTGGGCGAGTGGGTGGGTATGTACGACATGTTTGTGTTGACGTGTTACAGTGTCGGTGGGCGTGGCGGCCATTAACCTGTGTGTGTGTTGGATGGGGGGAGGGTGTGCTTGGGCGAGTGGGTGGGTATGTACGACATGTTTGTGTTGACGTGTTGCAGTGTCGGTGGGCGTGGCGGCCATTAACCTGTGTGTGTGTGTTGGGAAGGTGGGGGGGGGGGGTGTGCTTGGGCGAGTGGCTGGGTATGTATGGCATGTTTGTGTTGACGTGTTACAGTGTCGGTGGGCGTGGCGGCCATTAACCTGTGTGTGTGTTGGATGGGGGGAGGGTGTGCTTGGGCGAGTGGGTGGGTATGTACGACATGTTTGTGTTGACGTGTTACAGTGTCGGTGGGCGTGGCGGCCATTAACCTGTGTGTGTGTTGGATGGGGGGAGGGTGTGCTTGGGCGAGTGGGTGGGTATGTACGACATGTTTGTGTTGACGTGTTACAGTGTCGGTGGGCGTGGCGGCCATTAACCTGTGTGTGTGTTGGATGGGGGGAGGGTGTGCTTGGGCGAGTGGGTGGGTATGTACGACATGTTTGTGTTGACGTGTTACAGTGTCGGTGGGCGTGGCGGCCATTAACCTGTGTGTGTGTTGGATGGGGGGAGGGTGTGCTTGGGCGAGTGGGTGGGTATGTACGACATGTTTGTGTTGACGTGTTACAGTGTCGGTGGGCGTGGCGGCCATTAACCTGTGTGTGTGTTGGATGGGGGGAGGGTGTGCTTGGGCGAGTGGGTGGGTATGTACGACATGTTTGTGTTGACGTGTTACAGTGTCGGTGGGCGTGGCGGCCATTAACCTGTGTGTGTGTTGGATGGGGGGAGGGTGTGCTTAGGGCGAGCGGATGGGTATGTATGGCATGTTTGTGTTGACGTGTTACAGTGTCGGTGGGCGTGGCGGCCATTAACCTGGGTGTGTTGGATGGGGGGAGGGTGTGCTTGGGCGAGTGGGTGGGTATGTATGGCATCTTTGTGTTGACGTGTTACAGTGTCGGTGGGCGTGGCGGCCATCAACCTGGCCGTGGACACGGGGGACACGGAGAACCTGCACATGTGCCTGGCTAACGCTGACGTGCACCTGCACAGCGTCACGCCTGACTGCACCCAAACCTACTGCACCAAGCTGCTCAAATTCAAGCAGCGCAAAGCCCAAGCAGGTGAGCGGCCAGTAATTCGACGGGGGCGGGGGTGTTGAACCATCCCCTAAACCCAGATTTTCTTCCCAAAGAAAAAAAATTCAAGTGGCCCGAATCGGCAATTTTGAACACACAATTGAAACGAGCAGCAGAAACCCACCGCCTTGTCGTTGCTCCTCGTAATTAGATTTATTATCAACTTGGCGTTGACGCAAGCGGGAATTTGTATTGTTGTCGACTGCGTGCCGTTGCTAGGGGCGAGGAGTGTTTGGCACGAGATTTCATTGGTTAACGCTGCCACGTCATCACGAGATGATGCACGGGATTTGACGTGTCTCTGCAGGGGAGTGCGGCTCCGGGTGGATGATGAACAAGCTCCGCGATGGCTATAAGTTCTTCTTCAACGTGCACACCATGCAGTACGGCTGGGAGAGGAGAGAGGACATGAGGAAAGACCACGGGCTGCTCACGCGGGACGAAATACAGGTCAGCCTCGGAGGGGGGGGGGGGGGAGGGGGAGAGGGAGAGGGGGGAGACCACGGGCTGCTTACGCGGGACGAGATACAGGTCAGCCTCGGAGGGGGGGGGGGAGAGGGGGGGAGACCACGGGTGGGGAGGGGGGTGTCACAGACTCATCTTTGATGTGAGTACGTAACTGGGGGGGGGGGGAGGGGAGGAGGGAGGTGGCTGATGCTGTAGGGAGGGGTTTCTGTGCGCACGCTAATGTGGTCGTGCATGCATGTCATCAGTAATTTTGGGTGCAATGGGTGGTGGGGGGAGGGGGATACGGAAGACCCAGTGGGCGTGAATTTTTAATTCCGTGATACACGATCTAAGCCATTGAAGCAGTCGGAGAAAAGGCCAATCCCCTCATTGCTACCCCGAGCTAGAGTTGAACTCCAGAGTACCAGACCAACGCTCTAACCGTCTGAGTTTTGCGTCAATGTTTGGGAGGTTAAAACGCTGACATTTTTTATGTATGGGCTTTACGAATGGCCGTCTCTGCATTTTCTAACATGCCAATTCTCTAGTTATTATGTTTGAATGATCAGGAAAATATGCTGCACGTTTCAATTTTTGTCGAGCAGTCTTTGAACCAGACTTTTTTGACTTTTTAATGTTGCGTTTTTACTGTTGCCTGGTCCTGCAGACATGCGTGACGGAAGTGACGTCAGCCCATGACAGGCAGCTGCTGTTCAAGGCCAACGAGCAGCTGATTGTGCGGCTGCAGGCGCGGGCGCGGGGCAACCTGGCGAGGCGCGCCTACAGGCAGAAGATGGACTACTTCTCCCAGCACGCACCCGCTGTTGTTAAGCTACAGGTTAGCAATCATTGTTTGCTGACGGTCTAAGAGGAATGTTTCTTTGCTATTTAAATGTTCTCTTATCTTTTATTTTCGCAAATAGATGAACACAGCACACACGTCATTACACAGATGTCTTCAGAAACGTCGTCACACACATTATCACAGACGTCATCGCACAAATGTCATCATACTCTTATACACGTCATCACACAAACTCATTATACACGTCATCACACAAACGTCATCATACACGTCATCACACACATTATCATCGCACAAACGTCACCATACTCTCGTACACGTCACCACACAAACGTCACCATGCACGTCATCACACAAACGTCAGAAGAATCGCTTATGAAACTGCGAATGATTCAAAGTAAATTCATTTCGGAATTGCGTTTTATTTCAGTCCTGGTGGAGAATGGCGCGGACAAGGAAGAAATACGTCGAGTATAACAACTTCACGAAGACGAACGAGAAATACGCGATCACGGTAAATACGCGCTGCTGGTTCCTGCCTGACAGTGTTCGTGTGTGTTGTTGGCAAAAAATGGCATTCAGAGGCGCAGCTCCGTAGCTAAGTGTAGTCCACGTAATATCGCCCTCGACACCCTGTGCTTTTGTGAAGAATAAACATGAAAATGCAGATGAAGTAATTTAAAACAAACAAAAAAGAATCCCCAAACACCGTACTCGAGGTTTGTGTGTCCGCTAATCATCTTTCTCTATTGAGCAAGTGAGATCTGAGGGGAAGATATAAGATGTTAATGTGATGCGTTCTGTAGCTGAGCCCAACTCGGCGTTTGCGTAGAATACCTTGTTTGGTACTTTTGCAGCTGCAGGCGGCGTTCCGAATGTACATGGCCAGGAAGAAGTACTTAGAGAGATTACGCTATTTCAAGTTACACGTGAGTTCTGTGGACATTTATTGCGGCATAGCAAACTTTGTTAATGAGTAAAGGTGAAGGTCGAGGCGAAATTCCTGCAAAAGCCACAGTCTGTATTTTGTGATGGCCTATTCAAGTTTGAATTCGAATGCTATATGCAAAAATATGTCATTTAATTACCCATAAGCCGACAGTTGTGAGGTGCTGCATGCGAGTTCTCCGAATTAATCGTAAAACGTTTGGTAAAAATGCGAAAGGCGTCAGTTCTGTTACTGCAATTTATATGTTATAATGATGGGCTGTTGTCGAAATGCGGGGCAGTTTGCTCCAACAGAGTCGTGCGTGCCGAAAGATATCTCATTTCCTCCCTAGCTAACTGATATTATTCTTTCATGTTACAGGAAGATAAAGCAGCCAAAATCCAGGCATTTGTGAAGTCAAAATGGGCCAAGCAAGACTTCAGAACGCTGAGTAAGGAGTCACGTGACAGTGCTTGGTTAGATTGTTCCGCGCAAAAAAAGTAGTTCTGAAGAATGTATGAGATTTAAACTGAAGCGCGAAGTAGTGACCAAATATGTTGAATTATCGTTTGCTACTGAATGGTGGGGAAATTAGTTGCTGTAGAAGAAAATGTTTATACATTTCTGGAAATATGTTAATATGGCGCTTATGTGGGGGTTATTGACGTAGACGGGCTCTATTTCCAAAGGTTTATTGTTACCAAAATGCCAGCTTGTGAAAAATACCTGCCATCTGTTCAGTGCGGAAGGTACTCTGACAGGTGTGCGCTGAAAAGAAGTAGCTGGAACATCTTTAATTTGAATAGAATGTGGTGTGTACAATTTCAGTGTACGGTGAGAACCCGCCGGTGAGCATAGTGAGGAAATTCGTGCACTTACTCGACATGGGTGACGCTGATTACGAGGAGGAAATAGGTAAATCGATCAGTCAATCATGTGTGACGCTGATTACGCGGAGGAAATAGGTAAATCGGTCAGTCAATCATGGGTGACGCCGATTACTTTATTATTATTTAATACATTTGTATAGCACTTTATCTAATAATAAGCTCCAAGTGCTGCACAGAGTATACAATTATAAGTTAAAATGATAAACGTGAATAATAATACAATTATAATACTGTTACAAATTAGTTGACAAAAGCATTATTAAAAAGGTGTGTTTTAAGAGCTCCTTTAAAAGCTGCAACGTTATTTATAGATCTAAAATGAATAGGCAGCGAGTTCCATAGTTTAGGAGCAAAATTCACGAATGCTCTATCACCATATCTATTGTTGGTTCTGTGTTCTACCAATAATCCTTGACAGCCCGATCGGAGCGAGCGACAGTTCCGGTACGGTGTTATTAGATCCATTAGATATTGAGGTGCGCGTCCATGAATACAGTTAAAAACAATGACTAGAATTTTGAATACTATCCGCTGTTCAACAGGCAGCCAGTGCAGTTCGATGAGTAGGGGCGTTGCATAGTTAAATCTGCTCACTTTGGAGATGAGACGAGCTGCCGAGTTTTGCACGACTTGAAGCTTTCGAATTAATGATTTATTTACGCCGTAGAGTAGGGAGTTGGAGTAATCCAAGCGAGATATTACATATGCGTGAACTAACAACTTAGTGGCCTGAGTAGTTAGAAATCGTCGAATTCTAGCTATGTTTCGTAGGTAAAACAATGCAGAAGATACTTTGAGGCTAATAAATTTATCCATGGTTAGCGAATTATCCAACATAGCACCCAGGTTTTTCACAGTAAGTTTGGATGAAATAACTTTAGATTCGATATTGATTTCAATACCCTCAAGTCGCGACAAATTACATTTTGAGCCAAATAAAATAAGTTCAGTCTTGTCATCGTTGAGCTTCAAAAAATTGGCACACATCCATTTCTTGAAAGCCAGGATACATTCTTCAGTAGTGTTGATAGCATTTACAGTGTTCTTCTTGTGATCAAAAGCAATATAAATTTGCGAGTCATCAGCATAGAAATGATATTTAACGTTATATTTATTAGCTATATCCGCCAGCGGAGTAACATAAACGGTAAATAAAATAGGGCCTAAAACAGAGCCCTGAGGTACGCCATGACTGAGGGTAGCAGTTGATGAGGTAAAACCATTCACGATCACAGTCTGAGTTCGGCTACGTAAGTAGGACTTAAACCATGATAAAGCCTGATCGCTTACTCCAAAGCGGTGGTGTAGACGTGTGAACAGCGTATCGTGGTCAATGGTGTCGAAAGCTGCACTAAGATCTAACATCGCTAGTGCAACCATAGACTTCGTGTCAAGAGCGGCCATGACATCACTCTGAACTCGTAACAGTGCAGTTTCGGTGGAACAGAACATGCGATAGGCTGATTGATATTTATCCAAAAGATTGTGTGTGATAAGATGTTCATTCAACTGTGCTGCTACTACACGTTCAACGATTTTGGAAACATAGCTTAGATTCGAAACAGGGCGGTAGTTTTTCAAAATGTCTGGATCCAGACTGGCTTTCTTGAGAAGAGGTACAACGAGGGCACACTTTAGATTTTCAGACACTTGATTAGATTACGGGGAGGAAATAGGTAAATCGATCAGTCAGTCATGGGTGACGCTGATTACGGGGAGGAAATAGGTAAATCGATCAGTCAGTCATGGGTGACGCTGATTACGAGGAGGAAATAGGTAAATCGATCAGTCAATCATGTGTGACGCTGATTACGGGGAGGAAGTATGGTAAATCGGTCAGTGAGTCATGGGTGACGCTGATTACGAGGAAGAAAAAGGTAAATCGGTCAGTCAGTCATGGGTGACGCTGATTACGAGGAGGAAATAGGTAAATCGGTCAGTCAGTCATGGGTGACGCTGATTACGAGGAGGAAATAGGTAAATCGATCAATCAATCATGTGTGACGCTGATTACGGGGAGGTAATAGGTAAATCGATCAGTCAGTCATGTGTGACGCTGATTACGAGGAGGAAATAGGTAAATCGATCAGTCAGTCATGGGTGACGCTGATTTCGAGGATCAAATAGGTTAATCGATCAGTCAGTCATGGATGACGTTGATTACGGGGAGGAAATAGGTAAATCGATCAGGCAGTCAATGACTTCAGCCGTAACTGGTGGGCTGATCCCTCCTTCAGTCTCATGTCACGGTAGAGGCATTGTAAGACTGCTTGTGTCTTTACTACAGTTTAACAAAGTCCTTCGATTCAATGCTAATGTTAATCTGAAATCCTGCTTTGTGTATATTGAGAAAGACATTGCAGCAACTGTAATTGGCGGACGCTGTAATCTAATACGTCGTAATGTGGTAGACGTTGTAATGATCTGGACTTTGAGATGGTCGGGATTTCGTTATGAGCTGGATCTTCTAGACAACAGCCATTCTGTGTTGGTTGTGTAGAGACAACAGTCCTTCTGTGTAAGTTGTGTAGAGACAACAGCCCTTCTGTGTTGGTTGTGTAGAGACAACAGTCCTTCTGTGTTGGTTGTGTAGAGACAACAGTCCTGTGTTGGTTGTGTAGAGATAACAGCCCTTCTGTGTTGGCTGTGTAGAGACAACAGCCCTTCTGTGTTGGTTGTGTAGAGACAACAGTCTTTCTGTGTTGGTTGTGTAGAGACAACAGTCCTGTGTTGGTTGTGTAGAGACAACAGTCCTGTGTTGGTTGTGTAGAGACAACAGCCCTTCTGTGTTGGTTGTGTAGAGACAACAGCCTTTCTGTGTTGGTTGTGTAGAGACAACAGTCCTTCTGTGTTGGTTGTGTAGAGACAACAGTCCTGTGTTGGTTGTGTAGAGTCAACAGTCCTGTGTTGGTTGTGTAGAGACCACAGTCCTGTGTTGGTTGTGTAGAGTCAACAGTCCTGTGTTGGTTGTGTAGAGACCACAGTCCTGTGTTGGCTGTGTAGAGAAAACAGTCCTGTGTTGGTTGTGTAGAGACAACAGTATGGTGTTGGTTGTGTAGAGACAGCAATCCTGTGTTGGTTGTGTAGAGACAACAGTCCTGTGTTGGTTGTGTAGAGACAACAGCCCTTCTGTGTTGGTTGTGTAGAGACAACAGTCCTGTGTTGGTTGTGTAGAGACAACAGTCCTGTGTTTGATGTGTAGAGACAAGTCCTGTGTTGGTTTTGTAGAGACAACAGCCCTTCTGTGTTGGTTGTGTAGAGACAACAGTCCTGTGTTGATTGTGTAGAGACAACAGTCCTGTGTTGGTTGTGTAGAGACAACAGCCCTTCTGTGTTGGTTGTGTAGAGACAACAGTCTTTCTGTGTTGGTTGTGTAGAGACAACAGTCCTGTGTTGGTTGTGTAGAGACAACAGTCCTGTGTTGGTTGTGTAGAGACAACAGCCCTTCTGTGTTGGTTGTGCAGAGACAACAGTCCTGTGTTGGTTGTGTAGAGACAACAGTCCTGTGTTTGATGTGTAGAGACAAGTCCTGTGTTGGTTGTATAGAGACAACAGCCCTTCTGTGTTGGTTGTGTAGAGACAACTGTCCTGTGTTGGTTGTGTAGAGACAACAGTCCTGTGTTGGTTGTGTAGAGATAACAGCCCTTCTGTGTTGGTTGTGTAGAGACGACAGCCCTCCTGTGTTGGTTGTGTAGAGACAACAGCCCTTCTGTGTTGGCTGTGTAGAGACAACAGCCCTTCTGTGTTGGTTGTGTAAAAAACGACAGCCCTGCTGTGTTGGTTGTGTAGAGATACAGAAGCTGAAGCAGCAGGTGGTACAGGACATCCGCGCCAACCAGCAGCTCGAGCACGACCTCAACGAGATGGACATTAAGATAGGCCTTCTAGTCAAAAACAGAATCACCCTGCAGGTAAGGCCCGTGACTGCTCGCCACATCATTCTACGGGTTTTATTATGTGTGGTTCCTCGGAATATTTTAAAAGGGAAAATAAATGTATATAAAAAAAGTAAATAAATCAAGGATTTGAGTAAAAAAGTAGAGGAAAAAAGCGCAACCACCAATGCAGAAATAAACAAAAGAAAAATTGGGTGGCAGAAGAAAAATAAAGAAAGGTGAACGAGAGAGAAGAGGACTGTTTTTGTGCGCAGGATGTCGTGTCCCACCACAAGTCCCTGAAGAAGTACCGCGATAACAGCAGCAGCAACCTGCAGGGCGGTATCAAGGCTCTGAGCAAGCACAGCCGTGAGAGGCTGGAGGCGTACCAGCACCTCTTCTACCTCCTACAGGTGAGTAGCCCCCGGTGCAATGACAACTGCAAGCAGAGCCGTGAGAGCCTGGAGGCGTACCAGCACCTCTTCTACCTCCTACAGGTGAGTAACCCCCGGTGCCATGACAACGGCAAGCAGAGCCGTGAGAGGCTGGAGGCGTACCAGCACCTCTTCTACCTCCTACAGGTGAGTAGCCCCCGGTGCCATGACAACGGCAAGCACAGCCGTGAGAGGCTGGAGGCGTACCAGCACCTCTTCTACCTCCTACAGGTGAGTAACCCCCGGTGCCATGACAACGGAAAGCAGAGCCGTGAGAGGCTGGAGGCGTACCAGCACCTCTTCTACCTCCTACAGGTGAGTAACCCCCGGTGCCATGACAACGGCAGGCAGAGCCGTGAGAGGCTGGAGGCGTACCAGCACCTCTTCTACCTCCTACAGGTGAGTAGCCCCCGGTGCCATGACAACGGCAAGCAGAGCCGTGAGAGGCTGGAGGCGTACAAGCACCTCTTCTACCTCCTACAGGTGAGTAGCCCCCGGTGCCATGACAACGGCAAGCAGAGCCGTGAGAGGCTGGAGGCGTACCAGCACCTCTTCTACCTCCTACAGGTGAGTAGCCCCCGGTGCTATGACAACGGAAAGCAGAGCCGTGAGAGGCTGGAGGCGTACCAGCACCTCTTCTACCTCCTGCAGGTGAGTAGACCCGGGTGCCATGACAACGGCAAGCAGAGCCGTGAGAGGCTGGAGGCGTACCAGCAACTCTTCTACCTCCTACAGGTGAGTAGCCCCCGGTGCCATGACAACGGCAAGCAGAGCCGTGAGAGGCTGGAGGCGTACCAGCACCTCTTCTACCTCCTACAGGTGAGTAACCCCCGGTGCCATGACAACGGCAAGCAGAGCCGTGAGAGGCTGGAGGCGTACCAGCACCTCTTCTTCCTCCTACAGGTGAGTAGCCCCCGGTGCCATGACAACGGCAAGCACAGCCGTGACAGGCTGGAGGCGTACCAGCACCTCTTCTACCTCCTACAGGTGAGTAACCCCCGGTGCCATGACAACGGAAAGCAGAGCCGTGAGAGGCTGGAGGCGTACCAGCACCTCTTCTACCTCCTACAGGTGAGTAACCCCCGGTGCCATGACAACGGCAGGCAGAGCCGTGAGAGGCTGGAGGCGTACCAGCACCTCTTCTACCTCCTACAGGTGAGTAGCCCCCGGTGCCATGACAACGGCAAGCAGAGCCGTGAGAGGCTGGAGGCGTACCAGCGCCTCTTCTACCTCCTGCAGGTGAGTAGCCCCGGGTGCCATGACAACGGCAAGCACAGCCGTGAGAGGCTGGAGGCGTACCAGCACCTCTTCTACCTCCTACAGGTGAGTAACCCCCGGTGCCATGACAACGGCAAGCAGAGCCGTGAGAGGCTGGAGGCGTACCAGCACCTCTTCTACCTCCTACAGGTGAGTAACCCCCGGTGCCATGACAACGGAAAGCAGAGCCGTGAGAGGCTTGAGGCGTACCAGCACCTCTTCTACCTCCTACAGGTGAGTAACCCCCGGTGCCATGACAACGGCAGGCAGAGCCGTGAGAGGCTGGAGGCGTACCAGCACCTCTTCTACCTCCTACAGGTGAGTAGCCCCCGGTTCCATGACAACGGCAAGCACAGCCGTGAGAGGCTGGAGGCGTACCAGCACCTCTTCTACCTCCTACAGGTGAGTAGCCCCCGGTGCTATGACAACGGCAAGCAGAGCCGTGAGAGGCTGGAGGCGTCCCAGCACCTCTTCTGCCTCCTACAGGTGAGTAGCCCCCGGTGCCATGACAACGGCAAGCAGAGCCGTGAGAGGCTGGAGGCGTACCAGCACCTCTTCTACCTCCTACAGGTGAGTAACCCCCGGTGCCATGACAACGGCAAGCACAGCCGTGAGAGGCTGGAGGCGTACCAGCACCTCTTCTACCTCCTACAGGTGAGTAGCCCCGGGTGCGATGACAACAGCAAGCAGAGCCGTGAGAGGCTGGAGGCGTACCAGCACCTCTTCTACCTCTACAGGTGAGTATCCTTCGGTGCGATGACAACAGCAAGCAGAGCCGTGAGAGGCTGGAGGCGTACCAGCACCTCTTCTACCTCCTACAGGTGAGTATCCTTCGGTGCGATGACAACAGCAAGCAGAGCCGTGAGAGGCTGGAGGCGTACCAGCGCCTCTTCTACCTCCTGCAGGTGAGTAGCCCCGGGTGCCATGACAACGGCAAGCAGAGCCGTGAGAGGCTGGAGGCGTACCAGCACCTCTTCTTCCTCCTACAGGTGAGTAGCCCCCGGTGCCATGACAACGGCAAGCACAGCCGTGACAGGTTGGAGGCGTACCAGCACCTCTTCTACCTCCTACAGGTGAGTAACCCCCGGTGCCATGACAACGGAAAGCAGAGCCGTGAGAGGCTGGAGGCGTACCAGCGCCTCTTCTACCTCCTGCAGGTGAGTAGACCCGGGTGCCATGACAACGGCAAGCAGAGCCGTGAGAGGCTGGAGGCGTACCAGCACCTCTTCTACCTCCTACAGGTGAGTAGCCCCCGGTGCCATGACAACGGCAAGCAGAGCCGTGAGAGGCTGGAGGCGTACCAGCACCTCTTCTACCTCCTACAGGTGAGTAACCCCCGGTGCCATGACAACGGCAAGCAGAGCCGTGAGAGGCTGGAGGCGTACCAGCACCTCTTCTACCTCCTACAGGTGAGTATCCTTCGGTGCCATGACTTGTAAATATTAACTTATATTATCTGCTGAAAGGCCTGTGATACAACTCGAAACAACAAAAAAATATATAAAGAATTATTAAAGTTTAACTTTTTTTGCGAAAAAATGTCTCACTTCTTTCTTTCGTCCAACAGACAAACCCGGTGTACTTGGCAAAGCTGATATTCGAAATGCCGCAGAACCAAACGAATCGCTTCATGGAATCAGTCATCCTCACACTGCTCAACTACGCGTCGAACCAGCGTGAGGAGTTCCTCCTACTCAAGCTCTTCAAAACGGCCCTGATCGAGGAAATACGGTAATTGCCCTCAAGTCGCCTACTCCTATTTCTGTCCCATTCTTACAATTTCATGTTTAAAACGTTCAGGATTATTTTGTAAATGCATTTTCAAAATAGCTCTACATATTGGCAAAAACCTATTGGAGCTTTTTTTATGCGTGGCATGAGTGAGAATTTCAAACATGACGTTTAAAAAAAGAGTAATTAACAGTAAATGATGCATCAAAGCTGATCAGATCTAATACGCAAAGTCCGGTGTAACACAACGAGGAGTACGGCTTGTGTCAAGGTGCGTGACGTCTTTTGTTGTGTACTGTCTTGTCAAATAGTATTTTAGCTATCCGTTCAGGATACCAGCAAATACTATGATCATTGCGATAGGTAAGTCGTTAAGTTCATGACTGAGGTGCATTTTGGGTAATGTTTAAGACATACACATTGAAGTTGGATACATAAGTTGTTTATTTGTTTCTTTTACGCCGTCGTATAGGAGACTGTAAGTATAATGAACCGAAGGGAACTGAAATATATACTTTCCCCAAAGCGTGCCAACAACCAATGCCTCTTAAATCCAGGCCATGACAATATGGAGGGCATGCTTTGGGGGGTATATGGTGGTGTGTACATGCATCTTGTGGTTGTCAGCGAGCGAGCAAGGCCATACGTTATCTCTTATACCAGAGCAAACTCACAAACAGTTCTGGGCGAGTTTACTTGTGCAGTGAAAATGTAATGCGCTTGTTTCTGTTGAAGGACAAACATAAATTATTTCGGATAAAATTAATTCGATGCGCATTGGGAATCAGATCCCAGATAATTAGAAAATGTGAATATAAGCGCAAGCTGCAGCGAGCGATAATACAAAACTGAACAGAATTGACGGGGGAAATACCAGAGCACTGCTTGTAAGAAAGCGCATGCTATGAAAGATGGGCAGGGGGGTGTGGTCACGTGTTCGTTGTTGGTTTGCTTTGTCTGTGTGATGGCCAGCTCTGCTCGCTCTGCCTCTGACTGGGTTTCCATGGGAACGTTTCAGTTTCACTTTCGTTATTCAAAGAGGCACGTTTCCAACCTTTCCTCGCATATTATGGAATGTAAGAATTGCATGGATTTAATCTGCCGTAAATAGCTAAGTGTCATTTGGGCAGGAATTAAAACTTACTAGTAGTGAAAAAAAAAGGTTTTAAAAAAGGTAAATTAAAAATGGAAATGTGAACGAGAAACTAATTCAAGTAATTTTCCCAGACCGTCCTTGACATTAACCATTCGCTTCATGATTTATGTTCATAGCCTCCTCTTTAATCATTCGCTTGTGTTAACTGTGTGCTGTGACGTAGTGCAAAAAAAAAAAATCGCCAGGAAAAATCGTGAGAGTAATGGGACAGTGTTGTACAGGTTTGCTCTGCATAACAGAATGCATAGTTTTGATTGGCTCACAGTACCCGTTGTTACCTTTTTTACCTGTGCTTTGATTGGCTCACAATCTCTGTTGTTACCTTTGTTTACCCAAGCCCTTGCATGGCAGTATGGTATGTAACCCTGGTAACGCTTTCCTGATTGGTTAATAGTGAGCCAATGTAAAACGCCTTGTGACAGGTCTTGCCTTCTTTTCACACCTTTGTCAAGTAGCTGTCATTTATTGCGACCAGAGATAACAGAGAAATTCGTGCACTGACTCGATTTGAGAGTGCGAAATCATCACTTGTCTATCGGCTAGTCGGGTCTGAATCAGTTTTTGTCGGAATTTGGTCGTCGCTTAAACCAAATGATTGAAGCTTTTCATTTCTTATCTTCTTATCTCTGACAAAAGAAAACTGCAGAAGATAAAGGCAAATATTTCGAATATGTTTTTGTGAGTAGGAGGGGGGGGGGCGCCTAGCTCAGCTTGTCTGGTATTCAGAACTGGCCCAGGAAGCAAGCAATCATATTGGCCTTCGCTCAAGTTGCTTTAGATAAACGACTGCAGTGGATTAGCTCATCCGTCATGCATTAAAGACCCAGTCGAGTTGTCTTTGTTCATAGACAGACACACCGATGCTTTCGTATTGTCTGTGCACTGTCGGGAAATGAGGTGTGAAAACAAGACAAGCTGCCACACCACGGAAATATTCTTACTTGTCATTGCACTATATCGTGGGTTCATTTGGCTCGGGGATTGTATATCTGAATATCTCGCCGATGTCATTTGGCCTGTGGTATATCTTATGAACATTCTATTCATATTGGAAATCATGTTAAAGTGTAAATTCGTCATCTGTGGAATATGTTTAAATATCAAAAATAAGTAATACTGTCATTGGTTATGCACTATGCATGGTTCGTCACCGTTTTGAGCTGTTCCTCTTAGATAGAGTGTAAATTGTAGTGTTACGTCACGTAGTCACTCAGTATTTCTCAGGTGACAAGTATTGGTAATGCGACCAGAAAGAATTCGAGGCGACTCGACAAACTTCAATCTCGATAAAACACAACAGTACTACGTCACTAAATCAGCGAAAAATGAACCAAAACAGAGTTATATTAATGATAAAAAATGGTCAGTGTTTATTTGTAGTGTAGTGATGTGATCGGTCACTGATGGGTCCGGTTCGGTTCGGTTTCGGTTTTTAAAGAAAAATCCGCGGTTTTTTCGGTTCGGTTTCGGTTTTTTCAGACTATGCAAATATATACAAATTAAAGATATCCCAATTAATTTTCTGTTTTTATTCTAGAACGTGATAAGTAAACACATTGCTTAACTAAAAAAGGAACTCGTCTGGAAGTGTAAAGTAATGCTGCAATAAACTATTGAGCTGAAACATTCATAGCAGTTAAAAATGGTCGTGATAAAAACAAAACTAATGTTAATTAAAAATCGAAAATGAACCGCGGTTTTCCACAGAGCACGGTTCGGTTTAACCGAACCGCCACCTTCACGGTTAACCGTCCCAAACGGTAAACCGTCACATCACTAGTAGAGTGACGTCATCACTTTGTTGCCCGTTAGATCAATACGAGAAGTTTGTATACTATGGTCGAGTGTGACGTTTGTCGACAAGCCTTGAGAGCGATAAAAGAGGCTGGGCATAGGTTAAGGTTTTGACAACAGCATGTAAGAAAGCGTGGTTATTGAATCTGTAACGTGTAGGAAAGCGTGGTTATTGAATCTGTAACGTGTAGGAAAGCGTGGTTATTGAATCTGTAGCGTGTAGTAAAGCGTGGTTATTGAATCTGTAACGTGTAGGAAAGCGTGGTTATTGAATCTGTGACGTGTAGGAAAGCGTGGTTATTGAATCTGTAACGTGTAGGAAAGCGTGGTTATTGAATCTGTAACTTGAATGTTTGTTTATCTCTGTTGCATCGATGGCTCTTCTTCAGGGACAAACCATACAGCGAACCAAGGTGAGTGTTATTGACATGTACGATTCTTTCTGACGACATGACGTAATTGCGTCGTTGGTGACGTGTATACGGTGATGGGTATGATGCCGTCATCACACACAGAGAATTAGTGGTTATATCTTGGGAACCTCCGCGCCAGAAACAAAGATGGCGGCGCAGTCCTTGACATCTGCCACCGAAACAAAGCCGCATGATTCAGTACACGGCTACTGAGAGTACCTCCTCATTGAGCAGTACAGCAGTACACCCCTCCGCCGTGTAGCGAGCGAGCGTGTTATATCAAGCTAGCGCAAGGATTGTACATAGTCACATGACTGCATGCCACATGGCAGCTGTCACGTGACTGCATGCCACACGGCAGCTGTCACGTGACTGCATGTCACACGGCAGCTGTCATCTGACTGCATGCCACACGGCAGCTGTCACGTGCCTGCATGCCACACGGCAGCTGTCGCATGACTGCATGCCACACGGCAGCTATCACATGACTGCATGCCACACGGCAGCTGTCACGTGCCTGCATGCCACACGGCAGCTATCACATGACTGCATGCCACACGGCAGCTGTCGCATGACTGCATGCCACACGGCAGCTATCACATGACTGCATGCCACACGGCAGCTGTCACGTGCCTGCATGCCACACGGCAGCTATCACATGACTGCATGTCACACGGCAGCAGTCACGTGCCTGCATGCCACACGGCAGCTGTCGCATGACTGCATGCCACACGGCAGCTATCACATGACTGCATGCCACACGGCAGCTGTCACGTGCCTGCATGCCACACGGCAGCTATCACATGACTGCATGCCACACGGCAGCTGTCACGTGCCTGCATGCCACACGGCAGCTCTCACGTGCCTGCATGTCACACAGCAGCTGTCATCTGACTGCATGTCACACGGCAGCTAGCACATGACTGCATGCCACACGGCAGCTGTGTTTGTCAAGCAGTGCCTACCCGACCTCCAAGCATTTCATTTTTTGGCATGGAAAAGAAACGTCAGTTTATATTCTTGTTTAAGATGAAATGAGAGCGCTCTCTTCCCTGCTTCTGAGCGAAAAACAAGATCTTCACTGGTACGAGTGTGAAATAACGCGAGAACAAAACGAGGTTAACAGTGTTTGAATTCTGTAAAGTTTCAATGGTGTTAAATTAGCTCTGTTATTTCAGCAAAACTATTCCAGTTGTGTAGTTGTGTAGTGACTTGATTGTGCAATTTGTTTTTCAGCGGGAAGGTGGAGAAGATGAGTGACATAGTAACGGGCAGTCCCATGGTCGTCAAGATGATCGTCAGCTTCAACAGGTAACCACGTGACATGGGGAACAGCGCCATTGTGTATCACTACGCTGTGAAGACGTAGGCCAATGTGTTTCACTAGGCTGTGAAGACATAAGCCATTGTGTATCACTAGGCTGTGAAGACATAAGCCATTGTGTATCACTAGGCTGTGAAGACATAAGCCATTGTGTATCACTAGGCTGTGAAGACGTTAGCCATTGTGTATCACTGGGCTGTGAAGACGTAAGCCGTCGTGTGCGCATTATAGAGTAGATTGAGAATTCATGGCGGTGTTCGTGCGTTGTTTCAACTCAGTTTTATAAGTGTGTTGTATTTGCTGTCAGGCGTAAATCGTGTGTTATAGCGCGTGCTGATCGATGGGTTGCTATAGGAACACGCGTGGCCAGGGGAGCCTGCGGGACTTGCTGAACCCACTGGTGAACGCGGTGCTTGACGACCAGTCGCTGCTGATCAACACCAACCCCGTGGAGGTCTACAAAACCTGGATCAACCAGATGGAGACGCAGTCCGGCAAAGCGCTGTGAGTGATGTCAGCTACCCCACACCCCAACCCCCCCACCCCCCCCCCCCCAACACACCGCTCCACCACCGTACAGGGAGGTCCACAATGCCTGGATCAACCAGATGGAGACACAATCCGGCAAAGCACTGTGAGTGATGTCAGCTACCCCACACCCCATCCCCCCACCCCCCTCCTCCCGGAGCTCGCCCCCTACCCCTCCACCAGCATACGGGGAGGTCCACAAGGCCTGGATCAACCAGATGGAGACGCAGTCCGGCAAAGCGCTGTGAGTGATAAGTCAGTTAACCAACCCCCTCCTTCCTGCTCCCTCCCCCCACCCACATTCCTCTGCCCCATCCATGGAGGGCCACAAGGCCTGGATCAACCACGTTGAGACGCAGTCCGGCAAAGCGCTGTGAGTGATGTCAGCTACCCCACCCCCCTTCCTGCTCCCTCCCCCCACCCACACTCCTCTGCCCCATCCATGGAGGGCCACAAGGTCTGGATCAACCACGTTGAGACGCAGTCCAGCAAATGATTGTAATGACCTTTGACTTTGTAGTGGGCTG
The DNA here is from genome assembly GCA_949752745.1 of Protula sp. h YS-2021. Lineage (NCBI taxonomy): Eukaryota > Metazoa > Annelida > Polychaeta > Sabellida > Serpulidae > Protula > Protula sp. h YS-2021. The sequence goes on along the minus strand of OX457024.1, from coordinate 13,783,231 downwards.
CCGTCCACCCAAAGCTGTATGAGTGACAAGTCACCTAACCCCGCCTCATCCCTTACCTACCCACAGAGTCGAACGTAGGAAACGATACCCAATTTTAACATAAACCCTTTAGCTCGTCTCACCTGGCGGTTTTTCCCTAAATTTCGCTGGAAAATGTTGATGCATTCTCACATGCATTTGATGCTGGTAAGCCATGCCTGTGGGGCTGCGGTGCGAAATGATCCCGGAGTGGAGGGGGCTGGCGTGGGGTGGGGGGGGGGGCATGGTGATGGACGTGGCTGTTGACGTTTGACTTCGTATAATCGGGCTGCCTGCAACGTGACCCTAGAGGGTGCTGGAGGGTGGGCTGGAGAGTTAAGTTATGATTATAATGACCTTTGACCTTGCAGTGGGCTGCCGTACGAGGTGACTCCGGGTAAGTTATGATTATAATGACCTTTGACCTTGCAGTGGGCTGCCGTGCGAGGTGACTCCGGGTAAGTTATGATTATAATGACCTTTGACCTTGCAGTGGGCTGCCGTGCGAGGTGACTCCGGGTAAGTTATGATTATATTGACCTTTGACCTTGCAGTGGGCTGCCGTACGAGGTGACCCCTGAACAGGCCTTGGAGCACAAGGAGGTACGGGACCGCATCAAGCTTTCCGTCAATCAGCTGCAGCACGCCACCGAGAAGTTCCTGACACGTATCCTGCACTGCCTGGACCATATACCGTGAGTACTACAACTCCCCTCCCCCCTTCCTCCCCCCTCCCTCCCCTCCCCCGCCACCGAGAAGTTCCTGACACGTATCCTGCACTGCCTCGACCATATACCGTGAGTACGACCGCTCCCCCCCTCCCCAGCCGTCACTGAGAGCTTTCTGACACGTCTCCTCCAATGTCCAAAGCACATACCATGAATACCTCCCCCTCCCCCTTCCCTCCGGCCGTCACTGAGAAGTTTCTGACACGAATCCTGCACTACCCCCAGCACATACCGTGAGTACTATTCTTCTGACCACGCAGGATTCAGAACAAGCTACACATGACGTGTTAAATGAGTGTGTTTACTAGATGTGACGCTAACCTTAGTCGCTAGGCTTAGGTTTCATAAAAAAAAAACAAAAGAGAAAAAGAGGGGTATGAAAAAGGGCGAAAAACACAACAGAAGAGTCTGATGAAGTGTGAGGTGTTTTAACGGGAGCGGTGATGAGGAGAGGATACGTTGTCACTTTCAGGTACGGCATGCGGTATATGGCCAAAGTGATGAGGGATGCCTTGAGATCCAAGTTCCCTCAAGCGCCCGACAAAGACATTTTGAAGGTAGTTTATGTTTACATCTTTTAATAATGCAATTAGTATTGTTTATCTTGTTTAGCTGTTATCGTGTTGGCATAGGTTGGGCAAGGAGTGGGTGAACTGAGTATTGGGGGGCGGGGGAGGGTTGGCAGCGTGTGGAAGGGTTTGCGATTGCAGCCGTAATGACATGTACGGATAAATAGTATCTGCGCATGAGCCAGGCTTATTGTCATCGGTTTCTGGACGCGACAGAGGGCACAATATAAATCCTATAATAGTATCAAACGTGAGGAATATTTGAGAGTATTGGCAGATGTACTTTAACAGAAGACCACTTGCTTACAGGTGATCGGCAATCTCATCTACTACCGCTATATCAACTCTGCGATCGTCGCTCCCGACGCCTTCGACATCATCGACGTGAGCGCCAACAAAGGCCTGACGAACGACCAGCGGCGAAACCTGGGCTCCATCGCCAAGATCCTCCAGTTCGCCGCCTCCAATAAGGGCTTCGGCGGCGAGAGCGCCCACCTGTCCTGTCTCAATTCCTACCTCATGGATGCCCACCAGAGGTTTAAGTAAGTACCCTTCTCCCTGCCGTCGTTATGGGGCTATTCTTTTAGGCTTGCCTGGGAGGCTTGGGTTATTTGTAAGCTCTAATAATGCAGAGGAAGCATGTATTTGAAGGGGATGAGCGATTTTGACACAATCTAAATGTAGGAAAATCTTCTGGTTTAGAATTTCTATAGATTTTGACTGCAAATATTGATTTTGATTTTGACAGGAAATATTTCAAAGCAATCTGTGAGGTGGAAGAGCCGGAGATTGTCTTCAACATGGACCAGTACACGGACGTGACGCGCGTCACCAAGCCCGTCATCTACATCAGTATCCAGGAGATGATGGACACGCACAAGCTGCTGCTCGAGCACGAGGCCGCCATCGCCGCCGACGCCGCCGACGTCCTGCACGAGCTGCTCGAGGACCTCGGCGATGTCCCCGCCCTGGAGGAGCTGCTAGGTAAGTCTGACGTCACCGCCCAGGAGCTGCTAGGTAAGTCTGACGTCCTGGCTCTGGATGAGATGCTAGGTAGGTCTGACGTCCCGGCCCTGGAGGAGCTGCTAGGTAGGTCTGACGTCCCGGTGGAGGAGATGCTAGGTAAGTCTGACGTCCCAGCCCTGGAGGAGCTGCTAGGTAGGTCTGACGTCCCGGTGGAGGAGATGCTAGGTAAGTCTGACGTCCCGGCCCTGGAGGAGCTGCTAGGTAGGTCTGACGTCCCGGTGGAGGAGATGCCAGGTAAGTCTGACGTCCCGGCCCTGGAGGAGATGCTAGGTAGGTCTGACGTCCCGGTGGAGGAGATGCCAGGTAAGTCTGACGTCCCGGCCCTGGAGGAGATGCTAGGTAGGTCTGACGTCCCGGCTCTGGAGGATATGCTAGGTAGGTCTGACGTCCCGGTGGAGGAGATGCTAGGTAGGTCTGGCGTCCCGGCCGTAGAGGAGTTGCTAGGGAGGTCTGACGTCCCGGCCCTGGAGGAGAAACCAGGTAAGTCTGACGTCCTGGCCTTGAAGGAGATGCTAGGTAGGTCTGGCGTCCCGGCCGTGGAGGAGTTGCTAGGGAGGTCTGACGTCCCGGCCCTGTAGGAGAAACCAGGTAAGTCTGACGTCCTGGCCTTGAAGGAGATGCTAGGTAGGTCTGGCGTCCCGGCCGTGGAGGAGTTGCTAGGGAGGTCTGACGTCCTGGCCTTGAAGGAGATGCTAGGTAGGTCTGACGTCCCGGCCGTTGAAGAGCTGCTATGTAAGTGTGACGTCCCAGCCCTGGAGGAGCCGCTAGGTAAGTCTGACGACAGCGGCCTGGAGGAGCTGCTAGGTAGGTCTGACGTCCTGGCCGTGGAAGAGCTGATAGGTAAGTCTGACGTCCTGGCCGCGGAGTAACTCCCAGGTATGTAGAAAATGCCTTGAAGCTATTTAAAATCAGGATGTCTAAGTTAATTTTTAGAGGATTTTTCTTGTGTTAAATTGCACCGTTGGATCAAATAGAGAAGTGTCACAGCAAAGTGCTGCATTTGTGGCAATGATGATTGCAGGAGACGCGGGTATCGATGACAACGGTACACAGAGCAAAGCAGCCCTGGCTAAGACAGAAATCTCACTCACGCTCTCCAATAAATACGAGGTCCCCGAGGACGAGAAAGCCGACGTGCTGAGCTTGCTGATCAGGTCAGATCTCTAACTTGCCTCTTTTTGGGAAGTAGGTGATATGGTCGGAAATTAAATGTCAAGCGTGGGAAGTGTAATACAAATACACAACAGTGGTAAACTTCTTGGTGTGGCTTTGGGGATGGGTGGGGGTGAGGGTACTGTTCGTGTGACTGTGATGGCAGGGAAGTGTTGGGTGAGGGCAAGTCGGCAATGCCATAACTCTGAAAACCTCTAACACATGCCGTTAGCACTGTAAGCGGTTTATCGCCCTGAACTCGGTTGAGAACCCCGAGCACGGTTTTGATGCGGGGCTGGAGATTGGACGCGGTGTGGCTATGCATCTACTGGGCACGGTGCGGCTATGCGTCGGCTGAGCACGGCGCGGCTATGCATCGAATGGGCACGGTGCAGCTATGCATCGGCTGGGCACGGTGTGGCTATGCATCGATTGGACGCGGTGTGGCTATGCATCGATTGGACACGGTGCGGCTATGCATCATCTGGGCACGGTGTGGCTATGCATCGACTAGACGCCGTGCAGCTATGCGTCGACTAGACACCGTGCGGCTATGCATCGACCAGAGTGGGTTTTGTGTTGCTGCAGGACGAAGAGGATGGTGGTGGACGTGGTGCGGTGCCAGCACTCGGGCGAGAACCTGCCGCAGATACTCCAGATCCCCGCCACGGACGTCGAGGTAAGGCCGTTACCGCGCACGCCAATGGTTCCTACATCCATGCATGTGTGTATCTTAAAATCTAAATGGCGTCTTCTTAACTCAGCGAGCCCAGATAGTCAAAATTTTGGATTTGTGTGTTGATTGTAGTTCACAGTTATGACAAGACCGTTGTTTTAGGTCGTGAGAACGGGTAGCGCCGGAGGGGGTTGGAGGGGGATTGAGAGGTGAGATGTGGGTGTAATGACTGAATTGGTGCTTGCAGGAGTCTGTCCACGACGCGTTGGTAGCCATGAGGGTCAAGGTCGACAAGAGGACGCAGGCCGCTAGTGTCAAGGCCAAGCTACAACGGCAACAGTCATTGGTTGGCGACACGAGGTCAGTGGCAAGGTGTTGTCGTGGCGTAGGCTTCCTCTATAACATTCTATATACAAACAAGGGTAAGGAGAGACGGACGGGTTGAAATGCTCAGTATAGAGAAGTGCCCGTTTAAGAGTTGAATTGAATCGTGGAATTTTCTACAAACTAGCGACACATTACGAACGTGCGGTTATGGTAAAGTGGTTTGGTTGTGACGTAGGTTGCCATTGGAAACCATGAAGGAAAGGATAAGGAGTAACCTGGAAACGCTGGAGAAAGAGAAAGTGGTTAGCAGTAAGAACAACTACCAGACTCTCATCAACTCTATCGTTCAGGTAACACTCCTCAGCATTCGCCGAACATCCCCTCCCTCCCACGCCGAACATCCTCTGTCTCCCCCTCCCCCAACATCCCCTCCCTGTCATCCCGAACATCCCCTCCCTGTCATCCCGAACATCCCCTCCCTCCCACGCCGAACATCCTCTGTCTCCCCCTCCCCCAACATCCCCTCCCTGTCATCCCGAACATCCCCTCCCTGTCATCCCGAACATCCCCTCCCTCCCACGCCGAACATCCTCTGTCTCCCCCTCCCCCGACATCCCCTCCCTGTCATCCCGAACATCCCCTCCCTGTCATCCCGAACATCCCCTCCCTCCCACGCCGAACATCCTCTGTCTCCCCCTTCCCCAACATCCCCTCCCTGTCATCCCGAACATCCCCTCCCTGTCATCCCGAACATCCCCTCCCTCCCACGCCGAACATCCTCTGTCTCCCCCTCCCCCGACATCCCCTCCCTGTCATCCCGAACATCCCCTCCCTGTCTTCCCGAACATCCCCTCTCTGTCATCCCAAATATCCTCTGTCTCCCCCTCCCCCAACATCCCCTCCCTGTCATCCCGAACATCCCCTCCCTGTCTTCCCGAACATCCCCTCTCTGTCATCCCAAATATCCCCTCCCTCCCACCCCGAACATCCCCCCCCCCACGATGAACATCCCCTCCCTCCCACCACGAACAGCCTCTCCCTCCCACGCCGAACATCCCCTGTCTCCCCCCCCCACCCAACATCCCCTCCCTCCCTCCCCGAACATCCCCCCCCACGACGAACATCCCCTCCCTCCCACGACGAACATTTCCTCCCTCCCACGACGAACATCCCCTCCCTCCCACGACGAAATCCCCTCCCTGTCACCCCGGACATCCCTTCCCTGTCACACTGAACATCCCCTTCCTCCCACCGCGAACATCCCCTCCCTGTCACCCCGGACATCCTCTCCCTGTCACCCCGAACATCTTTTCCCTGTCACCCCGAACATCCCCTCCTTCCTACCCCGAACATTCCCTCCCTACCACCCAAACATTTCCTCCCTCCCACCTTGAAAAGTTCCTCCCTCCCACCCCGAACATCACCACCCTCCCACCCCGAAAGTCCCCTCCCTCCCACCCCGACCATCCCTTCTCTACCACCTCTAACTTTTCCTTCCTCCAACCTCGAAAATCGCCTCCCTCCCACCCCGGACATCCCTCCCTCCCATCCCGAGTCCACTTCTTAAAACCACGCAGATAAAACAGACTAATAATATAATAGTAATAATATTAGCAGTAATAATTATAGGATACTTTTAAGGTTAAAATCTTAATTGTCTTTCTAATTCGTTCTCTTGATATTAGGCAAAGAGGCATTTCTCCTGTCCCCACCCCGTAACCCCCCTGCCCACCATCACCCCCCCTCTACGCGTCTCTTAGGCAAATCAGAAATTGAGCGCATGAATCATTGCGGCATGTTGTTATGCAGGATATCCGCAACCAGCGCCTCTACCGGCAGCGCCGGAAGCAGGAGATGGTGCGCCTGCGCACGACGCTCAAGAGCCTTGGCGCCAAGCGCGCCTTCTTCGAGGAGCAGGTGGATTACTACAACCAGTACGTGAAGACCTGTCTGGACAACCTGGCGACCAAGACCGGCAAGTGAGTGTGTCCAGGTTCTGACATGTTATAACGTAATTCATGTTTAAATTGGGACTTCATAGCTGTCACAGCTATAAAGTGATAAATGCCACAAGTATTAGAAATAGAGGTCACATGCATAAGTCATAGAAGTCAAAGGCGGAAGCCATAGAGGTCACAGGAATAAGTAAGAGAAGTCACAGGCATAAATCATACATGTGACGTTGCAGGCATAAGTCAAAGAGGTCACATGCATAAGTTATAGACTTCAAGAGCATGTCATAGATCTAAAGTCACAAGTCAGACGTCATTGGCTTAACTCAAAGACGCCATATACAGATGTCATGTAAGTCGTCAGCATAAGCCTTAGACATGATTTTGTTTTATTAAAGTTTCTATGTTAACTTACTAATACAAAGTACTGACGATCAGGTGATTTGTTTTGACATTTGAAATAAATAGTTGAGCTGCCGTCCAAAAGAACACATTTTTTTTGGTTATAGAAAGAGAAAGCCATCATCGTCAGGCAAAGAGGAGAAGAAAGCCAAAGTGAAAGGTTCGGTGAAGTACAGTGCGGCCAAGCTATACGAGAAAGGCGTGGTGCTGGAGATCGAGGGCCTGCCCACCGACCAGTGAGTGATGAGTCAGTTACCCCTCCCTCCCCTCCACCCCCTGCCCCCTCCCCGCCCCCCCCCCCTCCTCCCGCGAGGTACAGCGCGGCCAAGCTGCACGAGAAGGGCGTGGTGCTGGAGATCGAGGGCCTGCCCACCGACCAGTGAGTGATGAGTCAGTTACCCCTCCCTCCCCTCCGCCCCCCCCCCCTCCCGCAAGGTACAGCGCGGCCAAGCTGCACGAGAAGGGCGTGGTGCTGGAGATCGAGGGCCTGCCCACCGACCAGTGAGTGATGAGTCAGTTACCCCTCCCTCCCCTCCACCCCCTGCCCCCTCCCCGCCCCCCCCTCCCTCCCGCGAGGTACAGCGCGGCCAAGCTGCACGAGAAGGGCGTGGTGCTGGAGATCGAGGGCCTGCCCACCGACCAGTGAGTGATGAGTCAGTTACCCCTCCCTCCCCTCCACCCCCTGCCCCCTCCCCGCCCCCCCCCCCCTCCCGCGAGGTACAGCGCGGCCAAGCTGCACGAGAAGGGCGTGGTGCTGGAGATCGAGGGCCTGCCCACCGACCAGTGAGTGATGAGTCAGTTACCCCTCCCTCCCCTCCGCCCCCCCCCCCCCCTCCCGCAAGGTACAGCGCGGCCAAGCTGCACGAGAAGGGCGTGGTGCTGGAGATCGAGGGCCTGCCCACCGACCAGTGAGTGATGAGTCAGTTACCCCTCCCTCCCCTCCACCCCCTGCCCCCTCCCCGCCCCCCCCCCCCCCTCCCGCGAGGTACAGCGCGGCCAAGCTGCACGAGAAGGGCGTGGTGCTGGAGATCGAGGGCCTGCCCACCGACCAGTGAGTGATGAGTCAGTTACCCCTCCCTCCCCTCCGCCCCCCCCCCCCTCCCGCAAGGTACAGCGCGGCCAAGCTGCACGAGAAGGGCGTGGTGCTGGAGATCGAGGGCCTGCCCACCGACCAGTGAGTGATGAGTCAGTTACCCCTCCCTCCCCTCCACCCCCTGCCCCCTCCCCGCCCCCCCTCCCTCCCGCGAGGTACAGCGCGGCCAAGCTGCACGAGAAGGGCGTGGTGCTGGAGATCGAGGGCCTGCCCACCGACCAGTGAGTGATGAGTCAGTTACCCCTCCCTCCCCTCCACCCCCTGCCCCCTCCCCGCCCCCCCCCCCCCTCCCGCGAGGTACAGCGCGGCCAAGCTGCACGAGAAGGGCGTGGTGCTGGAGATCGAGGGCCTGCCCACCGACCAGTGAGTGATGAGTCAGTTACCCCTCCCTCCCCTCCACCCCCTGCCCCCTCCCCGCCCCCCCCCCCTCCCGCGAGGTACAGCGCGGCCAAGCTGCACGAGAAGGGCGTGGTGCTGGAGATCGAGGGCCTGCCCACCGACCAGTGAGTGATAAGTCAGTTACCCCTCCCTCCCCTCCACCCCCTGCCCCCTCCCCGCCCCCCCCCCCTCCCGCGAGGTACAGCGCGGCCAAGCTGCACGAGAAGGGCGTGGTGCTGGAGATCGAGGGCCTGCCCACCGACCAGTGAGTGATGAGTCAGTTACCCCTCCCTCCCCTCCACCCCCTGCCCCCTCCCCGCCCCCCCTCCCTCCCGCGAGGTACAGCGCGGCCAAGCTGCACGAGAAGGGCGTGGTGCTGGAGATCGAGGGCCTGCCCACCGACCAGTGAGTGATGAGTCAGTTACCCCTCCCTCCCCTCCACCCCCTGCCCCCTCCCCGCCCCCCCCCCCTCCCGCGAGGTACAGCGCGGCCAAGCTGCACGAGAAGGGCGTGGTGCTGGAGATCGAGGGCCTGCCCACCGACCAGTGAGTGATGAGTCAGTTACCCCTCCCTCCCCTCCACCCCCTGCCCCCTCCCCGCCCCCCCCCCCTCCCGCGAGGTACAGCGCGGCCAAGCTGCACGAGAAGGGCGTGGTGCTGGAGATCGAGGGCCTGCCCACCGACCAGTGAGTGATGAGTCAGTTACCCCTCCCTCCCCTCCACCCCCTGCCCCCTCCCCGCCCCCCCCCCCCTCCCGCGAGGTACAGCGCGGCCAAGCTGCACGAGAAGGGCGTGGTGCTGGAGATCGAGGGCCTGCCCACCGACCAGTGAGTGATGAGTCAGTTACCCCTCCCTCCCCTCCACCCCCTGCCCCCTCCCCGCCCCCCCCCCTCCCGCGAGGTACAGCGCGGCCAAGCTGCACGAGAAGGGCGTGGTGCTGGAGATCGAGGGCCTGCCCACCGACCAGTGAGTGATGAGTCAGTTACCCCTCCCTCCCCTCCACCCCCTGCCCCCTGCCCCCTCCCCGCCCCCCCCCCCCTCCCGCGAGGTACAGCGCGGCCAAGCTGCACGAGAAGGGCGTGGTGCTGGAGATCGAGGGCCTGCCCACCGACCAGTGAGTGATGAGTCAGTTATCACGTCCCCAAAAAGGAAAAGGTCTTGTTATGTAGAGCATAATTATGCTTCAGTTGTGGTCTGTGCGTATTAAGTATTATTTTGTGAGTGGATTTGTTGCCACATGTTTCCGGGGGTCCGTAAGGCGATAACATTTGTGGAGACAGCAGTGGCGGGTGTTTTACTTTCAGCTTCAAGAATGTGTTGTTTGAGATCGCGGCTACCGACAACGTGGGTGTGTTTGACGTCAACGCCAAGTTCATGGGCGTCAGCATGGACAAAGTGGAGCTAGTCTTCCAGGTACGCTGCTGCGTGTGTGGCTGGGGGGGGGGGGGGGGAGGGGTTGGGAGGCGGGGGTGTGAAGTTCTCGTGTTTGACGTCAACGCCAAGTTCATGGGGGTCAGCATGGACAAAGTGGAGCTAGTCTTCCAGGTACGCTGCTGCGTGTGTGGCTGGGGGGGGGGGGGAGGGGTTGGGAGGCGGGGGTGTGAAGTTCTCGTGTTTGACGTCAACGCCAAGTTCATGGGCGTCAGCATGGACAAAGTGGAGCTAGTCTTCCAGGTACGCTGCTGCGTGTGTGGCTGGGGGGGGGAGGGGTTGGGAGGCGGGGGTGTGAAGTTCTCGTGTTTGACGTCAACGCCAAGTTCATGGGCGTCAGCATGGACAAAGTGGGGCCAGTCTTCCAGGTACGCTGCTTCGTGTATAAGTCGGTAGGGGGGGGGGACTGTTTTTCCCAGCTTTTGGGTGCAGTGCGTGAAATCACGCACTCCAAAATTTTCAGTGCGTGATTTTTGGACATGAATGCGTGATTTTTTTACACGAGTATGAGCCTATATGTAACACTTAAACGTTCATACCTTACTGAAATAAGCACATTTCATTAAAGTGAAACACCGGTTTATTGACAACAAAAATACAAGTGTATCCGCAGAACCAGTTATTAGAGCTGAATGTAACAACTTAATTAAATGAAATAAAATAAGCTTCATGTATCTACAGGAAAAAATCAAACAATACTGAAACCCAGTGAGATCAACAATTTCTTCTCAGAGTATGAAATAAAACAGTTGTATAAGTGATAAAACTCAAAGAGTCAGCGGAAAGTGTCCATGAGAACTTTACCATTCAAGCCCAATGACTGATCCAATTATTTGGCTAATATTTTGTGGCTAGTGTTCTTCCATTGACGTAAAACGGCTACGAAATCGAAACTTGTCAAATCAGGACCTTCGACAGAAACGTTCATTAACTGCTCCAATTTTAGCGGGCTTAGTCTATTCTTCGTGCTAGTTTTAATAATATTCTGCACACTAAAGGCATGCTCGCAGTCAGCCGTATGGTTTGGAAAGGCTTCAGTATGGAACATAGATCAGCTGCCACAAGCGTGGCATGTTATTGCGAGGGTATCCTTCCGCCAGAACTAATGTTTTTTAACTTTTCCCACTCCTGTCTGGTAGTTTCACCGTCAATAATCGCGGGTGCAACTGTACCACTGGGATGTTTAGGTGTTTGGGGAGGTGTTTTGTCGCTACCATGGGACACAAGTGTTTCTAGTTTATCGTTACCTCCATACGGCCAGTTCTTTTGAAAGCAATGAAATAGGCCTCATAGAATTGTGGTGTGCAAAATCAACAAGTCCACATAAAACTTGAATGAAAAAAAAAAATTTTCAAAAAAAAATCACGCACTGATCTCACGCGATTGTGTGATTTTGCGGCACCAGAGCGTGATTTTCACTTAAGTACTTTAGTAAATTAATAAAATATGAGGTTGTTGACTGTTTAGCTTTGACAAGTGCGCTGATGTGTGTTACAGGACCTTCTACAGCTGCAGTACGAGGGCGTGGCCGTCATGAAGATGTTTGACCGCGCGCGGGTCAATGTCAACCTCCTCGTCTTCCTGCTCAATAAGAAATTCTACGGCAAATAAGACGTCTGTCCGAAAAACGAGAAAAGAACAGAAAAAAAAGAAACAAAAGAGAATGTCACGAGTCCTGAGTCAGGCAACATTGAAAAACTGAAAGTACGCGTGTGAAAATGAAACTAGATTGCCAGTGAACTTGAATCGATTTTTGTCAGCGATTGCCGAAGCCTGAGCCCCGAGTCGCGGGATGTGGAGGAAGATAATTCGTGTGGAAATAAAACTAAAATCATGGCTATAAGTAAACGTAAAAACGCTCTGAATTAAAATGTAAGCGATGGCATTCCAGTAAACAGTTGTGTGTAGATTGTTTTCAGATATGTACAAAACTTGTTCTATAAGCAACAAGGTTATTTTGTGTGATATCATCAAACTCTGCTCCTGTTTTTTTAGGCTACCATATTGGTTTTGCTCAACGTTAAATGCTTAACAATTGCAATCCATGTTTCATGTCTGTCCTAAATCAGTCAGTCTGCGTCCAGATACAGACAGCACGGAACAGTTCAAACGTTTTTTTCCGATGACGATAAACGGGGAGAGAGTGTATATACTTTTTCCGGACTTAGTACCGACATGCTCCGAATGTTTTTCAAATTGAACGAGTTCATGTGAGCCGCTTGCTTATGTAAATGTGAAGGTGTACTCTTGTGAACAGCATCGCATTAAACTTGTTGCGATTTTAGCGCACGATCACACGTGAAACAGCATAATTATTCTGTTCGAAGTGGCTATTCGCACCACCTCCATTCAACTTAACAGCAATTCTTCTCGGGGGGGCCCCATTTGCATATGAATAAATGTATCGCTGGTAATTCGTGCGGTGCGAGTAGCCTTCCTATTTTACACACAGCACTGCGTATAAGCCTCGTGTCTTGTCCCCGTGTGTCGCTGGTAATTCGTGTGGTGCGAGTAGCCTTCCTATTTTATACACAGCACTGCGTATAAGCCTCGTGTCCTGTTTTCACACAGCTCCCCGTGCCCCGGGCGTCGTACTTCATTCCACAAATGCTATTTATTAACATGCCGTAGCATGTATATATTCTTGAAACGCCACAATGGGTGCATTCTAATTACATTTTCTCCAGCTGTTTTTATAAGTTTTTTTTTTCGTTTTCCAAATCGGTAAATTACTCGTTGAAGTATATCGCTTTCTGTGTCATGTGTGGCGAGAAATAAGTGCATTTATCGTGTAATCTGCAATGCTAGAGCTTTTATTCTGTTGTTAGTGTCTAATTTCCCGCAATTACTCAAATTTTGATAACTTAAAGTTGACGGCTCCAGGAGGTGTAATTCTCTGACTTTTCATATGTGATAATTCAAATAATCCATATTTCGAAAAATTGCTTCCAACTGACGATTTTGTGTACAATGTAGGAGGGGGCGTGACCCTGATGACGTTTTTGTGTACACTATAGGAGAGGGCGTGACGCTGATGATGTTTTTGTGTACGGTGTGGGAGGGGGCGTGACCCTGATGACGTTTTTGTGTACATACGCATGAGTGTGACAACGCGTGATTTGATTGGATGTGGAGATGACAGAGGTTCATGACGGTCATGCGCAGATGTCAGGAGAAACCAGTGATGTCTGTGTTTCGCTTTTGATGTCGCTAGCGTTTCAAATTTCTTGACTGGCGTTTTTTTAATGTTTTTCATCGTTTAACTTTAGCAGGACGTTTCATTCCAACGATTAACTTAATTTGTTGGTATGATTAAAAGCATATCTGATAATACAGCGCTTCCAGAAGTTGTGTTCATAAAAAAAATCTCGAAAACTATTTTTATTGTGCATTTTTAAAGCATTATGTTATTGTTTATCACGCGCCTTATCAATATGTGTTCATAAAAAATACTCCTTTGTTAAAACCTACGATCACGTGACTGCCGCATTGTGGGTAATTATGCTGTCACGTGACTGCCGCATTGTGGGTAATTTTAATCGTCGACTATATCACAAGCTTCAGTGAGTGTGGCGTATACATATCACTCTTTGACGAGCGGCGCAGTAATTTTTTTTTTTTTTTGACACTTTTTTTTATGTGTTGCATATAATTTATATGTGTATAGTTTTCTGAAGACTTTTTTTTTAGTTTTTTTTTTTTTTTGATCTTTCTTTTGACGAGTCGTAAGCACAAGCCCATTTAATGAGTTATGTAAAGTAGTGAGAATAAGTATATTTATTATGGTGATGTGTTTGAGGTCAGCTGAGCCGAGGCTGGAAGTAGAAGCTCGATTTACAAACCCGTTTGTACGTATAATTGAAGTGCGCCCCGTTTGTCTGTATAATATTGATCAATGCAACCCCGTTAATGGCAATAAAAGCTGCTGCTTTTACTATGTCTGTTTTTCAAACCAATTTGCTGAGTTGGGCCGGTGCTGTCCTGGCGCTTTCGTTCTACGTGTGTCTACACCAAAGTAAAATGATAATATAGGAGGGGGGTGGGGGAGCATACAATGTTTCATTGACACAGAAATAACAGATCACAGTCAATCATATTTATTGCATTTCTTCACTGTTCTAAACCTTACAATATCCCACCGATATATTAAACATTTACGGAATCACGCACCAGAAAGGATTACATCTTGTCTCAACAATCTCAGTATGTCTCCCTCCTCCCCCCCCCCCACCCCAACCGAGGGGAGACATGTGGTGACTGCACGACAATCTCACCAGTACTTTCAGCTACAACTTACAAAAACCTTACACTTAGTGTTTGAGCAAATCTACCCAAAAAGTATTGCTTTATTTTGCTAACATATCTTGACAACTTCTACTATACTGTATATTAACTAATACTGAAAGTCCCAGTCTTATCGAATGCTTGACGCTTGCGTTTAGGCCCAAAGATATCGGCATTATATCGGCCAGTACATGAAGTACTGAGATACTCGGATATTAAATAGTACACAGACATAGCTACACACATATCACAGCATATTAGCCGTAACGTCAGCATGATGCGCAAATACTGCAGTCTCTTAATCACAAGACACGACAGGAAATTATAAACTGCGCATGCGTACTCAGCTGGTCGATACGTACGTAAATAAAACATCCTGATGCATCCACGTATTGTAGAACTGCTGACCTCTTAGGAGATCTGTCTATTAAAAAAAAAAAAAAAAACTCACTATTATATGTAACACAGAGCGGATGGATATTTTAAAAAGTAGTAAAAAGTACGAGTACTACTTTCGCGGAACCCCTCGTGGGTCTCTGGAGTAAACATGTTATACACAACGGACAAACCGTCGTAGAGGTTGGCTGATGGACAACAACGGATGGATCCAGAAACAACAGGCTAAGAATGCTGTGTGCAACACCAATAACAAAAAGAAACAAAAAGCGAAATGTTCTCGATAATACGAAGCGACTAATGTGCCACCCGAGGTTTATTCATATTGCGTGCTTGGCTGGATTTCGGTTACTTGCATTGCAGAAAAAGACTCCACGTGACTGGTCATGGTCACATGCACTGACATTTATGTGCTCATCTCACGTGACTGGCTATGGTCACGTGTACTCACAATGACAACATGAACGTCACTAGATCACGATATGTAAGACGTCACTGATAACATCGTACACGTCATGCACGTCATGACAACACGAAGACCACGCCATCTCTGACGTGACACGTCACTGACGTCACTAGTACCTACTTAGTGGTTGAGTCACGGAAAAGAAGCAGATGCTCAAAAGAAGTCCACCAAGCAACACGTGACCGACAGGCAACACGTGACCACCAAGCAACACGTGACCGACAGGCAATACGTGACCACCAAGCAACACGTGACCGACAGACCAAACATCACAATAACAGAAGGCCTGCACTTCATTACTACACCATACACAAAGCGTTCTATCCACAAAGAAATACGGAGGAATTCTGGGTTACTTAAATTATTATTTCAAAACAAATGCTACGAAGAAATAATTCGGTTTTGGACATATCACCATTCTGCTGTAAAGTAATAACTCACTACATAACTCACTTAACCCTACACAGCATGCCCCAGCCGAGCTGTCCACGTCACAGCATACGCCCAAGTTCAGCTGTACACGTCACAACATATGCTCAAGTCGAGCTGTCCACGTCACAGCATACGCCTAAGTCGAGCTGTACACGTCACAACATACGCTAAAGCTCAGCTGCACACGTCACAACATACGCTCAAGTTCAGCTGTACACGTCACAACAAACGCTTAATTCAGGCTGTACACGTCACAACACAGCTATTCTGTCAGCTTTAAAGATGTCCACTATATACCTTCAGCAATAACCATTGCATTTCTGTTCACAAAGCTACAGAAAACCGCGTGCTTCCGGTGCGTGTGTGCGAGATACAAAGAGACACTTTGAGTGAGTGGCAAGTCTTCTGACAACCTTCCCTGACATCACTACTACGTTATAATTATATAACTGCTGCATGCCATATACAACGCTTTACGACCAAAGCCCCCCTCCCCCTCCCGCCACCCCTTCCCCGAAACAACCACCAACACCCAACCAAAAGGGAAAAGAACAGTTTCTGTGTCTGCATTAAGGTTAGAACTGAGGTGTCGTCAATGGCAACGTTTGGCAACAACGATTTAAAATATGTAAAATATATCAGCGCTATGTCCACTCAAAAACTTGTCGGCAAATTGTGGATATCCGTGTCATTTCAAAACGCGGTGTTAATGTACAAAGCCGCTGGAGCAGCTCAAAATCCTGACATGAAACTTCCTCTTTTGACAGAACTTATTAGAAAACTGGCGCAAAAGTTTTACGATCACGCGAACTGCGAATGTTACAGACGCATGAACGTTACAGGTGCGTAGAATCGTAACAAGTTTCTCCGTAGTATAATATTCTAAAACAAAACAAGAGAAAACTGGTAATCACGTGACTCTGGTTAACACTGTATCGACCAATCAAAGACAGCGAAGCAAAACTCAAAAAACCATCACAGTATATGAAACGAAAACGCCCCTCCGCCCCCCTCCCCCTCCCCCTCCCCCTCCCCCCCTCCTGACTGATGGCGCAGACAGTCACTTCCAAATCAATCACTAGCCTATTTACACATTTACACGATGACTAGATCAAGTCACTTTAAATACAGTTACTGCAATACAGTTAACACGCAGAGGTGTGTCCGGGGACGATGACCTGGCTATTCATCTATCATAAGTCACGTGGCCCAGAACTGTAGTTAATGTAGTTCTGCTCAGACACCCCCAATAACAGCTCTTATTCAGAATCATACAGAGGTATTTCGATACGTTATCATTCCTGAAACGCTTAACTTTCATGATAAAAGAAGTCCCCTCAGTTAATAAGGCCAGTCAAAATATATGCTTATATATGCTGAAAAATCTGGAAATATTTCCATGGCATGACGTCACTTATAAGCGAGTGGATAACAACAACAAAGAGTAACTCTGGCTCTCATAACAACACAAGGCGGGTAAATAAACGGGAAACTCGATCTAGTCATAACTGAATTACATCTCGTCAGTTGTTTGAATTATTACATATATGAAATACATCTGGATACGTCTGGATGCCGCATATCGCAGCAGATGACAGATGTCACCATGACGACCCGATAAATCCATGTCATACTATAGCTACACTAAGTAACGGCCCTCTAATCCCGCCCGCCCCCACTCCGCAGGGTCATGCGGTGACGGGGGAAAAAAGCAACAGGAATTACATTCATATGTCACATGTTGTGTGCAAAAGTTTTCCAATTAGGTGGCCGATTGAACTAAAGTGGTCTCGGTACTAATTTTCATATCACGCGAGAACATGTGGGTTGCTTACTGATTTAGCAAGCCCACATGGGGGTTGTTTACTGATTTAACAAGCCCACATGGGGTTGTTTACTGATTTAACAAGCCCACATGTGGGTGTTTACTGATTTAACAAGCAACATTTGGACTGTTTACTGATTTAGCAAGCCCACATGTGGGTTGTTTACTGATTTAATAAGTCCACATGGGGGTTGTTTACTGATTTAGCAAGCCCACATGTTGGTTGTTTACTGATTTAATAAGTCCACCTGGGGGTTGTTTACTGATTTAGCAAGCCCACGTGGGGGTTTTTACTGATTTAATAAGTCCACATGGGGGTTGTTTACTGATTTAGCAAGCCCACGTGGGGGTTGTTTACTGATTTAATAAGCCAGATTTGGACCAATCTTCCAATACGGAACAGATTGTCATGAACAGTCACACATAAACGCTGGTCAATCATTTCCTAATGGTAAAAATGGACCAAATGTTTTAAACAAACGTTTGTCATTGAAAAATCAAACGCAGTAACGGAGAAGGAGATTGGGGTGACAAAGTCAGAATGGCACGTGCGAACATAAACAAACCCAGGGCGGGAATAAGCACAGCACGGCAGCACGTTACTTGGCAACAACTTTGTTCTGAGTCGCCTCTTTCTCCTCGTCGCCTTCGGGATTCTCTTTGAGGAAAACAATGAGTTTATCGAGGAGTATAGATAAGAGCTTATCTAACGGGTCCATGCAGCCCCTCTGCATCCACTTGGGCACGGTGAGCCGGGCGTGCTGAAAGCCCAGCTTCTGCAGGATGTAATCTACGCCGACGGGCTCGATGCGGTTGCCGGCCCAGGAAATGAGCCGTATTGTGGGCTCGAGTATCCACGTGTTACACTGGAAGTGCCGGTAGTCCAGCTTCAGCACGGTCGTCGGATTGGCGATGTTTTTCTTCTCCACTTCCGGCGACTTCATCACCTTTTCTGAACCTGTAAAAGTCATAAAACATAAATACTTAATACTTACACCTTCGATGTCGATGTGTGCTGAGAAAAAAGTCATGGCATGCTGGGAACTTTTTCGGCAAACTTTGTGTGGCGCTTGCTTACCTTTTTTTGGGATGCTTTTTATGGCGCTTGTTTGTCGTTTTTGGCCAGCTTTTAATGGCGCTTGTTTACCTTTTTTGGCCTGCATTTTATAGCCCTTGTTTACCTTTGTCTTTCTCCTTGACGTAGCTCATGACGAGGTCGTGCAGGAACAGAAGCACTTCGGCGTCCATGGCCACGAAGATGTGGTCCTCAAACTCCGTCACAAAGCTACAGTCCACAACCGGCTGCGGGTCTGCAAATACAGCATCACGTGACGTCATTACCAGCGCATCAACACGCCACCACGTGACGTCATTACTAGCACATCAACATGCCACCACGTGACGTCATTACTAGCACATCAACACGCCACCACGCGACGTCATTACTAGCGCATCCACACGCCACCACGTGACGTCATTACTAGCATATCAACACGCCATCACGTGACGTCATTACTAGCACATAAACTAACCCACCCCCCACCCCCCTCATACACACACCAACCGGCTGCGGGTCTGCAATCACGCCATTACGTCACGTCGTTAAAATACTTAACCCCACCCCCTACCCCCAACACACGCCACCTGCAAACACGACGTCACGTCACGTCATTACTACCACATCAAACCCCCCATCATCCCAACCTAGCTAGTCTTCATTAGTGCCAACCCCGTATTATTTGAAATAAAATCAGCAGTTGACAAGATTTTATTTTTAAAGAATAAAAATGACAACAATGGCAGTACCAGACGCTCCCAGGACCCTCCTCGCCCTCTTCGTACGCGTCCGCCATAACTACAACGTCCACATAAGGCACTAACCTCCCTCCTCCGGCTCTTCCGCGCCCTGCAGGTGCAGCGTGTTGAGGTGCATCTGTAGCAGCGGCAGCACAAAGACGACCTCTGTGTCGTGGCTATACTCCGTGCCCTTCTTACCCCGGCCCCCCGGGCGCCGACTCTCCCCGCCCTCCGCCGCGCCACTGCTCGATCCACCCGTAGACGCCATGCGCACCATCGCCGGGAAGCTATCCAGCTCTGAAAAGCGACCATCGACACCTTGTACAGGACATGCTGGGCGCGGTCAATTCTGTACAGTGTAACCTCGTTATGACGACATGGCTCGCTCCTAGAGAATGTCGTTATGGACGACTATTATTTCGCTTTATGCGGTATGCCGCATGCAGGAGGAACACTACAGCTTGACATCTGAATTAGCTGCAGTTTTGCAAAATACCAGTTCACTGCAGGATAATGTAGTTCAAAATTGCTTGCGCGTTTGAAGCCTCAAAGTGAATTACAAGTGTCAAAGTGAATTACAAGTGTCAAAGTGAATTACAAGTGTTAGTATGGACCCCAAATTCTTTTGTTTACTTTGAACTGAAAATCAGAATTGTGAAAGTAAATGAGTACACAGAGTGGCTAAACTGTAATACTTGAAGTGACGCCAGCATAGGTACTGTACCTTTTATTTCATTGGTGGCAAACGCATAATGGAACCAGTCAGTGACGTGCGTGAAAGGCGGGGGCATGTAGTGGCCGCGGGAGAGTTTACACACATACGCCATGTGGCGTTTCTCCTTGCGGGCGATCATGTTGTTGCCCAGCTGGAAGGTGAACTGCTGGATGATGTGTGTACACCGCGCTCCGTCTGTGTAAGCGAAAAAAAATCAGGCATAAATAAATCAAATCAAATCTTTCTCTTAACAGACTACTACGTCAGAGAATTTCACAGAAATCTGATTTAACTGACGCAAAAAACTGAAGCGCCATCTTGTTTTACAAGAAATATCATGGCCTTGATTTCAGCACATTACCAAATGTAGCTTTGTTGTTTGGGTAAACTGGAGAAATAAAACGAGGCAGGGGGGGAGGGGGGGGGGGGGGTGGGGGGGATGCGGGCAGTTTCGCCGCCATGAATCAGCGTACTGACAATTAGACAGCAGCTTGACGCACATGCCAATCCAAAAGTCTCAGTCAATCACATTAGGTTAGAAATGTGCACGGCATATGACACAGGATTACACGGGAGGTCACACACGTCACGGAGTGTCACGGCGCCCAGGTCAGCTTGTGACAAGCTCGCACGACACACACTCACACGGCATAATGACAAGACATGCTTGCACATGCTCACACACGTGCTTGCACGACATACTCACACAGCATGTTCACACGGCAAGCTCGTATGAGATGCTCACACGACATGCTCACAAAACATGCTCACACGACATGCTCACACGGACGTACCGTCGTCGACGAGATCTTGAGACTCGGTCGAGAACGAGATGAACGGCTCCTCCATGGTGAACAACGCCCACGACTTGGAGCGGAAGTTGATGCCATGGAAGCAGGCCAGGGTGAGATTGTTGCCATGGAGATTCATGTTGCCGCCGAGGATGGTGCCCTGCCGCGGCAGCACGAACGTTAGGTTGGTGAATCGACAGCCGGCGATGCGCTCCAGCACGCGCTGCCAGTGCCGGTGGTGGCGGATCTCCGAGATCCATGACGCTGAAACAGATCGGGTCATGACGTCATCATCCATGCTGTCAACGCTCACTGAGGGGCGACACGCACGACGCTGATTTACGCTGGTACGACATAAAATAACAGATAAGATAACACATAAGACGTTGATACACACCGATAACAGATAAGATTAAATAAGATTATTGCACGAAGGTGGGATAACAAAACAGACTACTGGAGGGTTGAGGGCGGGGCGCTGGAGGGGGGGAGGGTTGTGTGAACCCTTGTGGGTGACTTACATTCCCCGGCGCCTTGCGCTCTGACCTGCCCATGAGCTGCTAGACGGGTGGGGGAGGGGGAGAGGCGAGGGCGGAGCGGTGACGGGGGGGGGGGGAGGGGGGGCGCTATGTTAACCCTTGTAGCTGGCTTACATTCCTCGGACGCCTTCGGCTTTGACCTGCCCATGGGCTGCTGGGGGCTTTGAGCGGGTGGGAAGGGAGGGCGGGGAGGTGAGGAGGGAGGGGGGGGGGGGGCTATCTGAACGCTTGTAGCTGGCTTACATTCCTCGGACGTCTTGCGCTTTGACCTCCCTATAGGCAGGGGCCCCATGGCGGACAGCGCGCGCTTGCCGCTGGTCAGCTGCTGCGTGAAGAACTCCTCCAGCTTGTTGACCATCTTGAGCAGGTCAGGCGTCGTGGAGCGGGACAGCATCAGGTGGAACTTGTCCCACGACAGCACGCCGTTCACGAATATCTGAGCCGGCCTGCAGGCATACACACCACGTCACTCAAGCTCAACTCTCGCTGTTCCCCAATTTTTTTCAATTTTTTTAATTGAAAAATAATACAATTTTGAATGAACTACTGATTATACACTATGCACTAGTGTCCTCTTGATACAAGCTCTCGAACCTGATGGTTAGCACGTGACTTGCCTTGTTGTAGCCAGGGGCTGCGTATCGCCTCGGCCCGAGTCCACCCTCCACTCGTCGCCGAGCTCGACCCTGAGGGCACTCAGCCGGTTCATCATGACACTAGAGCCCATGTAATCCAGCTTGATCTCCACGGCGATGAGCTCGAAGCCGAGCCGGTGGTCGGGCTGTCTCCCCGGGTCTTCCTTGATCGACACTGCAACAGTTAGTGATGAAGCAATGAATGCAGATGTTGTTGACAATGTGTTACGTAAGTAATGAGACATGGGCTTGGCTGCACTACCTTTGCTTGTCTATTATCTAGCTATGTACTCCTGTCTGAGGGCAATAGGCTGCGGGAAACCCACCAGGAAGCACATGGAAACAGGCAGGGCCAACTACTTGTGGCCCCTGCTTTTTTTACGCACCTCGGTGTTCTTGTACAATTTATGCACCTCAATGTTCTTGTACACTTTTATGCACCTCGGTGTTCTTGTACAACTTTATGCATCTTGCGCATTTTTAGGCACCTCGGTGTTCTTGTACATTTTTTTACGTACCTCGTTGTTCTTGTACATTTTTTATGCACCTCGGAGTTCTTGTACATTTTTTATGCACCTCGGTGTTCTTGTACATTTTTATGCACATCGGTGTTCTTATGCATTTGATAGTTTTCTATAGTGCTTTATGCCCGAGTGCAAACCTTTCTTACTCCTAGCTCCTAAACAACACAAGCAGCCAATCACCCGCAGTGAATGCAGACGTCAGTAGTGACGTCACAATCACGGTGTTTGGAGCATGTGAAGAGCGCCACAGTTACGCCATTCATCCACTATATACAGTCACCTGCTCTATTTTGTATACCACAGAAGTTACGAAAATTAATTCTCGTTCAAATACACACTAAAATTTGGTAACTTTCTAATCAGGTACAAAACACACTCACGGGAAGATTTGAGTTCCTGGATCTCTACGTATCCGCCCACAATGCCTCCCTTGGCCTCGAGCTTGGATCCACCCAGGCCTGCCGTTATTTTCATATTGCGATAACCACTACTGTCTATAGACAGCTGGCCTTGAGACTTCAGGTCACGCGTATTCCATCTGAAAAAAAGACAGGGAAAGAAGGCCTAGTCACTGATACAAACACAAGCGAAAACAAACAGTGAGCTGAGTGACAGACTGGCAGGATTTATGAGCACTTACACAGTGTTACCCATGACTTTGCTCATGTTGAGCAGACTGACAGATTAACAGGATTTATAAGCACTTACACAGTGTTACCCATGACGTTGCTCATGTTGACGTTGACGTCAAGCTGTGACAGGTTGACTGCAAAGAGGACAAGCGTCTCCCATTCGCTTATGGCCCTCCCAGTGCCTCCAGGTGTGCCCGTCATGGACTGGTTCTAAAAATACACACATTCCTTCCGTAGACAATTCTAAAGTTTTAAGGTCTTTTTTCTGTTTTCTTAACCTGCAGTTTGAGATACTGGGCGTTGTATATTTCTGCCAATTAAAATGCAATTCGTTTAGGCATAGTTCTGTAATAGTCAAAACGTGGAGAATTCTTTTTCCCATAGGAATTGTGTTCAGGTGCTCGTGAACGTGCTCGATGGCCACGTGATAACCACGTGCACGATGGTCTTGGCTTTATGGCCACGTGATAACCACGTGCTCGATTGTCATAGACTACCCACGAGCGCGATGGCCACGTGATGACCACGTGCTCGGTGGCCACGGACTACTCACGTGCTCGATGGCCACGTGATAACCACGTGCTCGGTGGCCAGGGGCTACTCACGTGCTCGATGGCCACGTGATGACCACGTGCTCGGTGGTCATGGGCTACTCACGGGCTCGATGGCCACGTGATGACCTAGTGCTCGATGGTCACGTGATGACCACGTGCTCGGCAGCCACGGACTACTCACGTGCAGGCGCGCGAAGGCGTCAAAGCTCTTGCCGCTGGCGTAGGTGTCGCTGTGCGTGGCGTGGGCGGGGGGCACGAGGCGCCTTGGGCTGGACGGCAGGCCGGACAATGACTCGCGTACTTTGTTCGGGCTTATTACTTTCGGTGACTGCGGTGCTGAACCTTAAGAACACGAAAGACTTAGCATTAACCTATGCTTTTCGAAACGGGGAAAATGTAGGACAGCCGAACTTGTATGTCCAGGGCAAGCCGACCAGCCGAAACATTAGTTCTAGAATCGATTAAAAATGTTGACCTGGTGCAAGGAAAAATAGACAGCTTTAGACAATGCATCTGTGCAAATCCACTGGCTGCGAAAATGCAAGTCTAGGGAAGAATTACATTAGATGTTTGGCCAAAGATCTCCCTGCCTGCTATTTTAAACTACTGCTACGAAAGGTTTGCAAGTGTCAGTCCATACAGCATAACAAACCATCTTCATTTTAAAGCATAACGTGAAGCCCGAGACGACAGTTCTTCATCCCCCACCCCACCCCACCCCACTCCAGCTCACTCTAGTGTTTCGTCCCATCACAATAGTACGTACAACCCCTGGGCCCTCCCCTCCTTCCACCGCCACCACCCCCACCTCAGCCCACTTTAGCTTTCGTGTTATCACAACAGCACGTACCCGCTGCAGGTGTTTTGAACTTTCTGTACTTGTCTTCGCTCTGCTTCTTGGCCTCGCCGCCGGGGGCGCTGTGTTTCTCGTCGGCACTCGACGACCTTTTATGCGCCACCTCATTGGCCGGCTTAGCCGTGTGGGGCGTGACCTGTAAGCTGGTGGGCGGGGCATGAGGCGTGTCTGGCGGTATGTATACTGACAACACTTTGGCTTCGTCTTCGCCTGTCAATCAACAAACAATATGTATTTCGCTTCGCAAACCGCTTTCTCTTTGTGCACCGTAGCTTCAACATACGGATCGCAGTGACGCAGTGATCTTCTATCTTTGGGCACAGACCCAAGCAACACACTTTTTCCAAGGCACGATTCAAACATATTATTAACTTAATAATAGAAACTTTCATTTTTTTCAGCGATACTGTGCAAAATATTTATCAAAATCAATCATTATCACCATGTTTCTACGCAATTCGCACACGTTCACACATTCAATATATACTTCCATTTACAAACTTTTTTTCTCCTACCTAAAAGGACAAATATCTCTGAAACAGCATTCCTACTCGGCAAGGCAGATACAAACGCTATGACGCTAAGACGACCAGCTACGTGACGATTTACAATGTTTTGACCACAAAAGCACACAAACGCAATATCAAAGTCGAAAGCCCACATTTCACTGGTTATGAATATGAAAAATTATAAAATAGTATAAAGTAAAAAGCGGAAAAAAACTAGAGCTGTGTGTGTGCTGGAGCACGTATAGGCACGCACGCGTGACGTGATGCATAAGTCAGTGTAGGCACTCACGCATGAAAGCATGGACGGACTTACGAAAAATGCAAACACTATATGACCCTCCGGGCCACACGATAATCGTGATACATCCATAGTAATGCGTATGAATCTTGGTTTACGTTCTTTGTGATGACTATTAGTTTATTCCAGCGGTTTTCGTACCATTTTTGTTTGGTTTGATGAGCGATAATATAAGAAGTATTCAAAATAATGCTATAACTGGCGGTACTGACACTTAACTAAGAATGTCCTTGACTGTGGATCTGGGTAACACCACAAAGACTACTTGTACAGATGACTTATTACGTCACAATAAGAAAGGGGGATTTACACCTTCAACTGTGCAAATAACACCTAATACTGCTTAGCCAGTGGATTAACCTGGAAATTTTCTCATGCAAGTCCGACACCAAGTCCTCAGTTTAACATCATAAACTGAAATAATTTGCATAAATTATTAGTATTAAGAACAGCGCGAAAAATATTAGACCAGACTGCTTCACTGTATATGAATACAGAAGGAGAACAAAAGTAAATAAATTTGTATTTAGTTTTACCAAATATAAATCACAGTAAAACGAAATGACAGAACTGAAGAAATGACAAACAAATCCGTTTCAGTTATATAGCCTAATTCTGAGTGATGCAAATTTTAGAATTCAACCAAAATGCAGCCACTTCGATTTTTGCCCAGTTCAATTCTTCCTCCACGCGTATTTGAAAATAAATGAAAATTAGAACTACAATTACATAATATCAGCATTCTTTTCTATTTTTGGAACAGGCATTTTGCCTCTAGTGGCGTTGCTATGCCTACCTGATTCGCTGTCCATGAACGCGGTCTCCTCGCCGAGGAACAGCCTCCGCGCCAGCGTGCGCCGATACCAGGCCTTAGGCAGCGCCAGGATCTCCGCCAGGCGCCGCATGTCGTAATTAAACGACGCCGAGCCGACGTCACAAAGAGCTGAGAAAACACCACAGCGTATTACATCACAGTACACGAATACAAGGGACGTTAATCGAATCCAGTAGTTTTAATCATTTTGCCAGAACAGACACTCAATAGTTCAGTTCAATAAATCTGCTCGACTTAAAATAAGGAATCATCCAACAAACAGGACTCGTGACTACTGGCGCGTACTAAAACATTCCATAGACATTCCACACTACATACACTGTCACTGACCTATGTACACGTTGTAACCCCCGAAAAGGAGACTATGCGGGAAGGGGTAGGGATGGGGGAGGGGGGAGTGGGAGTTCCCCGATAAGCTAGCACTTAGGGCGCTCGGGTGTTACCGGATCGAGGAGCAGTTAGGAAGATAGCACTCGGAAGGTACGGTAGAACGAGGTCTCAGGGAGGTGGGGAGTTTGCGGGAGGAGCGCGGGGACAATTACTGGAGGTACGGGAGAACGGTCTCAGGGAGGTCGGGAGTTTGCGGGAGGTGCGCGGGGACAGTTAGTGGAGGTACGGGAGAACGAGGTCTCAGGGAGGTCGGGAGTTTGCGGGAGGAAGGCGGGGACAGTTACCGGAGTTACGGGAGAACGAGACTTCAGGGAGGCCGGGAAAGAGGGTGTGGGAGCGCGTGGACAGTTACCGGAGGCACGGGAGAACGAGGTCTCAGGGAGGTCGGGAGTTTACGGAAGGAGCACGTGCATAGTTACCGGAGAACCGGACGATATTGGCCGCCCTGGCGTCGCTGTGCTTGTGCGTCTCGCTGTGCAGCAGACCCTTGCGCGTGCGCGAGATGTTAACCTTGACGAACTCGACGCGGAGACTGAGCGAGTCCTTGCGACCCATCTCCGAGCCAGGCGAGCCCAGACTGTCGTTCAAACCTGCCGTAAGCACATGGTAAATATGTCACTCCTCGTGCCTAACACTTTCCACTACTGACCTGATACGAATCGACCCATGACCACGAACTATGTGCTCTCCCAGTCCTTGAGCTGACATGAACGTATTTTTTCTCTCTGCTTTCTCTCTACTTACAGGGTTTTTGTGTGTGGTTCTCTTTTCTTCTTTTTTTCTGGCTGCAAGCTTTTTTTTTTCTTTTGATACAACCTTCTACAAACAAGTCTTTTTGTTCTTATTTTTCGTTTTTGGTTGCAAGCCTTTTCTTTCTTTTTTTCTGGTGACAATTTTTTTTCTTCATTTTTTTTTTTTTTGTTACGAGCCTTTTCTATTCTTTTTCTGTTTACAAGCCTTCCTTCGCACGTTACATCACTGATATAGTTGTCGCTATACGGGAACGCACCGGGTCTCCTGCTGAAGGAGCTCTCCGCCTTCCTCTGACTCCCGCCGTACGGGTGGAAGACGTAGAGCGAGAAGTCAGCCATGCACGCGGTGACGCTCAGGCCGCCGCTAGAGGGATCCGCCTGCACGGCGCTCGCGTGGCGCGCGCGGCCCGTGCTGCCCGAACGATGGAACAGCCCGCCCTGTGACGTCGAGCTGCTCGTCCGCTTAATGCCCTCGCCCCCTGCAAGTGCCAACACACCAACGTTCTTACAAGTAACAGTGTCACAATGGGGCAAACAACGTCGTAGCGACCCCCCCCCCCCCCCCCTCCGCCCCTAATCGACGCTTTCCAAAAAATATCTCGTTCTAAACTCTTAACTGCGTTCTTGCAAAGATATTTTAAAAACACAAAATAATGGTGTTTAGATACCACCAAAAACGCATTTTCTAGCTGGAAGAGTTATGTGTAGGGAGCATGAACAGAGCCGTAGAATTTGGTTTTGTCTGACACCTTGTACATGTCATGTGTCGGATGTCACATAACAGCGACGTGGTCTCCATGACAACGCTGAGCACGGGCTTACTTTTGGGAATGCTCTCCTCCGAGCTCAGCTGGCTGCTCTCCACATCGGCCTTCTTCGTGGAGAACACGACATCAAACGACGGAAACTTGAGCACGCACTGCACACGTGACACGGGCAGGCACGTGAACCGAATCAAGGACGGCTGCACCCGGATGTAAACAACCACATCGACCGGAAATGACGCGTACGAGGCGCCTGGGGGCACCAGTGACGTGGTGCTTTCGTCAAGGCCCAGACTTTCGCGGGTGGGCGTGGTAGGAGTCTCCGCAGGGGTTAACGCTGCAAGCAAAACAAACACCCTAAAACAATGACACGGGCACACACATGCTTAAATGTTCTAATACACTTCGACATCTGCCATGGTCGCATATACTTCATTTCTGATCTTTCTCCAAGCCCCGTTATTTTTAATTCTATTATTAATGAAAGTAACAACGACAGAATTTTAGATCATATTAAGGATGATGATGATTTTACTTTGAACAGCCAGACATATATAAAGACTTTACAGCATTTCAATCTGAGCTTGGGCCGCAATTTGGCAATATCTTCCACTTGTCCCCTCTCAGATTTTGTAACAAGATTGGTAGTGGAATGGTGGACGACACGGCCCTAAGTTCACGTAAATACATCAGACAATCAGCAGAGTGCGTTCGCGCCGCTAACGCATGCCACTCCCAATGAGAAGTTATAACGCTATAACTTTTATTGTTATTGTTGCTCTTCTTCTTCTTCTTCTTCTTCTTCTTCTTCTTCTTCTTCTTCTTCTTCTTCTTATCACCACTATGAATGACCTTGACATGACGTACATGATTTGGCCTGGGGCTGCAGCAGCTGGGTGACTGAGATGGTCTATGAATGACCTTGACATGACATACATGATTTGGCCTGGGGCTGCAGCAGCTGGGTGACTGAGATGGTCTATGAATGACCTTGACATGACATACATGATTTGGCCTGGGGCTGCAGCAGCTGGGTGACTGGGATGGGCTATGAATGACCTTGACATGACATACATGATTTGGGCTGGGGCTGCAGCAGCTGCGTGACTGGGATGGGCTATGAATGACCTTGACCTTACGTACATGATTTGGGCTGGGGCTGCAGCAGCTGCGTGACTGGGATGGGCTATGAATGACCTTGACCTTACGTACATGATTTGGCCTGGGGCTGCAGCAGCTGGGTGACTGGGATGGGCTCCAGCGCCTGCTCCAGGAAGTCCAGCAGCGTGGGGCTGATGAGCATCTCCTGAAAACACAGCCGCCATAACCTCACTCCCACCCCCTCCCCTCCCCTCACACACAGCAAGCTCTGCAGTGGCCTTCCCTCACAAGGCACACAACAATTTTTTCTTTGTTTTTACTTCTTCCATTCTGTTATTTTACTAATAATATACAGAACCTATAACTTATTATAAATTTTCACTCGTCCACCATTTTCTATTGCAGTATATATATCGTGCTGAAAACATCTCGGTAACATGGGGTTTAAAATCTTTGAAAGCAGCATACGGTTTTAAGTCTTTTTTTAACTGAAGGTTAAGAAAATTGCTTACGTCAGAGAGCTGTTGCAGCGAGATCCAAGCGTACAGGTTTCCCTTCTTGACGAGGCCGCCCTCCCTAGTGGCGAACCCGACGGCGAAGGAGGAGGAGCTGTGGAGGTCGGCGGGCGGGGGGTCCACGTCGCGTTTGAGAGAGCTGCTGGGGCTGTCTCGCTCCTCGATGGGGACCATCCGGGAACCGTAGTGAACCTGATGGTAGCCGAGACACAAACAAGCTCACATTACTGTACCACGTCCACGCCGGGGTGGGGGGGTGGGAGTGGGGGAGGGGTCCACGTCGCGTTTGAGGGAACTGCTGGGGCTGTCTCGCTCCTCGATGGGAACCATCCGGGAACCGTAGTGAACCTGGTGGTAGCCGAGACACAAACAAGCTCATATTACTGTACCACGTCCACGCGGGGGTGGGGGGGGGGGTGGGAGTGGGGGAGGGGTCCACGTCGCGTTTGAGGGAGCTGCTCGGGCCTGGTGGTCCCCGAGACACAGTTTATTACTGAACAAACAGATGCATGCGACAGTGTAAATCTACAATGGCGTAGATTTACCGACACAATAACATCACGTGACCCTCTCGTGCTGAATACAGAAATGTACCAGCAACAAGCAAACGAAACGAAACGATTCACTGCCAAATGCCAACACAGAAAATGATAAGGCAAAGCAAACGGCCACTGCACGTGCCTTGATATCGACGCCTGGCAGATAGAAGACGGTCCTGTTATCCACGCTGGCCTGCGCATAGCCTCTCGGATCCAGGTTCAGTTTGCGTGCCGCTTTCTTCCTTTCGCTCCTGGGTGATCCGGGCAGGGTCTTCTTACTGGCGCTGTTACGTCACACAGAACAGGTATTACCGTATCATACTATAGAAGATATACACGAGCATAAGGCAGCGAAATTCCTTATTCGGAATTTATCTTACATTTAAAGTGACGCATCTTATTTATATCAGTTAACATGACACCTCTCTGACAGGCAGTTCGCCTCGCAGCAACGACAAGCTGACACGCATTCCTCACACAACAGCACGGCACGCCTGAGTCATCCTCCACAGCCCTCACACAACGCGACACCCCCAGTCACCCCCCAGAGCCCTCACACAATACGACACCCATTCATCCTCAACAGCCCTCACCTCTTGACCTCATCCTCACACAACAGCACGACACCCTCAGTCATCCCCCAGAGCCCTCACACAACAACACGACACCGCCAGTCATCCTCCACAGCCCTCACCTCTTGACCTCGTCCTCACACAACAGCACGACACCCTCAGTCATCCCCCAGAGCCCTCACACAACAATACGACACCCTCAGGCATCCCCCACAGCCCTCACCTCTTGGCCTCGTCCTCATACAACAAAACGACACACCCAGTCATCCTCCACAGCCCTCACACAACAAAACGCCACACCCATTCATCCTCCACAGCCCTCACCTCTTGACCTCATCCTCACACAACAGCACGACACCCTCAGTCATCCCCCAGAGCCCTCACACAACAACACGACACCGCCAGTCATCCTCCACAGCCCTCACCTCTTGACCTCGTCCTCACACAACAGCACGACACCCTCAGTCATCCCCCAGAGCCCTCACACAACAATACGACACCCTCAGGCATCCCCACAGCCCTCACCTCTTGGCCTCGTCCTCATACAACAAAACGACACCGCCAGTCATCCTCCACAGCCCTCACCTCTTGACCTCGTCCTCACACAACAGCACGACACCCTCAGTCATCCCCCAGAGCCCTCACACAACAATACGACACCCCAGGCATCCCCCACAGCCCTCACCTCTTGGCCTCGTCCTCCCCCTTGGGCTCCTTGGGGTGCAGCACGCACTGACCGCTGCTGATGTCCACTTTAATGTCCACCTCGAAGTCGACCATGGGCTCCGCCGGCAGCGCTAGTTTTGCGCCCACCGTAGTCGGGCTGGTGGCCTTGAGGGGGCGCTCGCTCTGCCCGCTGCCAACAACAAATGGTACTTCATACACAGCCCCCGCCACCCTCCCTCTGGGGTGTCTTTTGACCCATAACAGGACCGGATATCTCGACTTATTTTACTGTCATTAAATGACTGCGATATAAAGGCCGAGAATTTCCCAAACTTTATTTTATATCTACAGTAAAACCTTTCTGTAATGAACCCTTCCGGACCGACTAAAATGTTCATTAAGCGAGGTGTTCATATCAGATAATGAAAGTTAGAAAATCGAGGCAATGGTGTTCATCAAAGGAGGTTTTACTACATTTGTACTCACTCTCAAGGTTTTGTATGTAAATTTTAATAAACCCCGCGATAGTTTCCAAATTTAAATATATCAGTTCAAGTAAGTGTTTATTAACAATTAAATAAAAACAAGACACGCAACTTACATCACAGAAACATACATACACAGGAAGTACAGAAGGGACAGGTTTCAATACTCTGTTGACCAGAGCTACTCTAGTCTTGGTGAAAGCGGGGAGGGGTGGTGGGGGTGGGGGGGGGTGGGCTGTTGATTGACATACATGCTGGAGATCGCCTCTTGCAGTTCCGTTGAGCTGGAGGAGCCATCACTGAGCAGCGCAGTGTCTGCACAGGACGCCGTCTGTTCAGCGGGGAGGGGGGGGGGGATGGGGTGGTGGGCTTTTGATTGACATACATGCTGGAGATCGCCTCTTGCAGTTCCGTTGAGCTGGAGGAGCCATCACTGAGCAGCACAGTGTCTCCGCAGGACGCCGTCTGTTCCGCTTCCTGTAAAGCACCCAATACAAGCGTTTTAGCACAGACATGATATAACACACCGGCTGCTTTTACCAGTTACTGTGTATAGCCAATGAAAGTTAGACTGATCAGTTTATGTATTGCTTTATGTGAAACATTTCTTAATAAAGTCAGTTGTCAGATCGTCTCCTTGAGCCTTCTAGCGAGACAAACCTCGGGCCGTAGGTGCCTCCATTGTAACCTTTTTTTTTACTTTATTTATGATGCTTTACACTGACAGGTCATGAGGCCTTAAATGGTCAGCGATACCAAGCATCGAATCATTTACGTTCTTCATGACGTCACACTCGAACCAGAAACGACCTGCAGGGGAATCGACTCGCGGGCGGTGTGTACGACCTGTGGAGTTTGTTGTGTCTCTTGGGTCGCGTCATCAGTCGGTAGGGCGATAAGGAAGTCACTCTGCGTGGAGTGTGGAGAGGGCGAACTGTCAAACTTCACTCGCGGGCCTTTAGCCAGCTGGGACACGTCCACGGACAAGGCTCTCTTGTGACCTGTCAATTATCCAAACCAATTATGATCTGCCACTCGTCCAAACTAATAATAATCTGGCAATCATCAATGCCATTCAAAAATCTGTCAATTATCGAAACAAATCATAACCTGTCAATTATCTAAACCAGTCATGACCTGTCACTCATCCAAACCTGTCATGACCTGTCACTCATACAAACCAATCTGCTACCGACAATCACATGTGGAGCACCATCAAGCAACAGAGTAAGGTGTTAGATGTCAGATATTAGTGTACAGCATTTCAGTAAGATTTAATTGAATGTTCTTCCTTACAAATGTTCAGTTTCGGAAGACCCGGAAGAGAAAATAACCTGCTCGCGCGATCCCTGCTTCCAGCATTTATATGCACGCTTCTTCTTCTTCTTCTTCTCTCTCTCTGTCTCTCTCTCTTCTATATCTCTTCTCTCATCTGTCTCTCTCCCTCTCTCTTCTCCCCTCTCTCTCTCTCTTATCTCTCTTCTCTCTCTCTATCTCTCTCTCTCTCTCTCTCTCTCTCTCTCTCCCTCTCTTTTTTTTTTCTCTCTCTCTCCTTTTTTTTTTTGATTTGGACAAGAAACACTCCAAGCAGCCAATTAACAAATTGTACGAGCCCGGTCCACTATATTTATTTTATTTATTTATTCATTTTCTTTTGTTATTTCACAAACAGTCTATTAACTCCACATAAAAGGAACCCACAAACGAACAAAGCCTGCCAAGCATAAACAGATGATTTTGTAGCAGCATTATGTGTAACAAAGCCACTCAATGACTCGGCGATTTTGACGTAGGGGCCCACACACCAGCCGCCGCCTCACGACACCACAGTGATCGAAAACTGTACACAAAGCACAGTACGCTGACGTAATAAGCGCAGGCATCAGCATCGGAACTTCACTCACGACCGAGACACTGAGTGAGGGACACAAGATGCTCCAGACAATGACATAAACGGCAGCATTCCATGCCTGACCACGGCGAAAACCTCAGCATGTGGTCAGGACGATGTGGAGTCCATGTTGTTACACGTAGCAGGTCCAGACATTTAGAACTGAGTTGGACGTGTGCCCGAGTATTTAATAGCTACTTTCATTTACGAATAAAGAAAAACTGGACTTGTGAGTAGCCAATGAACCACCATCACGTGCCTTAACCCACACAAAGAACATGGTCTATCACTATTATAACACATTAGCAATCATGTCAAAAATTTTCAAATAATTCTCTTCGTGTTACACTGCTGCAGCTAAAATATGCCTATAAAAATATGATCAAACCCAATCACAACCCTCTATACCAATAAATTATTCTCGTTATAGAAACTGTTCTTTTTATTGGGAGAATTTGGAACCAAAAATAGTTCTATCAAAATGTACAGAAACATAAGCCATTTCCCACAGCGCCAGCAAACTGACAAACTGTAAACATCTAAATATTTTCACAAATTTATCCCTTTCCACAGGTCAGTTCTACGATTTTCTAACTGGGTTATAATCTAAATATCTACAACCTTTCACAATTCTGGTTAAAATACACAGATTTTTTTATCCTTCCACCTTATCTTCTAGGAACAAAGACCCTTCTACGCTATTTCTCCAATCGTTAATACGTCGGCAACCGGCACCGTGAAAGTGTGCATGGCAAACAAAAAAACACAAATGAAGACTAATAGCAATGAGGCTGAAAGAACTACACATCTACACACGGGCCGCTCCACGAAAATATTGGCCGTTCCACCACAACATGGGCCGTTCCACGAAAATACATCAATGGTAAAATAAACGTATAACAAAGTACTAGGATTTTGAAATTTTCAAAAATGTTTTTCATTCTGGTCAGGAAACAAAAATCTGTTAGAAACACATGGTATATAAATATAAAAATTGTCTTACTTAGCACAACGAAATAGTACAAAAATCACTTGGGAGATTCCATTTAAAT
This sequence comes from Protula sp. h YS-2021, assembly GCA_949752745.1. Taxonomy (NCBI): domain Eukaryota; kingdom Metazoa; phylum Annelida; class Polychaeta; order Sabellida; family Serpulidae; genus Protula; species Protula sp. h YS-2021. The sequence goes on along the minus strand of OX457024.1, from coordinate 13,748,665 downwards.
TTCTAAAACGAAGGACATTTCGCTTACAGTTGTACCGAATACCTACGAGCACCTTAGGCAAAAGTGCACTGGGCGAAATATGGGTTATTACTTCACATACAGCCCTAAAATATGGATTACTGCTTCACATACACCCTAAAATATGGGTTATTGCCCTAAAATACGGGTTACTGCTTGTTCAGTTAAAGATTTTGTTTCAGATCTTGAAGTTTTGCCTTTCTAGTTTCTGAACAGGTTTCTGGACGTTTCGGCCTAAAACCAGTTCGGCCCAACCGGTTCGGTCCAACGTGAAAGACGATTCGGTCCAGCTCTGGACGTTTCGGCCCATAGGTTTGACGATTGGGCCCATTGTTTCCGATGACATAAATGTTAAAAGAAACTTAAAATCAAGGCTGTTCGTGCTTTTGTTTTTATTGCAAAATGAAAAACAGCATTCGGCAGAACACTGAAACTGCAGTTTTACACACCATAATGCTGTTGATATGAACGACTTCATATGCAAATGGGAAAACTTCAGCAACGACTTTCACTGTATTAGAACTTGATATTGTCGATCGACAGACAATCGACAAACTCTACAGTTTTACACACCACAATACTGTTTATATGCACAACGTTACATCACCAGAGGTAAACAGCAGTAACTTGTACTATGACAGTGAATAATGCTCAAATAATACTGTCCTTGTTCCGTCGACAGATTTAAAACAATGCCCTCATTGGGACCATAAATACGGTTTTTGTTTTTAATTACATATAAATCAGAACACTTAATTACACTGACATATTAGGTCAATTGCACTTCATATACCGGAGAAATGTTAAAACAATTGAAATGAGTTCTGTCTTTCATAATATAATAAAAGGGTAACAAAATAAAGGACGGATTAATGATATCTGTGTGGATCACTAGCTGATACTAAGTATTTGTCGTTGAAAGAGTCTTTTCATGTACATTGATAATAGCAGTACATTCTTCTCTATATATCTTTTCTACACGCACAAATTATGGTGTGTGAAAAAGTAATGTGCAATTCACATTGAACTTACTCACTGGAAGTCAAAAAAACTTTTATGAAGATCTCTCTAAAAAATATTGGGCCGAAACATCCAACTTGGGCCGAACTGGTTTTGGGCCGAACCGGTCAAGTGAAAAAAATCCTGGGCCGAATCATCCAAATTGGGCCGAACTGGTTTTGGGCCGAAAATCGACCAAATCCCTGTGAACACTGTATAATCATGTAACGGGTGTGGAAGTCATCCACGTGACGGGTGGGTAAGTCATCCCATGTAATGGGTGTGGAAGTCATCCCATGTAACGGGTGTGGAAGTCATCCCATGTAACGGGTGTGGAAGTCATCGCATACTAACCCCACTTGTGCAAGCAACCGTCTTAGAAAACTGAGATTTCAGAGTTCCACAGCAGATTTTACAACACACGGGGAGGGGGGTGGGGGGAGGGCAAGAAGGTACTCAGAGTTATGTACAAGATTTAAATCGCTAATGGCCTTATGAACAGTAGCTTCTGAAATCTTGAAATACGGAACATACCGTATGCACCTGAAATAGACAATCAATGCTGGGATGACAAACAAAGTGAAGATTCGGTGATTTAAAACACAAATAAAGGAAAGGTAACAGACATGGGAACCGACATCGGTGACGGTACATCTGCCGGAAATCAAGCATCACAAAAAAACATAAATAAATAAAATCAACTTCGAAAATAGTAAATGTAGAAAAATATTAAAGTAAAAGAATCATCTGCGAGTTTTCAGGGGGGGAAGGGGGGATACTCACCCTCTGACGACTCACTGTCGCTTTCTGAACAAGAAACATACACCAAGTCAAACAGCTTCCATGTTTAAGGTGGAAGAGGTGTAAAGCAGAGCATAAATTTAACAAGTACAGATCATCACTGAGAGGAAGTTACTAAGGATAAAGACTACATCTTAATTTTAGCGGAAATGTGCCCTTTAGACTGCTGCAAAAGTGACTGTGGGTGTGGTTAATTCCTTTCCTTAACTTATTACAATACGGCAAAACATGTGACCAATTCATAATATAAAGACCCACCGGAAATAAGGCTCTCAAAAGGTAGAGTGGAGTCCTCATTGAATGACGTCAGACGGCGTGAGTCAAGGTCACCTCTCCTCATCATGGCGACACCTGCCGGACCACCTGTCGACCTTGACCTGAAACAAGGACATTTTTCTCTTTACGGTTTTCTCCATCTGAAGTTTGGTGAGTTTTTGTTTTATACTTTTTTATTCAAACCCAAGAATTAATTAATTCAAACTGAGATAACGGGTGGGTTTGTTTATTTTCGTCCACTCGTAATCATGACTTACTTTCATGATTTACTCAACACATTATTTTATTTCAATAACCACTGAATAACCTGAAATAATTAATGTGTTTCAAACCGCAAAACACGCGATAAGGAAAACATATCTGCCTGCACGGCATAGGGCGATTGAAGGCCAGGCCGAGCTTGTTCTTGCACCGTGGTCTGAGCTCTCTGGGTCAAGATACAACAACGTACCGGATATGGGCCGGTTTGTAGCCCAACCCTAGCTTATCTTTCAGCACAGTAGACCGGGCGCTCCGGGGCCGAGAAGTCTCCCCTAAAGCCTCACCGAGAAGTCCCCCCTCCCCCCACTCGCTACCGCCCCCCCCCCCCGCGTGACCACCCACACAACACGTACCGGATATGGGCCGGCTTGTAGCCCAGCCCTAGCTTATCCTTCAGCACAGTAGCCCGAGCACTCTGGTCACAGATGCCCCCCCCCCACCGCAAACAACAACGTACCGGATATGGGCCGGCTTGTAGCCCAGCCCGAGCTTATCCTTCAGCACAGTAGCCCGAGCACTCTGGTCATTGATGCCCCCCCCCCCGTCACCACCCACACAACAACGTACCGGATATGGGCCGGCTTGTAGCCCAGCCCTAGCTTATCCTTCAGCACAGTAGCCCGAGCACTCTGGTCAGAGATGTCCCCCCCCCCCCCCCGTCACCACCCACACAACAACGTACCGGATATGGGCCGGCTTGTAGCCCAGCCCTAGCTTATCCTTCAGCACAGTAGCCCGAGCACTCTGGTCAGAGATGTCCCCCCCCCCCCCGTCACCACCCACACAACAACGTACCGGATATGGGCCGGCTTGTAGCCCAGCCCTAGCTTATCCTTCAGCACAGTAGCCCGAGCACTCTGGTCACAGATGCCCCCCCCCCCACCCGTCACCACCCACACAACAACGTACCGGATATGGGCCGGCTTGTAGCCCAGCCCTAGCTTATCCTTCAGCACAGTAGCCCGAGCACTCTGGCGCTTGATCTTCTTGAGTAGGTCCTGGCGGAAGTCCTGGAAGACGGCCTTCTCGAACTCGAGCAGCTTCCGTTCCTCCGCCTCGATCGTGCTGTGGCTCGCGCCTAGTTGCTTCAAGTCCTCCACAGTCTTCGCCTAAGTACACGTGCACCTTTATGTATCAGTTTATTTCTTCGGCTTTCTTTCTAGTTTTCATTTTGGTTTTTTATGATTTTAAGTGGTTAGGGAAGAATATGACCTGTTAAAAGTTTTAGTATTTAAAATATTCCTACGAAAATTCAAAATTCAGGGAAGAAAATTTCATGGGCAAATATATCAAGCCTATGAATTTATTTATAGCGCATAAATAGAGACGAGCTGCCGTTTTCACCTGCTCATTCATCTCCTGTTCAATGAGCCGGGCCCGTGTCTTCTGATCTAGTGACGTGTCAAACAGGAAGTCGGGCACTCCTTCGGGGATGGCACTGAACTTGCGCGTGCTGGCTTCCGACACACGGATGGACGGCACGACAAGCTCCTCCTCCTCCTCCTCTTCCTCCTCCTCCGCGATCCTGTTGGAGCTGTTCTGGCCGTCCGTGTCCGTATTCAGGTGTTCACCCCCGCCCAAGCTGGTCAGTGTGTCACCTATAACCCACCGACATTAACCCAAGTCATTCCGAGATTTTATTCCAATCGCTTTAAAGCAGGAAGCTTAGTTTACAACGGCAATTATTGTGCTTTCCCCAATTCTAAACTCTTTCAACAGTGAAAGGAGATCTGCGCATGGCCAACGCGTGACCACGTGATTCACATGTGTGATTGACGTCATCAGGCAGTATGTGCGCACGGCCAACGCATGAAACACTTGACCACGTGATTCACATGTGAGAGTGACGTCAGCTGGCGATACGTGAAGGATACGAGAGGGTGGGAGAGTGGGGTGATTCCTCCTGCCGATGTCGTATCGAGTTGGGTATCCATGTTCTCCATGCGGGGGTGGAGGTTGGATGGGGGCGGGGGTGGAGGTTGGGTGGGGGAAGGAGAGACGTTACCAAACGCGGAGAGCTTCTTGCCGATGTTCGTATCGAGGTGGGTATCCATGTCCTCCATTGGTGGAACGGGGATGGGGGGGGGGAGGCGTTACCTAGCGCGGACAGCCTCTTGCCGATGTTCGTATCGAGGTGGATATCCATGCCCTCCATCTCCCACTTAACGTTCAGAATCCATTTGGCGTTGCTGAGTGGATCATTCGAAGCGGCGTCTTTCGTTCTGAAAGTTCAGCATTCAGATCATTGAAGATTAAGCGTGTCGACATCACCAGTGTGTATACAAGTTCAAAGATTTACCTTGAGCATTTACCTGATTTACCTTGAGCAGACCTCGTAAGGATTACCTTGAGCAGACCTCGTAAGGATTACCTTGAGCAGACCTCGTAAGGTTTACTAACCTTGCACAGACCTCGAATGGGTTGATTTACTTTGCGAAGACCTTTTAAGGATTCATTTACCTTGAGCAGACCCCGAACAGGTTGACTTACCTTGAGCAGACCTCGTAGGTACCGCGCGGCACAAGCATGGCATTCATGATTACGTCCTGCTGATTATCCGCCTTCCAGTCGTCCCACGTCACCTCAAAGTCATTAGCGAATCGCAGGCAAAAACCTATCCCAATCAATCAGTCAATCAATCAATCAATCAAACAATGAAAACATGGTGAATTAACGCCGGTAATCTGAGAGCGTCGATTTATACAGCTAACTGGCTGACTGACACGTTTTGCCCGTAATATTTGTGAAGTTTCGCATGAACATGCAGAAAGATGGCGATGTACACGATGAAATATTTAGTTTTCTTACGAGTTAAGAGCGAAGTCTTTCAGTTTTAAACCTTACGGGGTGAAAACTTAAATACTGCCGTATGCAACTGTTGGCTAACACAAGGAAAGCTTTGCCACTGAGTCGAGCCTCATTAAGTCGTTGTGGTGAGTAGGAGGGGTCTTACCGTTGAACCTGCCCTTGCTGACGAGAGATCCGCACGAGCAGGCCGAGATCTGGGTGCTCTCCAGCGTCAGCACGAGAGCCGGCGTGGAGCTCTCCTCCAGCAGTCGGCCCGGCTGTCCCAGCGACTGAAACACACACACAAAAACACGCTCTCGTCAAAATATCCGCAGCACATAGTCGCTCATAGCCACACCATATGCCGGCGTGGAGCTCTCCTCCAGCAGTCGGCCCGGCTGGCCCAGCGACTGAAGCGCCACACATAAACAAAAACACGTCCTCGTCTAAACATCCGCAGCAAAATACTCCGTCACTGCCAACACAATACAAACGGCAAAAAAGCAGCCCTTACTAATGCCACGAAATCAGGCGACAAAGAGTTCCTTATTATCACCACAATAAGAGCAGAAAGCTCTAATATTCATGGGACAAGCTGTTTACGAGAAAGGAACGTGGACAAACAGAGAAACACTGTAAGCATGGACGACACGACATTAACCATGCGTGAGGCGTCACCTGGCTGGAGCTACCGATGGGGAGGCAGATACAACAGTACATTAACCAGGAGTGAGGCGTCACCTGGCTAGAGCTACCGATGGGGAGGCAGATACAACAGTACATTAACCAGGAGTGAGGCGTCACCTGGCTAGAGCTACCGATGGGCAGACAGATACAACAGTACATTAACCATGAGTGAGGCGTCACCTGGCTGGAGCTACCGATGGGGAGGCAGATGCCCAAGTCGTCGACAGTGAGCTGCAGGAAGAGCGTGCCCAGGGCCTGCGTCGCCGCTGTCTGCACCTTGTCCACCTGCTGCTGTAAGATAGGTGCCCGGATGTCCTTGATCTGGGCCAGGCGCTGCTCCGTCCAGTATTCATACGCGTTCTTATAGTTGAGCCACACGAGCACAGCTGTAAGACAAACAACTGCGTTATCGAACGCTTCAGTTAAATCCTAGATTTTCTTCTCACCGGAAACTCGTCACCGGCAACTTGTGAGTAATCATACGCGAATCCACGTATACGCATTTCTTTCAATATAAATAACAGAAAACTACATTTTCTAATGCAAGGGACATTTTTACTGTATGACTCCTTATTCTTCTGAACTTCAAATAACATTTGGAATTTAAATCTGATTGGACGAGAACGAACACGTGGTTTCACTGGGCGGGGGCGTACATATCAAAACTCGTTACCCTTATCGAATGCGGAGGGCATGACGGATATGATGGGCCGCTTGAGGGAGATCATGAGTGCCTCCTGATCCTTGGCCGTGCCCGGGATCATCTCGTCCTGTAGGGCATTCCGCATGTTGATACGCGTCTGGAATGTGGCCAACTGCTGGAATTCCGCGTCCGCTTCCGGAAATATGGGATTCTTCAATAATGTCCCCAGCGCCAAGTTAAGCTCCAACTGATTAACAAAAAAAAATCCACTTACTAAAAACTGGTTACCGTGTCAAAGCAATCAAATAAAAGAAAGTAAGGTACAACTGGGTTGGCCTGGGCTTGAACATATTAATGGGGAATCCAGCGTAAACATGACTTGTAAATATGGTTTGTACATAGTAGATTTATTAAATAACGACTGAATTTGAATTTAATTAATTTATTTGCTTGACAGTTCGCAACAAATTATATTATCTGTGAAATTTCTACATAAACTGAAATTTCTTCATTTCTCAATTAGCTAGGCCAATTTGCAAACGGGTGACCTCGCTATTTCAGCTGTTGCGTGTTACTAGCGGCCGTCGAAACGCTGCAGCCTCTGACAACCCGTGTAATGTGTGTTTCAGCGCTTCAGATGTACATAGAACTATGGTTTGCTGAGTAGATTGTAAAGTGTACATCGGATGAGCTGACCTGTAGCTTGACGAAGACTTTGAGTCTGTCGCGGAACGGGGAGAACTCGGCGTCGCGTTTGACGGGCTGCACGCGGTTGGACATATCCAGGTCTATGAGGCCGGTCTCCAGTCTGACAGCGCTACTCGTGGGGGTGGTCGCCGTTATCTGGATACCCTGAAAAACAACCCCAAAATCCCAAAATCATGCTTCTCAATCAGCATCAAAACGAGCTCTTACCACCTGAGTTTTCATTTTTATTACATTCAGAACAGTTTATTTACTGGAAAGTACGATCTTGATAAAATATAAGAAAGCAGTCGTGGGTTCAATGGACCGAAAGACCGGGTGAAACAAACTGATACAACTGGGGTCACATTGTGATAGTCCTTCCATTCAGCGAAAATGATGGTCAAAGAAATTGAATCCTCCTCCGCCCTGGTGATTTATCCCACTCCCTGGTCACATGGTCACAAGAGGACCTGGCAAAGGGCAGTTGCACTACGACAAACAGCAAGCAGAGCATCAGGGCAGAGAAGGAGAGAGGACGTACCTTGAGCCGGAAGTGGAGCGAGTAGAGCAGGGGGCGGACGGGCGGCTGCTGCAGGTCCTCCCCCCAGATGGACACGGGCTGGTCCACGCCCGAGATCTTCTGCACCACCTCGTTGATTTCCTGTCAAAAGGTCAAGGCTCCCACATAGCACGTGACTGGCACGTATTCATGACTCACGTGTTCATTTACATCACGCGACTAGCAAACTTTCATGAGGTCATGTGTTCATTCACATCACGTGACTAGCACGCATTCATATACACGTCACCTGTTCATCTACATCACGTGACTGGCACGCATTCATAAGCATGTCACGTGTTCATTTACATCACCTGACCGGCAGGCATTCATCAGCACGTTTTGCAAATTCACGCAAAGTTCTGAAAAATTATGTCCTTGAATTTTTTGTAGCTACTGGTCATTGCTATTGAGCAATCAGAATGGATCATATGATTTGACTGCATTATTTGACGCGACGTCGCGTTATGTCACCTTCATGAAGACTTTCTGCACAAAGACCAGGTGATTGAGCAGGTCTGTCGTCAGGCAGTGTTCAAACAGACCCACTTCAGCCGTCGCCTCCAGGTAATTACCGCCCCGGAACTCCAGACCCTCGGTCAGCTCCTCCCTCGGGGCCCCGGGCGCGTCTATGCGGTACTCAGCGTGCATATGAATGGGCGGTAGATCAATGCTTGCAGACGACGGCAGGTGGATAGGTGTCGACACCTGTCAGGCAATACGAGGCATTCATGTATCTATAGTGACGTCAAAAACCACTTGTTTTGGTAAAGTTACTTTAAATTTATTTAGCAGATGCCACCAATTAACTTTGTTTTGGGATTATGTTATGGATAATGGAAATAAAAACTGCAGTTTTTTTTGGACATAAGGCTGGATTTTGTTATTAAACGCTGAAACTGTTATGAAACAACCTTTCAGTGGGAGATCATGTGAACACAAATATTTACAATGCAAAAAAATGGTACCAATTCTAACATCTTTACACTTTGGAACGTGTGGACTAAGGCATTTTAACTCTTTTACAGAAAAAGAAATCTGAATGCTTTGCAGCCCCGACGACAGAAAGCTAGAGCCGACAGCTTGGGCTAACCCTCCTCCCACCCCCCACAAACACACCCCAAGAGGTGCATTGGTACTAGTCTCAGACACAGGTTGGTCAGACCATTCTAGATTCCCGCCAAAAAAGTGTCAGATTAATTTAATTTAATTTTTTTGTTTTCGTTTTTTTTTCGAGGGGGCGGGGGGGGGGGGGTGGGGGGACAGTAGCTTGCTCTCATATAAGAGGCATACCAGTAGAGTGTTTTTGGACGCTTATCATGTAAACCATTGTGCCAAACTTGAACGATGTCACCGTTATATTTTAATACCGTTTTAGACAAATCAACCAAAACTGTAGTACGTCTACTTCCAAACAGTTAATTATACACAATGACTAGCAGCAAAGCACACGGTGACTTCAAAATACTCATGTACCTAGTACTCAGGCAGCCAGGAGTCAGGCATCGAGTACTAAGGTTTCTAGTACCCAGGACACCAGGAGGCAGGCACCAAGTACTCAGGCCACAAGGAGTCAGGCACCTAGTACTCCTGCCACCAGGAGGCAGGCATCGAGTATTCAGGTCACCAGGAGTAAGGCACCTAGTACTCACGCCACCAGGCGGCAGCCACCTAGTACTCAGGCCAGCAGGAGTCAGGCACACAGTACTCAGGCACCTAGTACCAAGCCACCAGGAGGCAGGCACCGAGTACTCAGGCACCTAGTACTCAAGCTGCCAGGAGGCAAGCACCCAGTGCTGAGGCACCTGGTACTCAGACCACCAGGAGGCAGGCACCGAGTACTCAGGCTACCAAGAGTCAGGCACCGAGTACTCAGACACCTAGACTTAGCCCATCAGGAGTCCGGCACCGAGTACTCAGGCACCTAGTACTCATACTCCAAGACTCAGGCCACCAGGAGGCAGGCACCGAGTACTCAGGCCTAAAGGAGGCAGACACCGAGCACTGAGGCACCTATTATTAAGGCCATCAGGAATCAGGCACCGAGTACTCAAACACCTAGTACTCAGGTCACCAGGATTCAGGCACCGAGTATTCAGGCAGCTAGTATTGGACTCAAATTTGAAAAGAAAAAGATGTCTGCAAAGCAAAAACTCAAACTCTGATTATGTTTGACAAAAAAAACATCAAAAAGCCAAACAGAACACACAGGTTGTCGAGTACACAAGTACGAAGAACTTAAGAGTGTGCCGGGGCGGGGAGGGGAACCAGTCAAATAAAAAACTGGGTATGGCAAGCCTTCTCTCACTGAAACCAGAATGAGACCCCAAACATGACAGATAAACAGGTCAGCAGCCCAACGGTTTAATGACTGCAATTGTGGGTCCTTTTTAAAGCATGCATTTCCTAATACTATCTGAAAAGAAAAATTAGTCCAGTTAATGACGTCATCTTCATGTTTACGGTTAATGACGCAAACGCGACTTTGATGACGTAAAAACGACTGATTTGTGTTTCTTTCTTACTACAAACATACAGCAAAGGCATAATTGCTATGAAGCGACATCTAGTGGCGCAAAATCGAACTGAAAACGGTTAATATGTTCTATCAATACAAGCTGACATTAGTTCTCGTGTGCTCTTACATGCCTTTCATTGCCTATGAAACGTGATGAGGATTCCCTCCTCTTTCCTGCCCAGCTTTTCTCGTTAATAATGAAAACAAAAATCGTTTATTGGCGTTTTTTGTGAAGCAGTGTACCAAAGTCGCCTGCTGAACCTTTACGACGGAAGTTTCACAGAAAACCACAGAGTAGTTTCATATTTCAAGGAGTTTTCTGCGATTGGTAAGTTATAGCTTGCGTAAGTTACAACGATTCCATAGGCAATATAGCATATCTACAAGGAAGCGATTGCGACAACAACGGACTCGTAAATGTTCGGTAAGTGTCGGCGGCGTCGAACCTTTCTCGAATTCATCTCGGCGAAAAACTCTTTATACAACAGCTCTGCGTCTTCCATCATATGTGCCTTGTAGTCAATCAAAGAACATCGAATCAAAATGCCGCCAAATCAGTGCGCTTACATCAAAAGCTGTGACTGTCGACATGGGTGACACGCTAGTGGAAGGGAGGTCATTCCAAAAAAACAACACGGCGGCTTGAAATTTCAACACCGTTCTACATATCACACTTTTTTTGCATCAGTTTGTTCAAGGTGCAATAAACCCGTTATATCATTTCAGGACCCAGAAACCAGTTGCCCAGAGAGCTATTCCATAAGATTTACACGGGCTGTAACAGACTGGAGTTTGTATTCAGGACAGAGCAAATATTTCGAACCGGACACTGTTTTCCCCCAAATCTCGGCCTACTTATCCTCACACCGTTTTTTTCCTCTCTCTCTCTCTTTTTATTTTTTGGAGGTCAAGCAAGCTTGGCCCTTGTTACTCAAGAAAATACTAATAGCAGTTTGTTCAGAACCATTCGTAAAACATGAAAACATGCAGCTTCCTCCAGTCAATTGTAACGGCGAACCAGTATTAACGATGTTTAAATCAGGGATAATTCTGGAAAAATCAAGGAGCGCGCCATTTTCCCGAAAAGTGTACTAATGTATTACGCATTCAAATATGGGCGAAACGGTTCTAACTACTGATGAATGAAAAACGCACTGTTTTGTGAAACAGATCATTTGTAAAAGAACGTGACAAACAGTTGCTTGTCATTAGAATCACTGCTGGCCAATCACGAGTCCAGAAATGACAGTGCAGTCACATTAGTACCGTGTTGCAGAGTGGAATGGACGAGCCGACTGTTCTGTACGGGTACATCACTAACAGTAACCATGTCATAAACAAGTCCATTCTGAACTGCTTATTAATTCTGGCGTACGATGAAAAAAATGGCGCGCCACACATTATTCCCGTATATAAAACTGTAAATAAATTATACAGAAAACAATATTTTCTACTGACTTCCCATAAATATAACCCCAAAACAATGCTAAATTTCACAGAAAATATCTGGAATTATCCGCTAATTTCTCGGATAACTTGTTTTTAATGCTGTTAATATTTTACTTTGCGTTGCCCAACTGCAAAATTTAGAAATACGTGTGCGAAGCGACAACTACGTTAAGGAAAACAGTTGGTTCATCAAAATACAAAACGAGTGGAGTGGGGGGGAGGGGGGTGGAGTGGAGTGGAGGGCGACGACGAGACGGCAGTGTTGCTCACCTTTGAGGAGAAGCTGAGCGAGTGAGTAGGCAGGAATGCCAGCACAGCGGAGGGGGGGGGGGGGGGGGGTGGAGGGAGGAGGGGAGGGCGACGACGAGACGGCAGTGTTGCTCACCTTTGAGGAGAAGCTGAGCGAGTGAGTAGGCAGGTCGACGACGAAGCGTGCCTTCTTGCCAGTAATGCCCGAGCTCACAACTTGCCCAATCTGAAAAGCACTCAAACGCATTAGGATTCAACAGTGTCACAAAAAGGTCAAAATGGTGCCAAAGGAAAAATAAAATAAACCTTAATTCTCTCTTGGACGCTTCCTACAACGTCAAATACAATACAAAACAACGACGCCAACAAGTAGCGTGGCGACTGTGACGTCACGTGGCGCTGGTTACCTGGTACTGGGCCCGGAGAGAGGGCAGCAGCGAGGCACCGACGGCCAGGCCCCGAAGCACGGCCTTGAAGTGGATGACGAGCGGTCTCGGCGCCTCCTCCTCCTCATCCTCCGTCTTCGTTTTTGGAACCTTAACGCAAAGCAAGTCACATACTGTTTTGACTTACTTTCGCTGTTTTTTATTATGCGTTATGTCCAGGGGGTAAGCAAAACGCCATACGCAGGCCTTCGTGAACTCATACTACTACTGACCCAACATAATTGTTCGAATTACTCGATATTTTGAAAAAGCGTGAAAATAGATTGAACAATATTAGACAGGATAAGAAACCTCGTATGAAACTAGAGCAATTAAGAGAATCGTGGGCGAATCGAAGAGCAGCTACACTAGTTATTACACGCTAGTTATAGCTACCAATCCCAGCCATGCCGACTCGCTGCTGAACAGGAGCGCAGGTTGGACACCCACCCCTCCCCCCCCCCCCAACCATCTCCGAGTGGCGGGAAGCCTGGAGGACAATCATACCTGTGCTGACTCGCTGATCACCCGGGGTGCGGGATCCCCCCTCTCCCACCCCGCGTGGCGGAAAGCCTGGAGGACAATCATACCTGTGCCGACTCACTGCTCACCCGGGGTGCGGGATCGCCCCCCCTCCCCCTCCGAGTGGCGGGAAGCCTGCAGGACAATCGTACCTGTGCCGACTCACTGCTGACCCGGGGTGCGGGATCGCCCCCCCCCCCTCCCCCTCCGAGTGGCGGGAAGCCTGCAGGACAATCGTACCTGTGCCGACTCACTGCTCACCCGGGGTGCGGAATCGCCCCCCCCCTCCCCCCTCCCCCTCCGAGTGGCAGGAAGCCTGAGGACAATCATACCTGTGCTGACTCACTGCTGACCCGGGGTGCGGGATCACCCCCCCTCCCCCTCCGAGTGGCGGGAAACCTGGAGGACAATCGTACCCGTGCTGACTCACTGCTGACCCGGGGTGCGGGATCGCCCCCCTCCCCCTCCGAGTGGCGGGAAGCCTGGAGGACAATCATACCTGTGCTGACTCACTGCTCACCCGGGGTGCGGGATCACCCCCCTCCCCCCCCCCTCCGAGTGGCAGGAAGCCTGAGGACAATCATACCTGTGCCGACTCACTGCTGACCCGGGGTGCGGAATCGCCCCCCCCCCTCCCCCCCCCCTCCCCCTCCGAGTGGCAGGAAGCCTGAGGACAATCATACCTGTGCCGACTCACTGCTGACCCGGGGTGCGGAATCGCCCCCCCCCTCCCCCCCCTCCCCCTCCGAGTGGCAGGAAGCCTGAGGACAATCATACCTGTGCCGACTCACTGCTGACCCGGGGTGCGGGATCGCCCCCCCCCTCCCCCCCTCCCCCTCCGAGTGGCAGGAAGCCTGGAGGACAATCATACCTGTGCCGACTCACTGCTGACCCGGGGTGCGGGATCGCTCCCCTCTGTGTGGCGGGAAGCCTGGGCACTCGGTGTGCCAGCACTATCCGTGGCGTCCAATGACCTACAAGAGGCAAATCAAAACTGGGTCGGCTTAACTTGCCTCAAGAAAGCGTTAAGATATCTGGAAATTTGCTCTGTTCCAACAAAGATTTCCGCTTCATTTAATAGCCAATATCAGTCTTCTTCAATCCTGCCTCGCTTTTCTATACATTAATGAAAATTCATGTAAATACCGTTATTTTTTGCTTTATTTTGCTTTAAGAGGATGTAAGCCTAGTCAGCCAGGTCCTTGCTTCAAAGGTTCACTTTTTTACGCAAGGTGCCTTGCATTCATATGTGCGGACTCACTTGGCCTTGGCGGGCGGGCGTATGAACTCCTGGAGGGTGGAAGAGAGGCGCTTGGAGCTGCGGGACACCATGCCATGCAGCACGCCCGGATGCTGCGGGATATCGATGTCCACCCGGCCCACAGTCAGCAGACCGGAAGTGTGATCCTTGCCGCGCTTCGTCACGGCGGAGTACAGGCCCTGGCTCTCCGCCACGTTCACCGTCACCACGGTCCTAAAAAACCGTGATTACTTTAAATTTTATACTGAATAACAGCTTTAAGTTATCGCTTCAATTTTTAAACTATTGCTCATAAACCCAAACCAACAGGAAGCAATTTTAAAACCTACATGCCCAGTTTGGCAAACGTTGCACCAATTTTTTCAGGTAAATAACATTCGCGGGCAGTTGCCTTTTTTGCATATGAAACACTACATGGTGCACTTACTGCATGGTGGGAGCGACTCCCTCGAGCAGGGCGATCATGGTGTGACCCACGTGGGCAGTGACGGACGTCTCCTCGCTCTTCCGCTTGGACACACCTGCAGAATAAAAACAACACTCCCCTTACAGTAGTCAACATCACGTCATTAGACACAGACAGAAAAATATTCAACTGGAATTACTGGGATTGTTGAATAAGCTGCGAAAATATAGACATTAATTATTTTTGTTCTTATCAGGAGTTTTCAAGAGGATAAGATCATGCACAGGTACATGTAATATATTCAGTATTAAACGCGCTGTAAATTATTTATTTTTCTAAATTTTACTTCACTTTCTGTCACGAATCATGATTAAAACTTACCTATGATCAAGCAAAATCAACTTAGATGATATAATTTGTGATTAACTTCTGATAAATGGTTCATTAAGTGTGTATATCGCAAGTACTTCAGTAGAATGTAAAGTTTTTTTATGTATTGTGACAACAAATTTATCTGAAAAACCTGTCAGTGTAAGCAGGACTAATGTCATACAGAAAATGGCTTCCAAAGCTCCATTAAAAAAGGGCAGCATGCCCGTTTGGTTCACCAAATCCGACACAATCTAAATGACATCAGCACGGAACAATGGGGCAACTGCCACACGACCCGCAAACATCTTCCCCGTCCCCCTCATCCCTTTTTATCCAAAAAATAGGATTTGTGGACATTCACAACGCCCATAAAGCACTCGTCAGAAGACCTGTAGACATCACTCACGAGACCCGTAGACATGTTAACCAGGCCCGTAGACATCACTCACGAGACCCGTAGACATGTTAACCAGGCCCGTAGACATCACTCACGAGACCCGTAGACATGTTAACCAGGCCCGTAGACATCAGTCACAAGGTCCGTAGACATCAGTCACAAGACCTGTAGACATCACTCACGAGACCCGTAGACATGTTAACCAGGCCCGTAGACATCAGTCACAAGGTCCGTAGACATCAGTCACAAGACCCGTAGACATCATTACGAGACCTGTAGACATCAGTCACAAGGCCCATAGACATCAGTCACCAGGCCCGTAGACATCCGTTACAAAATCAGCACCCCTCAGTCACAAGATCCACAAAAGCCCGTTATATGACAAAAGCCATGCATAAATATAGCAAAACAAATAACAGTACAGGTCATGTGATGCGCAGTTTCACCCACCCGCGTCAGCAAATAGCCATCACCCACCACAAATAACACACCGCTTATGTGACCACTCGGCTTTATTAACTGCCTTATTTTTTGACAGGTGACTTCTAACAAACCACCCAAAGCGCCTGTTTTTAACAAGATCCAGACTCCTGAAGTGCTGCACATCAAGCTACGACAAAAAAAACATTTCTCCTCGACACATGAAAACTTTGTAAACATACAGCAGAAAGCAGAAAGGATCACATATGCGACAACGAAAGAAAAATGGAGGAAATAACGATCGCATACTGCTGGACGAGACCTCGACACATGCTGCAATAAAATGTTCAATGCTTAGCCTCGTTTTGACATCACCCGCCATATCTTCACCTAAATCTGAAAAAAAACTCCACCCGAATTTGATTTCCGTGTCGTCCTTATCTGTTTTCAAACCCAACTTGACCTTGACACGAAGTCGTTGATTTAAGACCGACACACAATTGAAAGAAGTACAAAAAACACAAGGTTGGATTGTTTTAAAGAAGGCCAATATGGATAAAAGATTGATAAAGGTTGACGTTATCTTGAAAGAGTTACGCAGTGAAATGGTATTATCCCCCTGTGGCTTGTTATATCACACCGTAGATAAAACGTTGTGTATCATTTGGCAAAAGGCTGTTTTTGGAGTACCAGCGGAATATAACTGTGTTACTTTGTGATTAAATAACTGAAATATTAAATCTCTGACACATAAAATCAAAGCGTAAGTATTTTTAAATGCATTTAATAATTTAGCTGGAGTTTTTTTTTGTTTTTGTTTGTTTGTTTTTTTTTTTTTTGTTTTTTTTTTGTTTTTTTTGGTAATTTAAGTTTAACAAACGCGGTGGTGATAAAGTACGGTATGTTAACGGTTTTGTATTTAATGATTTTTCCCTTTTTCTTTGCAAATTAACAACCTGCTTGATGCCATCAGCTTGGAATCTGAAAGTGACACTACGATTCATAATTCGAGGCAATGTTTATAATACGTTCATACATTGATTTGTTAATTACAGAGAAAATACAGCAGACACATGAAAAGCAAGAATGCCCCTATTTCATCGACGTGGCTTATCCCCCTGGAGACACACGACACCATGGCAACGAGCGAGCAGGTCAAGGACGAGTCTGACATCGCACGGTTCAGCGACCTGCCTCTCCCGACAGGTCTCCCAAGCGACGACGCACCGACGGAAACGGGAGTCAACAACTGGGTCTTATTCACCATCAACAACGTCATAATCACTTTGACGTTGCTAGGCAACATGATGACGCTCTTCATTATCATTCGCTACAAGAAGCTACAGACGGTCACCAACAGTTTCGTCATAAGCCTGTCATGTGCCGGTCTGTTGATGGGCTGTATCTATCCTGTATATAACGTCCTCAACTACACCACTCTGACGGGCGATGTCCAAGACTTACATATACCGTGTTCCCTGTCATTATATTTTATCGTCGTGTCAGCGGGGGTGTCGAACCTGAGCCTCATGGCGGTGACCACTGACCGGTACATAGCCGTTACTCAGCCCCTGCGCTACCATGTCAAGGTCACGAAGCGCCGCGGTAACATGAGTATCGTAGCGATATGGGTGTACATAACCCTGGCGTCGCTCAGTATCTTCGCGGTATACGGGCGCGGCGCGCGGTACTACACGGCTACGTGCTCGCTACTCAATCTCATCCCAGAGTGGTACTTCTTCGGTATTATTCTCCCGCATATGCTGATACCGAACGTCATCAGCAAAGTACTGTATGGTAGAATCGTCTGCGTGGCGAATCAGCTGGAGACGGAAGCATACGATCTGAACATCGCCCTCGGCAAGACGAAAGCGAAGCGCGAGTACCGCGCCGCTAAGCTGATGGCACTTATCATGGTGCTCTTCATTCTATGCTGGGCCCCGTACACGCTCTGTCACGTGGTCATCCACGTCATAGGCACGGACTCTCCGGATTGGCTCTATACAGTGCTAGAAATCTCCAAGGTGTTTATCGTGACCAGCGCGTGTGTCAATCCCGTGATTTACACGTGGAAAAGTCCCGGATTTCGGCGCGCGCTCAGGCTCTGCTGGGGCTGCAAGGAGTGGAAGAAAGCGGACACGGTGGTCATCCCCGACAAGGTGGACAGGTCAACAAGTGTCACATCAGTCACCAGCCATACGTGACAGGTCAACACGTGTCAACACACCAGTCACCAGCCATACGTGACAGGTCAACATATGTCACAAGTCACACGTGTGTATCAACACATCCGTCAACCGCCATGAAAAGTGTCAGCGCGTTATTCAGACGCTACACATGAACGCTACCTGTGCTTTACCTCGAGTAATGACGTCACTCTGACAAGTGGGTGTATTTGGTGCGGGACTGAACAGCTGCACACGGGTGTCAATTGGGATTCTTAACTGTTCTAGAAACTAGGCTTCAGGCCGACCACGCTGAACCATCGTAACCTACTCACTGTATCTCGGAAATATTCGGCAGTTTGAGCCCTATATTTTTTTGTGAATTATTACATTCTGTCCAAGAATCGATCCTTCAAATGTAGTTGACAAAGCAAAAAAGTGGTTTCAAGATAAGAAAATAAAAAAGTAAAGCTACAGTGGATTCCACTTGTCTTTTAAAGCTATTTTTATCTCACAGAAAGAAAGAAATATTTTACGTTGAGTATTAACAACTGTTGAAGTGTTCAGAATTCGGATATGCGGTGCTCCGATGTCACGGTTTCCGTTGTCCCCGGTGCCCCGATGTCACGGTTTCCGTTGTCCCACGGCACTGCGATGTCAGGGTATCCGTTGTGCCACGGTGCTCCGATGTCACGGTTTCCGTGGCCCACGGTGCTCCGATGTCGCGGTTTCCGTTGTCCCACGGTGTTCCGATGTCACGGTTTCCGTTGTCACATGGACTGGCGTGATGTAATACGCAATCCCATTGTCTGCCTATCTTTCATCTGTCTCTATGAATAATTTGAATTACCGACACTCACAATGAGTGAAGTGTGAATGTTGGCGGTCTGTAAGGTAATGAATATTCATGACTATTGTCATTAGAACGTGTAATAAAGTAAATGCTCATTTAAATGTGCTTCGTTGTTATTTGAATAAATGAAATTATCGAAAGAAGTGAACAAAAAAAATCAAGCTAGACAGTAAGAGATGCTTGACGAGACGTGGAGGGCTCCTTGGGGATCGTATCACACGACGGCAAAGTTCATTTAAATTGCTGCTCAACTGTCAAGGTGCTATCAATGTAAAACTTGAAAAGTAGTAAGATGTAAGATGCATTGTTTTATGACCCCCAAAAAGGGCCTCATATCACACGCGGTGATGTAAACATTATTGTACTTTTTTCGCATAAACCTGTCATTTTTTCCGCCCTACTTTTTCCTGTGCCATTTTTTCCGGACTCCGTTTACGATGTACGAGTCTCTTAGTTGTAACTGAGACACGAAATCACACACACACTGGCGAAATCTGACAAGATATCCGACAATATATATATGTTACAGTCAATGAGTGAAACCCGCCATTTCACGAAATGGCAAATCATTTTAGCCGTTTCGTGAAATGCCTGAAATCTTTTGCCGTTTCATGAAATGGCAAAACATTTTAGCCATTTCGTGAAATGGCTGAAAATTGCGAGGCTTCATTACACAATATGGCAAATACAATCAGGCAATCTGTGAAACAGTTTTGGTGGTCTTTTATTTATTATATCAAGGGGTGTTTGAACTCCTTTTAACCACATATTACCCAGATATTAATCATCTACAAAATACTTTTGTTCTCTTTTAATCATTAACTCAAACAGGCTCAAAAGCTCTCCAATTAAACCTGGGGGTCTAGGACAATTCCCCCAAGACAATTCCCCCCGAACAATTCCCCCATAGGACAATTCCCCAAGAGGACCATTCGCACCCACTTAATTTTTATTTTACTTTGAATGCCATAAGAAAAAATAAAACAACCAGGTATCTGTCATTTCTTTTTTTTTTTTTTTTTTGTAAAACACCTTAAAATCAAAAATGCGAAATGATCTGTTCGGGTGTTTCCTCGGTTTCCTTAGCCTTGCATTGCACTCCGGATGAACAACACTGCTCTAGGATTGCAATTATAATGATCAAACACTCCAGTTACTGGTTGTGTAATTGCAACTGAGTACATGAAAGGCAAAGCAACACAATTAAAAAGTGCAATTACAAGATGAAAGGACAAACTCCTGCATTCAGTTGAAATAGAAAAGGCATGTAAATTGCAATTGCTACAATGTTGAAAGGACAATTACACGGCCTCCAATTAGAAGATAGAAAGACAATAATTTGTAAAAAAAAAAAAAGGGAAAAATATGAAGAAAAGAAAAAAATGACAAATAAAAATGAACTGGGGGGGGGGGGGGTACGGATGAACCAAGCCAGGGAATCGTACACCAAGACACACCAGTGGTTGCAACTAGTAACTTTGATATTGCCACCACTCACTCGGATATGACCGCCAGTAACTTGGATATCGCAGCCAGTAGCTCAGATGCTCCTGTTAACGACGTGTCACAATCGTCCGAGCCTCCACCATTGTGTCCAAATGTACAAACGTTAAACTTCTAGAGCATTTTGTTCTGATAACGATTCGCTGAAATGTGTAACTATTCGAATTTGTAACTAAAACCGGTAAAATTATCGCAGAAATACGAAGAGTATGAAAAAGGTTTTTTCTGTATCTTGCACTGGTATTTGTGTGGTGATGGTGTCAAAATTTGCAAATAAAAAGTTCGAATTATTATGTTTTTTATTTTCAAAGTCTGGTTTGCCATTTCATGAAATGGCAAAGCGGAAATTTTAGCCATTTCACGAAATGGCTAAAAATTTTAGTCATTTCATGAAACGGCAAATGATTTCAGGCATTTCACGAAATGGCTAAAATGATTTGCCATTTCGTGAAATGTCGGGTTTCGCTCATTGACTGTAACATATATAAGAAATCTGACATGATCATATGATCTCAGGACGAGGTGATTCAGCCAATGACGTGCTTTCAAACAACTCCTTCTCACATCGTTTAACAATTTCAAGAACAATGAAGCATTCTTGTACTTTTTTTAGACCATTGAAGTCCCATAAAATAGAACAATTAATATTAATATGTGTGAAATATCTATATGCACTTGCAGACAAACGCAGACAAGGGTCGCACGCTGCGATAACAAAATGTAGATTTTTTTTTTTCATCTTTTCCTGGTCAAACAACAACCGGCGTTTTATTGCACAAGGGGGATGAGTCATCGCTAATCCCGCTTCTTTTTGTTCACTGACGAGTGCATTTGCATGTCATTTTATGTGACATTTTTTCAACCGGAAGTTTGGAAATGATATATGAATGCACCGAAGAAGCCAACGCCCTCTGATAAGATCATTCAGGTGTACGAAAAGATAACATTAAATACACGCGATCAGACAACTGGACCAGCGGAAAGACAAGGTGCGGGTTTTAGCTGACTGAAAACGGATCCGAAAAGGGCAACTTCGAGTTCTCCTGAACCTGAGTCAAAGGCGCCAAAACCGTCTGTGCTGTCCTTGACCTAATTCAAACAGCCCCTGCATCTCCCGCCTTTGCGGTCTGACGTCAGACGAAATTCTCAAAGAAATGCCAGAGCTACATGAATCACGTGACAACATACAGGATACCCACCAAGAGTACGTTTCTGACATCTCCGCGCCGACACATGTACATTCGTGTTCCACCACCCCTGGGTCTGTATAGCCGCACTTATACACACCTTTGACTTTTTGCCTCTGATTACCCCCTCCCATTCCTACATGCATACAGACTTTTCACGTATTTTGGGTCGGCCTCCCCTCTCCTCGCTTACCACACACCTTCGACTTCCTGCCTGTGTTTACTTCCCCCGACCACACACACAAAGACCTCATATTTTAGGTCCGCCTCCAGCTCAGTTGCTCTTCCCTCCCCCCCCCCCCCTCCCCGCCTCTCATACACACCTTTAACCTTCTGTCGGTGCGTGGCGCTGGCGCTCACATTATTCAGGTCCGCCTCCAGCTTGAGCCCACTCAACATGGCGGACACGCGCACCTGCTTGACGGAAGTGATGCCAAACACAACAAGAGGCACTCGCTCCCCCATCAACACACCTGCAACAGCATGACATTGCATCATGCACTCAAGCGACATCTTTATACCTGATAGTGACAACCGGCCTCAAAGCGACATTTCCAACGTTTTACTCCAGTAATGATATATGCTCAACTTTAAAAATGCGTCTCGAAAGTAAATACACAAAAATCTTAAAAGAAATTCTTCGAAGCTTACTCTGAGTGAAGACACTGCCCGTGTATGGCTTAGCGAGAAAACTGCTTGGCGCTGTAGAGGGCGTCACGGGGGTTTCCGCATCCAGTAATGGCTGCCGTTCCATCATATCCAACTCGTCCCTGTGCGTGCGCATGCGCATTTTAAGCGACTCGGCGCGCTGAAACGTCTGTGAAATATCGGGCTCTTCGTCTATGACGGATAATCGAGAAGGGGTGGGCTTGTTGATAGTTTTCGGTTCGGGCATAATCGAATACAGATCAAGCAAGGCATATAACGTTCTCCAACATTGTGGCGTGTTCACTTTGATTTCTTCCACTATGGTTTTCTCCACCACAGCCGGAGAAGTATCCGGTCCTGTGTCTATCGCTATGCAGCTATTGTTACTCGCCGGAAATTCCGCTTCTCCCATCAATTCCGGTGTCGACCTGGAGCTTAGTAGCTCGTACATGTTCATTTTATGGAGTAGCTTTCTCGGCGCGCCGGTCACAGTAAGGGGAAGCTTATCGGGACGGTTCTGTGGTACCGGGGTGTCTTTCCTTGACAATACCGGTTGTGAAATCGTGTGCTGGGGTGCAAGGTTCGAATCGTGCGCAAAGGTCACAGACGTTTCTTGTTCAGGTGCGCTGGAAATGTTGGGAAATTCCGGCTGCCCGAGACTACCCGAATCCGCGCCGGTGTCCGTGGACGAGCCTTTGGAGTCCTGCTTACGATGCCCTCTAAAAGCATCCGTACTTGTTAACCCTTTGAGTTCCGCTCTGGTGTCATTTACATTTTCAATCATCGTCACAAACTGGTGGATAAGTCTCAGCAGGGACATATTCACATGCTGGTTTATGGAGTACACATTGAGGACAAAGTTCACTTTGGTTGTCGTGGGTTTGGCTATCAAACTATCAAACGCAAAGCGCACTTCTTTCTCCTGCTCCGACTTCTTGTCATTCTCAAAGTTGACGATATCCTTCATAGCAACGAGCGCCTCGAACGTATCGCAGTGAAACGCGGGCGTGTCTAAGGACGTGTTGATGAAGAAGCGCGGAAGACTCCGCTTGCCGCGTCCTTTGCCCTTAGAGCGTTTCTTCTGCTCCGAGTCCGCGATGTCAATACGGAGCGAGGACATGAGGACTTTGATTGACAGGTGACAGCCAAATTCTTTCATCAATGCCGACGTCTTTACCTCGCCCAGGCGAAGGCCCATGGATTTTAACAGTGGCTTAAACAGCACCTAAGGCAGCAAATTACATTAAAAAACAATTCAACATCTTCAATAAATTCAGTACTAGCAAGCCCAAAAGTAACAAATGAGGGGCGCCCCTGTCGATGCTTTTCAATTTTCAGAAAGACACTCCCTTTTGACACTCGGCACCAAACAAACTCGGCACTTTTTGGTCGACTCGGCACTTTTGTTTTTGGTCAAGTCGGCACCAAGCCTAGTCAACTCGGCACCAAAAATTTAAAAAATAGTTTTGACAACATACAAGATAGTTTACCAAAATACAAGATAGATTAGGAAAATTATGCAAAATTGTTTTATTTTGTCACACTGAGAGATGTTTTGACTTCTTATTTTACACACCTTTTTCTGAGAACAAAGTATCTTTCATCTCATAATTACAGAGTTGTTCAGACACCTTTCATGTCACAATTACAGGAGTTATTTTCACAACTTTTGTGTGTTTATTATTATATAATGATCACAGGCTTGATTCCACTTCAACAATACTCAGGTTAAAATCTTTGATCAGTTCAATTGTAACTGCTGTGAAAAGAATTGGAATTACAAAATAACAATAGCGCACAGGTTTGAGAGTCGAACAAGAATTAATGGCAATCAGTACCAGGGTATAAGAACACGTGCACTGCGTTATTTCAATGGGAGCAGGTCATCTCGCCGACGGTTAAAGTCACCGACACCCCTAAAGACAACTCTCGCCGTAAGTCAACTCACCGATAGTTAAAAATGGCAGAGACAAGTCGCCGTAATTTTTACACACCATAATCAGATTATATGAAATATATACGGATGCTTGTATGCTGGTATAGTGCACGTTTGCGTTTTTGATAAGAGGATTAGTACGAGATACACCACCCCTTTCGCTATTTCTCCGGTTTGAATAGCAAAATATTTTGCCAAGACTGCTTTACAGACAGTTAAATAAAAAATCAATTCACAAAAAAAAGCTCGTTTGACTCGACAGGCGAAGGAAAGGAGCGGGACTCGTCGAGTGCGACTCGATTGCGAACCTTAACGGAAATTTAAAAAATGCAATTCTATAAACTTCTAAGTACTCCATCACATCACAGTAGAAATCCAATTGCAATTAGGTTTTCAAACAAATATGCATTGCAAATTAATTACATAGTGTAATTAGTCACATCACTACATTAAATTAAGCCTGTGATTGTTATATAATAATAAACACACAAAAGTTGTGAAAACAACTCCTGTAATTGTGACATGAAAGGTGTCTGAACAACTCTGTAATTATGAGATGAAAGATACTTTGTTCTCAGAAAAAGGTGTGTAAAATAAGAAGTCAAAACATCTCTCAGTGTGACAAAATAAAACAATTTTGCATAATTTTCCTAATCTATCTTGTATTTTGGTAAACTATCTTGTATGTTGTCAAAACTATTTTTTAAATTTTTGGTGCCGAGTTGACTAGGCTTGGTGCCGACTTGACCAAAAGAAAAAGTGCCGAGTCGACCAAAAAGTGCCGAGTTTGTTTGGTGCCGAGTTAGTAAAGTGCCGATATGACCAAAGACCTATCAACCAACATAAAACAGAACATAGAACTTTTTTTACGGTTTTATGTTGCTTTCATTTTATAGAGGTGGGGGAGGGGGACGTAAGGGTGGAGGAGGAGGGGTCATACCTGGGCGTCGGCGATGGTGAAGCCGGACTGCGGCACGGTGGTGAGGCGGTGCAGGCTCTGCGCGTCATCCTGACTAAGCTCGCTCGCTCCTATCAACAAACCAGTACAATGGTCTCAGACCCAATTCAATTTGCAAGCTTTTTTTAACTCGTCACAGCATACTCTGGTCAGAAACCGTGGCAACGAAGCCGATGCACGACAAAGGGTACTCGTGACTTGAGAACGAGGCTCTTTTACGTCTACGAGTGCCGGCGAAGCTGTTTGGCAGAAGTGAATGGGAAGCCCTTACCTGCCGTCAGGGGTTGGTCCGCGAGAGTGGGGGAGGGGGCACCTACCTACGCTCTAGGCTGGGTGCGAGGGGACGGAGTGAGGGGGGTAGGTTCGTCTTTACGTGCCCTGGAGGCACAGACGGAGGAGTCGTGATTGGGTGACTAGTAGTCATGAATCGTGGGGTGCGTCTGTACCTGTCCTGGACGCGGAGATGGCGCGCGGCACAGAGAACGAGTCGTGGCCGGATGACTGGTAGTACTGCAGCGTGGGGTGCGCGCACAGCCGCGTGTACTCCTGACAACAGACACACAACACCGTATGCATGTAGCTTCTTCCGTGGCATACGCTTATTTTAATTCTATATGTGTTTTTTTAACGTTTACTTGTTCAAGTAAGAACAGACATTCAAACTGTTGTTTGTTTATTGCTATATTTAGTTCTTTTCAAGCTTTCTATAAATGTTCAGATATCTAAGAACAGACGGAGTCAGCGGCAGTGCATACAAACACTACTAGCAATTAGTCATCAAATAGACACGTAGATTAATACTCGTCTGTGTAGTCAGGAGGTGACCCCAGCCGCACGCGGACATGCGTGGGCGTTTCCTCCCTCTTAAGGCGTGGTCAGTTTAGAGCAATCTAATGCAAACTAGCCCTTATCCGATCGCTATCGTATATCACATCTTCAGATAAGCAAGCACATACTGTTTATATGCTAATTAGGCGACATCTTAATTAAATACATCAGCAAAAAGTGTCCACATTCCGCGATAATTCTCAGCATGCATAGACGTGGTGAACTATGTGTAATGCCTTTTCCTAAAAGGTTAACTCATTAAAATAACAATGCCGTCGCGGCGCAGAATATATGTTAGAGATCTGGGAACCTATGTCAGAGATCGGGGCCCCTATGTCAGAGTCTGGGCCCCTATGTCAGAGGTCTGGGCCCCTATGTCAGAGATCTGGGCCCCTACGTCAGAGATCTGGGCCCTTATGTCAGAGATCTGGGCCCCTATGTCAGAGGCCTGGGTCTCTATGTCAGAGATCTGGGCCCCTATGTCAGAGATCTGGGCCCCTGCGTCAGAGATCTGGGCCCTTATGTCAGAGATCTGGGCCCCTATGTTAGAGGTCTGGGCCCCTATGCCAGAGATCTGGGCCCCTATGTCAGAGCTCTGGGCCCTTATGTCAGAGAACTGGGCCCTTATGTCATAGATCTGGGCCCCTATGTTAGAGACCTGGGCCCCTATGTCAGAGGTCTGGGCCCCTATGTCAGAGATCTGGGCCCCTACGTCAGAGATCTGGGCCCTTATGTCAGAGATCTGGGCCCCTATGTCAGAGGCCTGGGTCTCTATGTCACAGATCTTGGCCCCTATGTCAGAGATCTGGGCCCCTGCGTCAGAGATCTGGACCCTTATGTCAGAGATCTGGGCCCCTATGTTAGAGACCTGGGCCCCTATGTCAGAGATCTGGGCCCCTATGTCAGAGCTCTGGCCCTTATGTCAGAGATCTGGGACCTTATGTCAGAGATCTGGGCCCCTATGTTAGAGACCTGGGCCCCTATGTCAGAGATATGGGCCCCTATGTCAGAGCTCTGGGCCCTTATGTCAGAGATCTGGGCCCCTATGTTAGAGACCTGGGCCACTATGTCAGAGATCTGGGCCCCTACGTCAGAGATCTGGGCCCTTATGTCAGAGATCTGGGCCCTTATGTCAGAGATCTGGGCCCCTATGTCAGAGGTCTGGGCCCCTATGCCAGAGATCTGGGCCCCTACGTCAGAGATATGGGCCCCTATGTCAGAGTTCTGGGCCCTTATGTCAGAGATCTGGGCCCTTATGCCAGAGGTCTGGGCCTCTATGTCAGAGATCTGGGCCCCTATGTCAGAGATCTGGGCCCCTATGTTAGAGATCTGGGCCCCTATGTCAGAGATCTGTGCCCTTATGTCAGAGATCTGGGCCTCTATGTCAGAGATCTGGGCCCCTACGTTAGAGATCTGGGCCCTTATGTCAGAGATCTGGGCCTCTATGTCAGAGATCTGGGCCCCTATGTCAAAGATTTGGCCCTTATTTCGGAGATCTGGGCCCTTATGTCAGATATCTGGGCCAATATGTCAGAGATCTGTGCCCCTATGCCAGAGATCTGGGCCCCTACGTCAGAGATCTGGGCCCTTCTGTCAGAGATCTGTGCCCCTATGTCAGAGATCTGGGCCCTTATGTCAGAGATCTGGGCCCCTACGTCAGAGATCTGGGCCCTTCTGTCAGAGATCTGTGCCCCTATGTCAGAGATCTGGGCCCCTATGTCACAGATCTGGACCCCTCTGGCAAGATCTGGGCCCTTATGTCAGAGGTCTGGGCCCCTATGTCAGAGATCTGTGCTCGTATGTCAGAGATCTGGGCCCCTATGTCAGAGATCTGGACACCTATGTCAGAGATCCGGACCCTTATGTCAGAGATCTGTGCTCCTATGTCAGAGAAATGGGCCCTTATGTCAGAGATCTGGGCCCTTATGTCAGAGATCTGGGCGCCTTACTTGCTGTCGCTGCATCCAGAAGTACAAGTCTTCGTCCTCGCGCTTCTTCTTCTCCAGCTCAGAGAGATGCCGGGTGAGGCTCTGCCTGAGGGGCGTGCCCGGCACCGAGGCGCCCGCCCCCGCCGGGAACGTGCCGTCAAGGTCGGAGAGGCTTTGTGACAGCGAGTGGAAGCTCGTGTGACTCTCGTTACGGTGCATGAGGTCCTTCTTGCTGGATAAGGCGAAGTTCACGGACCCGTTCGTACCCTGTAAACAAATATCCTTGTATTTTTTTTAATTTCAGCCATTGGTTGGAAATACCAGAAAATACAGTCGTCACGCGAAGCCGTCCAGACTGATTCTCTAATCGCCTGAGAATATCATAGCTTAGTTTTTTGTCCCAATTCTCACCACCATTTATGACTAAAAATTGAAGTCAGTTCAATCAGCTACAGGCTTGGGACATTTAGACCACTGCTATCGGATAAAACACGAAGTGGTTTCTTTCTGCCAGTTTAATGACGGATTACTGTCAGAAGTGAGCATCTCAATACACTCTTTGAAAGTCAATGCCTTGTTTGGAAGTTACAACGACTATCAAAGCACCCACCCACCAATCAGAATGTCTGTATTAAAGTTTTGTTTGTGGAAAGACGAGTGAGATACCTCTGGTGGAACAACAAAGGAGTGGCTCCGCTGGCTGAGGGCATGCTTCTTGCCCGGGGACTCGCCGGATCCGAGTACCGGGTTACTCGGCACACCCCTAAGCTTGCTGCGAGCTGAAACGTACGTAAAATGAGTTATCGTGAAGAACACCTCTAATTAGCGCCCAACACTATCTTTACACGATTTTCTTCCTTCATTTCGAAACTCGTCTCTCGCTGTCCAACATCTATTCAAAATGAACATTTTGCCAGAGCTTCAATATGCTCACTATTAACAGGTTAAACTGTTTTAAAAATCCGCACAGCAAGAGCCCTCCAAAAACTCCAAGTTAAGGGGATTGGAAGCAATGGGCGTCCTTCAGGAAATGAAAGACTTACTTAGAAAAGTTTTCTTCTCTTCCAGACCAGGCTCCATCAGTCCTTGTGGTACTTTTTCCGCCACGTTGAGATTGCTGCCATCCAGGACGTTAGCCATGCTGGCGGTCTGTGAGCGGCGGTGCGGGAACGAGTTACTGATGCTGTGGAAAGAGCTCGCTTGACGCAACGAGCCACCCTCGGCTTTCAACAAAGACACTTTGTCGTCAACTACGTCATCGAGATTTTCCATCGAAAGTCCGGCTGAAACAATTGTCAGATAACTTTTGAAAGAGAACTAATTGTGAATAATCAATTACACATCAAGACTCGGCAAAACGCTGAAACCAACGACTTTACCTGTTTTCTGATCGGTTCTGGTTGAAAAAAATTCTTCGCCAAGAGCGACACTTATGAAAAAAGCACAAAACGACAGTTATATTTGTACATTGTTAGTACTTAATTATCTATGTAAACTATGATTTATGTGAGCGTATACTTACTTTAACTTTTGCATTTTACAACTTCTAGGGCAAGAAACTAAAGAAGTAAACACTTTACACGGTAAGCTGTGTAAATTTGAAACACTAACGGAAAAACAAAACCGCCAACAACTGACCTTCATTCTCGCCGTGTTCGCTCTCCTCATTCGGGATCGAGAACGTCACAAACGTCGCCTTCTTCTTCTTGAAGGCGGTCTCGACAGGCATGTGCAGTATGGTCTTCCACTGCCTCATGAGCGCCAGAATGCCCTTCTGTATGGTGAGCAGCTGCGGCAGAGAGTCGGCCGCCACGCTCTGCTCGATGCTAGCCACGCCGCGGTGGTGGATGTAACGGCGGAGAACGGTGAGCAGCTGGCAGGACGGGTCTTCCTGGAGAGTGCGGGACAGCGCTGTCAACCGACTGTAGCGGCTCTGTAAGCAAGGATGGGGAAATTGCTCCGACTCGTGTGTTCTTTGTGTGAACAATGAGAAAGGTTGCCGTCTACAGCAGGAGCAACCCTCACACATACGCAATGAAAAGTCGCCAGTAGCCCCCTGTAGAAGCACGCCCCCTCTCCCAACCCGCATAATATTATCTCGAGACAATACATCGGAACGAAGAAACACGCGAGACAGCCTCTCTAGTCAACCCCTCCCACCCCCCCCCATACCACCAATTCTACCTGCCTGCATTTCAACACATCAATTATTCCCCTTTCCCTCGGTCGCGGCTCACAGGCTTTTACCACGCCCCCACCCCTTCCCCCAACCCCCTCCCCACCACCCACGGTAACGAGATAGCTGTTCCTCACTGTTCTATTACACCCAGTTATTACGTTATTTTAGCGAGCACCGAAACAAGAAGGCGAGATCACTGACCCTTGTGAGCGAGCACTGAAATAAGAAGGCGAGATGACTGACCCTGGTGAGCGCGTGCAGACGCTGTACATCGAGACCCTCGGTCATGAGGCAGGCCATGACGGTATTGACGCGCTCCTCGAGGCGGCTGTAGAGGCTATGCGCAGATACGATGGCGCGGTGGCACGGGTTGAGCCACGCGTTGATGGCAGGTGTCGCCGTACTCACCAGATTCCAATCGTGTCTGACAACAGAAATAACAACACGATGGCACTGGTTGACCAGATTCCAGTCGTGTCTGACAACAGTTTCAAATAACAACAGGTGATCTGCTTTTATTGTGCTGTAGGAACTGCAGCAAACGCCAGTCTTCTGCTTTCAACCATAGAATATTGAGATAAACGCCCTAATCAACTGGGCTAAGCGTCATAAACCTTTTTTGTTTGCAACATGAAACTATTATTTTCAAGCATCCATACTTCCAGGAAACACTGCGTCACAAAAGCCTTTTACTCCATCCTACATTAACAACTGAAAAATATATTTATGGAATGGCTTATGTTGTCAACATTGATAAACATGTTCCGCCATAAAGCATCGAAACCACCCTACAATGGTCAGATAGCGTTAGTATCGCCAGGATTTTTCCCCCACTCAAATAGACAGTGACTCGGGTAAGGAACATACCTCGTGAACTGCAGTTTTCTTTTCTTGGATGGTGGTGGCGCCGCAAAATTAAACCACGCCTTGGTGAACTCCAAAACGAGGCTTGAGGCATCCCCTTTCACCTCGGGCATGACGTCATCACGTGCTTCCGGTAAGGCGTCGTCTGCTGGGGTGTCGCTGCTGCCCTGTTTCTCGTCCTTAGAGCTGGTTTCCGGTAAGTCTTTCCCCTGAGCGGAGTCGCCGCCATTGCTTGTACAGGGTACCGGGTTCTCCTTAAATCCAAGAGCGTAAAATGCCCGACAACATCTCGAGGATTAACTGAAAACATGCTAATATTACTCCGGAAGAACTCGTACAAAAATTATTACTCGCAAACTGAAATTACTCAATAATATTAAGAAGTCCACAATAAACTGAAGTGGTCCAATCACATTTAAAATTTAATTTCTCATCTCTTCGAATTAAAAACCAGATCCGTGCAAGGTAAATATACAACATAACCCACGAAAATTCACAGTAACGAAAACCGAGAAATGCTGAAATCTGCCGCCACACCCTTCTTTCTGATAAACAGATTTGCCATAAAGGGTATTATTTTTCCTAAATCTTAGCTCCTTGCGCACATACTTTTTTACTTTATCATCGTTCTTTTTGGCTCGGTTCATTTCAGAGCCACCCTTCAACTTTACTTCCATAAAAACCGGATCTGCCGTAGGTCACGATATACAGCGCAAATATTTGAGCGTATCGAATCAGTGAACTACTGAGAACCAACTGCGACTAATTCCACTGGCAGTAAGCGGTAGAAATGTGCCACTTACGTCATCTAGCGAGATCCGCGAGGTGTACGAGGCCTCGTCGTCGGCCGAGTCACCGCTGCTCGCCGAGCCCGCTTGTGAGATCACCGACAGCTTGTCGTCTTCTATCACTATCCGTGTCTCGTCCATTTTCGGTTCACTCTTTGTTTCTTTTATCTGGTCTTGGTCTTCCGTTTTATCTGTAGATTTGTCATCATCAGCTTCTCTAATGTCATCAGAACCAAAGGTAGAATTTAAATTGAATTCTAGCTTTTGCCCGCTCTCGGTTTCCACCGGGCTCGCCATCCTGTCCTTTGATTGGTCGAGCTCTGACTTGGTGGCGCCATCTTTCGCCTTCGCCTCGTAACCACAGCGCCGCGCCGCCTTTAGCGTGATGTTCTCCAGGCCCGCTTCTACCATGATCAGCCCGGCGATGTCTTCCAGATCCTGCTGAGCTGGTTCTTCTTCCTCGGACGGCTCGTTATTGGTGGGCGCAGGTTTTCTATCTGCGACTGGGTTGTCCTGTTGTCTGAATGTGAACAACACCTGAAATAACAGAAGTACGCGTGATAATAGAGCCACTTAATACAGGGGCGTATGCAATGAGTACTTACAATCAATGCACTTTGAATATTAAACAAATCAATGACTCAACATTCAATGTGAAAACAACCCATACCGCTTAAAATTATTTCCCCCTTAAAAGGCAGGGGTGGAACATTTAAGCCTCCAGTATGCTCCAAGGAAAACCCATCGGTTTCCAGTTTAAACCAAAGCCTACTGACACCACGCGGGTCAGTGCGTTAGAGGATCGAGAGCGGGGCACCTTGGAGCGGTATTCGGGTATGGCCGTGAGGAAGACGTTGTCGGAAAAGTTGCTGTTTTTCTTGAGTCGCCTGAGCTGGGCGTGCAGCCTGCCGATGTGCAGCTTGCCGACCATGTCCTCCAGCTGGTTCTCCGGCGCCTCTTCCTCCGTGTCCTGTCGCCGCAGGCATTCTGACGGAGGCGTCGCAACAATACAAGTCAGAATACATTAGCTCGCTGGAATGCATTATCTTGTGGGGGCTGTACGGAGCGGCGGGGTAATTTACGACAAGCGCAATCCGCTCACACATATGATGCGCTGGCTGTGCGGATAGCGGAGTAATTTAAGACATGTGCAATCGACTCACAAATATGCGCCCTTTAAGAGACGTCCAAGATCAATGCAATGAACTGAATAAAATTTAAACTGAATTCCAAATTAAAATTTAAAGCATGTGACTGACCTGGACCGGGTCTTTTAGTGGGACCGCCAGCCGAGTCGGCGACGGTATCTATGGCCTTGTAGGACTGGTCACTGAGCAGGAAGTGTGCGTGTATGTCGTCGATACAACAGGCGAGCACGGAGACGCACGTGAGCTCCTGCACGCGGTCCAGCCCGCCCAGCGGCACCATCTCCTCCACCAGCGACGCTTGCAGGATGCACAGGTTGATCTGCAAAAACCCGGCAAGCGGAACCCAGATCACAATCAAGGCCACAAGTACTGCACCTTAACACAATACCTATAGTATCTTTAAAGTATCCTAGACAGCAAGAACACGCACAAGTCAGCTACTCACGGCTTATCTACTACGTACTGGCGGCTTATCTATCAATAACTCGCGCCTTATCTATCACCTACCCTGGACAGCGAGAACCTACACGAGTGAGCTACTCGCGCCTTATCTATCATACACCATGGACACGATAATGTCAACGAATCAGCTACTCACGGCTTATTTATCACATATTTGCGACTTATCTATCATCCACTCGCGCCTTATCTATCACCTACCCTGGACAGCGAGAACATGCACTGGATCCTGCTACTTTTACACTCCTTGTCCTTTTCTTCATTCCGTGAACTGGAGCTTGACCTTCGCCCTTTCATGTCTCCAGATTCTAAAACAGGGCACGCATTCATAGGTGAAGACGAGGAGGCAGATGACTAATTTATGCCCTGTGTACAGCCCTTAAGCGTACACTGAAGCACAGTTCACAACTAAATACAACTCAAATGAAGGGCACATTTAAAAGCTCTTCATAACCGGGCTTGCCTCCACCGTGCTCACATTAATGAACTTCATGTAGACAAACCACTACATTCCCACGTCTAGAAAGATATTTAAACAAGGTACACGATGTAAACTATTTTCTTTATTTGTCCGCCAAAACACTGTACGGCTGAGTACCTTTGGATTTGTCGGCGGAGATATCGGGGTCGCCTTCGTTTTGTTTGAGTTGATTCTTCGCCATGATAGCCTGGGAACACCGGAAGTGTAGGCTGTCCACAATGGCGGACGGGTGAAGACTAGCTAACACTGGTGTCACCGACTCCACGTACCTACAAACCATGTCACAACGTCAAAAACACGTCTAAATTTGCGGTGCTTCTAAACTCAATCTTTTAACATCAAAACTATATATATACATATATAGAATTTAACTGAAATTAATTAAAATAAACAACTGTAATAAGCAATGTATTTTAACATAACTGAACGCCCAAAAACCACACATGCGTACCTCTGTAACGCCTCCAGCATCAGCGGAGAAATCATGACGTCAATGGAGCCCTTAAGGTTAATAACGGCTGTTGTCTTGGAAACGTCGTCGCTGATCTCCAAACAGCTTTCGGCTGGGGAAATAAATGAAAGACTCGAATCGCATCACAGGAATTTGCGTAAGTGCCAATCGATAAAAACAAGCACTCCGATAACCAATAAGCAACCCTGAATGGATTTACAGCAAATCGGCAAAAAAAGGAAAAAAGAAAGAAAAAAGATTGAACCTTGCGTTATCCACACCTTAGTCGCCCAAACTTAAGCGCTGGCTTAAGTTATGTTAGAAAAGCTATTCTTAAATACCCATCACATTACTGTTGTTGTTTTATTACATACCTTGATAAAGGTATTTTATGTTTAGTCGGAAAACGAAGAATAAAATCGATAAGAAAGGCGCATGCGCGTCCGTGTACTTCCGGTGTGTGTGGCAAAAATCACTGGATTCCTGAATGGTTCCAAACCATAGAGCAGCATAGCAATTTATACGAGAAAGACAAGACTAAGTGGGCCAGGTTTCATAAAGCACATTTATACCACTGGCTGTTCTTTGTTAACAAATGCGCTAACTAGAAAACAACTTTTCCAAGCAAGTATTTTGAAAATAATGGACTATTATTATTATTATTATTATTATTATTATTATTATTATTATTATTATTATTATTATTATTATTATTAAAAAAGTTCACATGACGAAAACAACAATAATATCAGTACGTGTCATCGAAAACAGAAACAACACTAAACAGAAAATTAGAATTCGTTCCACTTTGTTAATTTAAAATTAGCGTTTACCCTGAGCCTCCTTCTCCTCCACCTCAGCACAAACGAAACTAAATAAAAACAGCACGGGACTATCTTATTGTTCAAAATTTGAGCACCAAACCAAAGCACGTAAATAAATATGCAAAGTGGGAAAGATGGGGGCATCAGATGTTAAGGGTTACTATGCTGTCGCAGCTCTGTACAGCGAGCATGTTGTTTTGTTTTACAGACAAGGTATGACGCTGTGGCTTTCTACAGCAACCGCAAGATGAAAGCAACGACTTTATTACTATTTTTTCCTTATTTTTTCCATTGTTTGTCGGCATTGTGTGTTATTTCACGACTGTTCAAAACTGGAAACGTAGATATTTCGAATATTAAAAAAAAGGTATTGCAAATTTTAGCAAAAAGGAATGTAGCAAGAGATGCATTTTGTTCGCCATAAAAGAAAGAAAGAATAAGACTGTAGGATACTTTCTCAAGCACATCAAACATGAACTGTGAGAACGAGTGACTCGTCACATCAGCTGTGAGAACGAGTGACTCGTCACATCACCTGTGAGAACAAGTGACGTCACACATGACCTGTGAGCCGAGTGACCGTCACATCACCTGTGAGAACGAGTGACTCGTGACATCACCTGTGAGCGCGAGTGACTCGTGACATCACCTATGAGAATGAGTGACGTCACATCACCTGTGAGCACGAGTGACTCGTGACATCACCTATGAGAATGAGTGACGTCACATCACCTGTGAGCACGCCCGACTCGTCACATCAGCTGAGAGCAGGAGTGGCTCGTAACATAACCTGTGAGGACGAGAGACTCGTCACATCAACTGTGAGAACGAGTGGCGTTACATCACCTGTGAGCACGAGTGACGTCACATCACCTGTGAGCACGAGTGACGTCACATCACCTGTGAGCACGAGTGACTCGTTACGTCACTTGTGAGAGCGACTTATTATAACCAGACCAATCACAATGGACGCGATATATGTAAACGTACGTGCTTACTATAGGATTAAAGGGCATGGGTACTGAATGAAGATTTACGGGCGTGGGTAATGGGTAAAGGTTTATCGGCGTGGGTAAGGGGTGAAGGTTTAAGGGCGTGATTAATGGCTGAAGGTGTAATAGCACGGGTAATGGCTGAAGGTTTTCGGCGTTGGTAATGGGTGAAGGTTTAGGGGCGCGGGTAATGGGTGAAGGTTTACGGGCACGGGTAGTGAATGAAGATATAAAGGGCGTGGGCAGTGGGTGAAGGTGTAATGGTGTGGGTAATGGGTGTAGGTTTACAAGCGTGGATAAGGGTGGAGGTTTAAGGGCGTGGATAATGGGTGAAGGTTTATGGACATGGCTAGTGGGCTGGAGATTTATGGGCGTGAGTAACAGGTGAAGGTTTAAGGGCGTTGGTAATGGGTGAAGGTGTAAGGGTGTGGGTAATAGGTGATGGTTTACGAGCGTGAGTAGTGGGTGAGCGTTTATTAGAAACATACTCATATAAACTTATTCGTATAACTTAATTGTTATTCATATGTGAGCTCTCCCTTGCTTCAGCAATATCGCCAATGGCCAGATAAACTAGCCGAGGGTTACGGCCGATGACTGGGGGAAATGGCCGAGGATTACGGCCGATGACCAGGGGAAATGGCCGAGGGTTACGGCCGATGACCGAGGGAAATGGCCGAGGGTTACGGCCGATGACTGGGGGAAATGGCCGAGGATTACGGCCGATGACCAGGGGAAATGGCCGACGGTTACGGCCGATGACCAAGGGAAATGGCCGAGGGTTACGGCCGATGACCGGAGGAAATGGCCGAGGGTTACGACCGATGACCGAGGGAAATGGCCGAGGGTTACGGCCGATGACCGCGGCAGAAAGGGGGATATAGTGAGAAAGGATGAGGGAAATCAGTACTCATTAAATACACCTGCAGATCGATGCACAAAGACAATTATAGAAACATTTGTTTAAGGAGGGAAAACCTTTGTTGAAATTTTGAAGACAGGCGTTGATTACTTGGTTACATTCCTTCTGATACAAACAGTTACGTGCAATGTACAGGTGTTAGTGATAAACGGTAATCGCCCCCCACCCCCCTCTCCCCAGCCCGGTGATCTGCCCCCGGTATTGCCATATGAACACATTGTGCTCAAAATAATCAGGTGACCCAAGAAATATATTTTTAAGAGTAAGAAGTTTTATGAAATAGAACGGTAAGATGTTATTAAAATCAAAATTACAAAGAGTACCGAGCGACGATGGGCGGATACTTACCGTCGTCATGGTAACTGTAAATACTCGCTTTATCTACAAGTGGTGACACAAAACAACAGGTAACCATGGCTACATTTATAATCCTCATGATTCGATAAGATGTAAGTGTCGAAGCTTTACAAAGAAACTGTACAATTTCGGTATAAGTAACG
This sequence comes from Protula sp. h YS-2021, assembly GCA_949752745.1. NCBI lineage: Eukaryota > Metazoa > Annelida > Polychaeta > Sabellida > Serpulidae > Protula > Protula sp. h YS-2021. Next base: position 13,711,314 of record OX457024.1, on the reverse strand, counting down.
CAAATGTACAGAATTTTGAATGGATCTGCACGATATTAGCAATCGATGGCACAAAGAACATAAGGATAATGCTTTTATTCCCAAAATATTTCTCACAAGTCCTGGCAAGAAGCGAGTCAACGCCAGGCTTTGTCTGGTGCTGAAAAAAGCGGGCACACAACATTAACAAAAAAGCACTGTCCAAACTATGGCACCCATAAGTGCAACGGCCCAGGACCGCGAAAATCTTATTATTTTGTTGTTTTGTGTGTTTTTTTTTAGTTTCTTTTGTGTGTGTGTTTTCATTAATGAACTACACTGAAGCAGCATAGACTAGAAGCTTGAAACCAGACAGAAGCATGAATCAGCTTGACAAGAAGCCACTGTCCTAACTTTTACTCTAAAGCTTTTCAGCAATATTTACTGAGATGGCACATGTTATTTTTTCTTTTTTTTTTTCTTTTTTTTTTTTTTTGCATGGTTCGCAAAAATGCAGGAAAAAGCGCACATTATTTGTAAGGCTCTAGTTTTGAACACGAACAGTGTGGTGCATTCAGTGTCATGCAGAATAACAACACAAACCACTCGGTGCTCACATTAGCTCGTGTATGCAAATAACATCACTTAAATCACTTAGATAATCATCTACATCAGCTGCACCACACTTAGATAATCATCTGCACTAGCTGCACCACACTTAGATAATCATCTGCATCAGCTGCACCACACTTAGATAACCATCTGCACCACACTTAGATAATCATCTGCGTCAGCTGCATCACACTTAGATAATCAGCTGCATCACACTTAGATAATCATCTGCATCAGCTGCACCACACTTAGATAACCATCTGCACCACACTTAGATAATCATCTGCATCAGCTGCACCTTATTTAGATAATCATCTGCACCAGCTGCACCACACTTAGATAATTCGCCGCCTGCCGAGTGCACTATCAACAGAAGGATTCCATATTCTACGCTTTCACTGAACGAGCTTTCAGAGAACGGAAACACTTTGCCAGACTGACCTTTACTTTGATCCACCTCCGCAAAGAATCGATTGCGCTTCCAGTCCGCAGTGGTCGGGGATTTCAGATTCGGTGGTTCCGCTGTCAAAGGCTCCTTCCTATTGATCATCAAACTGGGTGTGAAACCTTCCTCAACGTAAGCAAACTGTGGTATCCATGACAACGTCTGACTGGGATCCGTCGTCAGCGCTCCTTGACGACGCAGATACGCCTTGCCGGACGCCTCGCGGCTCTCGTTCTGGTTGCCATGGCTGCCATGCGGGTGAGGCGGCGGCGCCGACCAATGGTCGCACTGGAGCTTGGTCATGTGAGCGGTGTAGCATGACATCAGCAGCGGCGACTTCGTGATTGGCTGGTTCATTTGCCCGTGGAGATCTACATACTCCCCAGCGGATGGAATGTCTTGGATGCCAACTGGCTTCACAAAACCCTCCTCGTTTGATGCCCCGTTCGCGATATCAAAGGATCCATTGCCCGGACCAGGATCTGAGTCGTCCGACTCCATAGCAATACGTACATCCGGTTTCGATGACGTTCTTTGTGAAGACACAGCAGAAACGAATGACATCACCGATCCTGTCGTTGACGACGCCCCGCCCACCGACTCGCCATTGGCCATTTTTTCAAAGACCCGCCTATGATCGACGGCAGACGTCATGGTATTGTCCCTGTCCATGGCAAACCAGAGCGGCTCCGCCGTGTGCTCCGTCAGCGTCTCGCTCAGCGTGTCCTCGGCGCGGAAGCTGCTGTTGTGTGACGTCACGCCGCTGCGGCTGCTCAGGCAGTCGCTCACCTCGTCGCGCGCCGACAGGTAGGTGGCGCTGCTCTCCACCGACAGCATGGAGCCCTCGCGCTGCGATAGCCGACGCAGCACGGGGCTCGTCAGGCTCGACGCGTGCGACACGACGCTGTGCTGCGAGCCCTGCAGCGACGGCTGTGACTGCAGGCGCTCCAGCAGCGGCGCGGGCGACGCGCGCGTCTCGGGCGGACTCTGGCTGTCGCGTCCACTCGCGGACTTTCTCGGAGGCTCGTAACTCGATTTGCGCTTGTGGCCTTTGTGAGCGCGTGGCAGCGACTTGAAGTCGACCAGATCCGGGAGACTGCCCGCGGCACTGTTGCCCGACTGCCACGCTCCTGTGTGGACAATCAAGTTTTACTGAAGTACGGAAGTAATTTTAGTCGGATTTCAACCAATTTATTGAAAGCAGTCTGAATCCCACAGACATCAAATATCACAATATCCGGTTAACACAACATTTTACGGTATATGATGTGGATTCAAATATCCCAAAATCATAGAGTACATAAGTAAATTATATTTTTTTTTAACAAAAGGTGTCTAAAAAAGGTGCTGGGAACTTTTTTTTCCACAATTAAAATAGAGTATAAAAATATTTAATGTTTGGCGCTGACTTTGAAAGCGTGGTGCCGACTGGTCCAAAAAAAGTGCTGACAATGTTTGTGGCGACTCGGTTAGGTGCTGACTTGTCCGACCCCCCCCCCCCCCCCAACCTCCTCATTATAGGACTCACCAGTATCCGAGGGAGTACTGATGAATCTGTCAGTATCATAGGCATCTGGTATGGAGCTGCTGGGTAGAAACTCGCTGGGTACTGTTGAGTCCTGGCTATTGACGCTGTTCTGAGGCGTGGAAGTGTCGGCCGCTAAGTGAACCTCGGCCTACATTACAATCACAACTACAGTACAACCACAACACTTCTATAAACGATTTAAAAGAAATAAGGACTAATGGAAAGCTTTTGTACTAGGGTTGGCAATCAGTCGCCGATAGTTCGGTGCTTATTCGCAAGGGCCGGTTACATGACTATCGTTTTAAACTCACAAGCTCGATAGATTTCCATAATAAACATCACGAATTTTTTTATCTTTGAGTTTTCTTTTTCAACCTTACCACAGTAGCTGTCTGGTCGGAAGTCAGCAGCTGCTGCAGCGGTAATACCACCGGCCTTTTTACGGCAGTCGCTTGCGTCACTTCCGTTAGCTTTGTAAACTGCCCCGTCTCTTTGTTATAAAGTACCTTGATTCCTGAGCTTGAGTCTAGGGTTTTATCCGACGACTGTAGCGACGGAGGCACGCCCAGTTCTCTGTCAGACGCCACACTCTTTGGGGACATGCCGCCATCGATTGTGACGTCATCGACGACGGGAATGTCCACTTCCACTTGGTTCGAGCGCTGGCTCTGTAGAAAGTTTCTCGTTGGGGTGGACAGGAACAAGGGCCCCGGAAGGCGCGTGAATATCAGCTGGTTTTCCTGCAGCAGGCTTTGTCCGTATCCTAAATTGTTCTCACCAACACAGATGTGATAAACAGCTGTGGAATAACTGGTGGAAAAATCCTTCTCATTTGGGTCAAAGAACTTTGGTCCATTTCTATTGAGGCCAAAGAAGCAGCAATTTCCCACACAGCCGCAGGTGCCTTGCAGCTTCAGGTCACCTTCGCAGGTTCCTGCGGGCCACATGAACCACAGGCGACGCGTTTTGGCATCGTGCCATTTCAAAAACTCGTCTTGTAAATCACGGTACTCGGGTTTCGGAAGTGCCAAAGCGGCATCAACACTGATTGGTCCAAGGCAGACTCCGCCTGCTTCTAACCAGCAATCTGATTGGCTGTTATATTCCTTATTGATAGGGATCGATAAGACGAACTGGCGCAGGTTAATGTTGGGTATGACGGCAGTGATGCCCGCCTCGTTATGCTTGCCGTGCAGGTTACATGTGGAAAGTCGCACGGGGTACACCTAACATAACAAAACATACCAAAACTTCTTTATTACACACATGTATAATTCTATCTGTTTTAAATCAACAAAATTCAAAATGGCTTCCAAAACGGACCTTTTTGTTATCTTTTCAATATGTTTCAAGTTATAACCAGCGTATCTGGTTTTTGCCTACAGCACAAGTACATATAACTTCAAAACGAAAGTGAAACCAAACCTGGACATTGAGTGCAGTACCGGCTTCTGCCAAGTACAGATCCACGCAGTCCACGGAGACGCGCGTCAGTCGGTACTTGATGTCCTCGCTTGACGGACAGACGGACAGGAAGCCGGGCGTCTGGGTGCAGTCTGGCGCGGGGACACCGTGCTGACACGTGTGGTAGGGCAGGGGATGCTGCAGACTGTTCTCCGAGTCCTGCACCAGGAACAGCATCGTCTGCAGGATCTCCACTATGTTTTGCAGCTGTAGACAAGACAACAGAATCGGCTCTTTGAATCTGCCTCACATAATTTGTTCACATTTGTCTCGACCACAATCGCAACCATTAGAGGGCATTTTTCTGTGCACTCAAGATTTCAATTAACAGAGGTTTTGTATCTGATATAAATTAGACTTAATTGACATGACCAGTACTTTTTTCTAAAATTACTTGAAAATAAAATCTCAAAAAAAAAAAAAAATGAAAACGTTTTCATTATCTCAACACATTAACGAACTTCATCACAATAAACTCTTCTATAGTTTTGACATTTAAAGTAATAAATGCGTCCATTGGTCAGATTGTTGCGTACTTAACTTAGATTTAGTTACAGTTTACAAACGTGTACTTGGATATGGCAGCGAGGACATCGGCTGACGTCATGACTTACATGACTTGACGTCAGACGGCCTGTGACGTCACCGACGATGACCTCGACGAGCCAGCCGTACTCGAGCGTCTCGGATTCGAGCGGCAGGCCGCGGTGGGAGAACATGGCGTGGCCGCGCACCTGCAGGCCTGACAGCGCCAGGTGGCCCTCGTTCAGGTGGCGGTGCGGCTCCGGCCGCAGCTGTAACACAGATGTAACACAGATGTAACACAGTTGGCGCTCACGTCAGCGAATGAATCATCGACACGTGTCATTCAGTGATTGGGTAAAAGAATTTGAAACGTACCAGAGTGACAGCAGACATTTTTCATTGTTAGCATTAATCAATTTACCTTCATGAGAGGAATTTGTTCATGATTCATGGCACAGAAGAATTCAGCAGAAAATGGGGGGCGCTTTGGAATGTAAATGTTTGTGACGCAAGCACATCAAGCACTGGAGCTCCGTGCAAACAAACCCCGTGTATACAAACCCCGTTCAAACAAATCCCCGTGCACACAAACCCTTGCAAGGTGTAATTCTGATGAAGTTCTGTCCCTTTCTTTAACTAAAATATATTTAAATACAAAAGTTTACCTAAAAAATATTCAACAACTGGTTTACTTTTTGAGTTAGAAATTAAAAATCGAAAGACGTAAAGGAAAAGAAGCTTGTTTCTGCAGGCCTTGTGACACAGACACGAGAGATGAAACTTTCTGAATGTAATTCTCACAAAACACACTCGTCAAATGCGCCAATTGCCATTTAAGAACTATAAGGTCTGTGGTATCAAAAGGCAGTGGCTTGTTCACGGTGAAACGTGCAAGTGGGCTCGGGGAGGGGGGGGGGGGCGAGGGGGTTGTTTGCATGGGGGTTTGTGTGCCGGCAGAGCGCCTCCTGCGTGTCTTCTATAAAACATACTACACTGCCTCCGTCAGGTTACTTGTGGTTACCATTCATGCGGGTATACCTTAATGTACTTGCTCTTGCGTGTGTAACTGGGGTCGTAAGATACTGTGAGGAAGCCAAGTACACTACGTGTTAGTACAGCTCGCAACATAAACATAACAGACTGCGGCAGACATACTACATAAAACACTGACGTCAGCAGGGCAATCTTACAAGCGGTATGTGTCGTAAGCCATACAGGTGACTGTCATTCCGTCGACCATAACATGGACTTGCACATAAAACATGACGTCAGCTATGCCAAACCTATATTCATGACGTCACAACAAGAAACCAAGCATCTTACCGGCCACTTCTTTTAATTTCTCTTTCTTTTTAAATCGAAACAACAAATGGGACTTTCACGGGATGAAGACGAAGCTCAAACTATTCCTGCGTGCGCTGGAAGCACAGTGGGGGGGGGGGCTGAGGGAGGGAGGGAGGGAGGGAGGGAGGGAGGGAGGGAGGGAGGGAGGGAGGGAGGGAGGGAGGGAGGGAGGGAGGGAGGGAGGGAGGGAGGGAGGGAGGGAGGGAGGGAGGGAGGGAGGGAGGGAGGGAGGAGAACGAGGGAGGAGGGGGAGGGGAGGGTGTTCAAAATCGTAACTTAAATGTCGCCTCGCAAAAAATGTGGCATCACTGAGATTCCAAAGCAACAACGCTAAACAAACAAACAATCCAGCTCAAGGCGGATGCGAGGCGCATACAGGGCTGTGAGCAACGATTACGTCATGCACTTCATGTCACAAACCCCCCTCCCACCCTCACTTCACCATTTCGGAGCCAGAACGTACGGGTAATGCCCCCTTACGGACAGCTTGGGAGGGGTGGGGGCAACTCACTTCACCATATCGGAGCTAGAACACACGGGTAATGCCCCCTTACGGAGAGCTTGGGAAGGGTGGGGGGGGGGGGGGATTCACTTCACCATATCGGAGCTAGAACATACGGGTAATACCCCCTTACGGAGAGCTTGGGAGGGGTGGGGGCAACTCACTTCAACAGCGCTCCCATCCTCTAAAGCCTGCAAGCAAATCACATTGTTATGTGCGCATTAACTGCTTGTTACAATGGTGAACCTTTTTTTAGGAAGAACACGAACGGAGAGGAAATAAGGTGTTCTGGTTGTTATCATTTCTGGGAGACTTCCACAAGCTTCAAACGTAACTTTTACCACAATTAGCAAACCCACCGGCGAGATCAGGCGATCAAACAGTCAGCCTCTCTCTCTCTCTCTCTCTCTCTCTCTCTCTCTCTCTCTCTCTCTCTCTCCAACTTTCTCTCTCATCCGTTTCTATTTCAGATAGGTGTTTTTTTTACGTTATTTCTTCAGAACACAAATCCACTCCCCACCAGCTCCACTTCTGCAATACATAATTTATACCAGCAAAAACCAACACAGTAGGGTAGGGCGGGTGGGAGTGGTATCCCAGCCCTGAAGCACACCTTGAAGTTGTCATTCACGGGGAACCGCAGCACCTGCAGCAGGGAGAGGGGGCTGTTGGACGGGTGGCAGCAACACCTGCAGCAGAGAGTGCAGGGATGGGGGGAGGGGGGAGGGGGCGTGGTAACCGAGCCATGTAGCGCACCTTGAAGTTGTCGTTGACGACCAGCACGGCGGGGGAGAGCAGCACCTGCAGCAGGGGGTGTAGGGTTGGGGGGGGGAGGGGGCGTGGTAACCGAGCCAGGTAGCGCACCTTGAAGTTGTCGTTGACGACCAGCACGGCCGGGGAGAGCAGCACCTGCAGCAGGGTGCCCTCGTACCGCTTGTCCAGCTCGAAGGCCACCTTCTCGATGTGCGCGCATGGGCACGGCGGGTCGTCCGCGTTCACATTCTGAAAAAGGAAGCATTCTTGCTGAGTACTATCTTTTTGGAGAGGTCTCATTTATGTACGGAGCCTTGCGTAGAGGCCTCATTTATGTACGGAGCCTTGCGGAGAGGCCTCACTTATGTACGGAGCCTTGCGGTGAGGCCTCATTTATGTACGGAGCCTTTAAGAGAGGCCTCATTTATGTACGGAGCCTTGCGGAGAGGCCTCATTTATGTGCGGAGCCTTGCGGACAAGCCTCATTTATGTACGGAGCCTTGCGGAGAGGCCTCACTTATGTACGGAGCCTTGCAGAGAGGCCTCATTTATGTGCGGAGCCTTGCGGAGAGGCCTCATTTATGTACGGAGCCTTGCGGAGAGGCCTCACTTATGTACGGAGCCTTGCAGAGAGGCCTCATTTATGTACGGAGCCTTGCGGAGAGGCCTCATTTATGTGCGGAGCCTTGCGGAGAGGCCTCATTTATGTACGGAGCCTTGCAGAGAGGCCTCATTTATGTACGGAGCCTTGCGGAGAGGCCTCATTTATGTACGGAGCCTTGCAGAGAGGCCTCATTTATGTACGGAGCCTTGCAGAGAGGCCTCATTTATGTACGGAGCCTTGCGGAGAGGCCTCATTTATGTGCGGAGCCTTGCGGAGAGGCCTCATTTATGTACGGAGCCTTGCAGAGAGGCCTCATTTATGTACGGAGCCTTGCAGAGAGGCCTCATTTATGTACGGAGCCTTGCGGAGAGGCCTCATTTATGTGCGGAGCCTTGCGGAGAGGCCTCATTTATGTACGGAGCCTTGCAGAGAGGCCTCATTTATGTACGGAGCCTTGCGGAGAGGCCTCATTTATGTACGGAGCCTTGCAGAGAGGCCTCATTTATGTACGGAGCCTTGCAGAGAGGCCTCATTTATGTACGGAGCCTTGCAGAGAGGCCTCACTTATGTACGGAGCCTTGCGGAGAGGCCTCATTTATGTACGGAGCCTTGCAGAGAGGCCTCATTTATGTACGGAGCCTTGCGGAGAGGCCTCATTTATTTACGGAGCCTTGCGGAGAGGCCTCATTTACGTACGGAGCCTTGCGGAGACGCCTCATTTATGTACGGAGCCTTGCGGAGAGGCCTCGTCTATTACGGGACCCAACAATAGTGTCGACATTGCAATGACACTTTTTTTGCATCTGACACAAGAAACACCTCACCTAATGGTATACGCTTTCTACGCTTTCATTTATTATATAATATATTTCATTTAAAACACGACCGTCAACTCAGTGTAATCGCGTGATGATGGACAGTTACTTAATTGGTAAAGCAAATGACGCGTTTGACCTTGACGAGGTGAACCTGGATGTCATGCAGCGCGGCATTGACCTTGACCGCCAGCGGCCTGTACTTGCGCGTGTCGAAGTCGGCGACGGTGGCGCCGTCTGGGTAGAGTATGTCAAAGCTTGACGTCTCGTCGGCGCTGCCGCTGAAGTCGGTGAAGCGCTGGTCCTCCCCCAGGTAATTCTCCTGCAATCACGTAGTCAGGGAAAACACGTGAGTTAAGGAGACCAAAGTGCTTAGTCATAAAAATACAAGGCAATGTGAAAATGGAACAACATCATTTATATATTGGCGAGTAGTTTTAGTATAATACATAGACAACCAAACATATCATACAATGTAGAGTTCAGGAACACAAAAACAATTCGTGAAGTTACCTTGAGGTGGTAGAAATTCATAATGAGGCATCCATACACACAGACGACGGACGGACCGACCTCCAGCTCAATCTCAATCAGATCCGCTTCCATTCCCCCCGGGTCAAAATCGAGCACGGTCTTGTGCGGCCTGCTCCTCCTGGGCTGGCTCGTCTCCACGCGCAGCGGGATGAGGAGCTGCTCTTCCGCTTCCGGTGTCGTGATGGGCGAGGCCACATACATGAAGCAGTCTTCCCCTGTGTGGGTGGGCAGAGCGGAAGGGGGTGGGTGGGGGTGTTGTGTTCATTTATGCTGTATATTGCACTTCGCGGCTTTGCAAATTTGAGACTGCACGAATGTTAAACACGAAACTCCCTGAGAAGTTTCGGTGAGTAGCACGCCCAGGCACAGACAATTGTATATGATGTTCTAAAGTGCTGTGAAACCTGCATGTGGTTTGTATAAATCTTGACATTTTCCAAATAGTGATCTACAGCATTTAATACATTTATTAACACCCTCGGTGCTAAACTACTGAAAGCCCATTGTCGAACGCAGCAAGTGCCCTCAAAACGATATGTGCACACATTAGTTACTTATTCCGTTTTTTTTTTTTTAACTGTAGGCTTTGAGGTTTTACCTGTGGGCGGCATCGGGTGATATGTATAACTGATATTGATCGCCACAATAGGCGTTGTCCAGACATCCACCCAACCATCCCTGTAAACATCATAAGGTGCACATATAGAACATCTAACTCAGCATGAGGCAACACGACCTTAAACGCGACCTTCAACAACACATGACCTTACTTGTGTCCACTATTTAACGCTTGGAACTTCGTTCCAAGAAGTTATTGTTTTTCCTCGAATTGTGGGCGTAAAGTACCTCTTTTTTTTCCTTTTTTTGTTAGTTTTTTGTTTTTTTTTGTTTTTTTTCTTCTTTATTTTTTTTTTCACGCAAAGTCCCCGTCGGTTTCCAGACATCTCCTCCGAAACGGCTGAAGCTAGAAGAATGAAATTTGGCACACTTGAAGTCGACTATGCGAAGTGGTGCTAAATGAATTTTTTATTGACCTATGACGTCATCATCTACGTCTTGTGACGTCACGCCGATTTCATTGCTTAATACCTCCAAAACCGCTGGATCTAGAGGTTTGGAGCTAAATACGTCATGAGACTACTTTTTGACAAAGAACACCGTGATAGCACTATTTTTTACGTATTGCGTAATTCTGACGTCATTTCTACGTTTTCTGTTCCTGGGCGGTTTTAAAGAGGGGTTTTTTGCGCACAGTATACAGAAAGCTTAGTTGTATACGAATTGGCAGTTAAAAATAACTTTAAACTACCCAACGCCCTGTAAAACGCCCCACCCACCCCAAAAATACATAAACAAAATACTGCCATCACAAGGTCAGCAAGTAAACAGATACTGTAGTACTCGCAGTAGCTATTTGCGTTATGTGTGCCAAATAAGGATAAGCATAAATAAGCAATGTTGCTGTAACTGGCTGATACAGAAAGGCTCCCATCACTGTGCGCATGCAATGCTGCCTTCATGGCACTCATACTGGAGTGTACTTAAGTGTTTTTTTTTTTTTCATGAAGTAGCCGACTGCGTTTTTGATTACAAAGAGAACAAGTTGCTTCTTAAATTTCATAGTCTTTTGCAAGTTATTTATTTGACAAAGCTGATTATAAAAGCTGTTTGTCCTTGTGTTTTACAAAGTTCTGTGCAGGATAAGGAAGAGCCACTCGAAAAGTAGGTATTCGTTGACTTAATAAAAAGTTTAAAATGCCATTGAAACAGGAATCTGTTTACAGTGAGTGTGTGTGTGGGGGGGGGGGGCAGGGAGTAGTTAGTGTTCAATTAAAGGGTTGAATGTTCTGCGGGGTTATTCAAAATATGACTTTCTGGGTCACGGTCAAGGTCAAAAACGGGAGTTGACTATTATCTCGAAAACGGTTAGAGATAGAGCGATTTGAGCTCATTTTCGACCCTTTGGGCCTAAACAACGTTACATAAGAGGTACCGCGGTTTCCTTACCTTCTGGGTCACGGTCAAGGTCAAAAACCGGAAGTTGACTATTATCTCGAAAACGGTTAGAGAAAGAGCGATTTTGGACTCATTTTCGATCCTTTGGGCCTAAGCAACGTTACATAAGATGTATCTCGGTGACCTTGACCTTCTGGGTCACGGTCAAGGTAAAAAAAGGAAGTTGACTATTATCTGGAAAACGGTTAGAGATAGAACGATTTTAAGCTCATTTTCGACCCTTTGGGCCTAACCAACGTCACATAAGAGGTACCTCGGTGAACATGACCTTCTGGGTCACGGTCAAGGTCAAAAACCGGAAGTTGACTATTATCTCGAAAACGGTTAGAGATAGAACGATTTTAAGCTCATTTTCGACCCTTTGGGCCTAACCAACGTCACATAAGAGGTAACTCGGTGAACACGACCTTCTGGGTCACGCTCAAGGTCAAAAACCGGAAGTTGACTATTATCTCGAAAACGGTTAGAGATAGAACGATTTTAAGCTCATTTTCGATCTTTTGGACCTAACCAACGATACATAAGAGGTACATCGGTTTCCTTGACCTTCTGGGTCACGGTAAAGGTTAAAAACCGGAAGTTGACTATTATCTCGAAAACGGTTAAAGATAGAACGATTTTAAGCTCATTTTCTAGCCTTTGGGCTTAAACAACGTCACATAAGAAGTACCTCGGTGACCTTGACCTTCTGGGTCACGGTCAAGGTAAAAAACCGGAAGTTGACTATTATCTCGAAAACGGTTAGAGATAGAACGATTTTAAGCTCATTTTCGATCCTTTGGACCTAAACAACGATACATAAGAGGTACCTCGGTTTCCTTGACCTTCGTCATGGTCAAGGTCAAAAAAAGGAGATTGGATCAAAGCAGCGATAACGAAGGGGTATTGTGTGACTTCGAGGTTTGTCACAGCTGAGCGAGTGTGGACATAAAACAAAACGGACGCAGTAATTAGTGAACAGGTTATGCCTAACCATGGGAATGAAGCTCAATAAATCGCACAATATTGAAAACTCTCCATACAAAAGTGTATTAACGATAAATTATATGTTTAACATTCTGACTGCTTCCAAGCGTTAATTTCGTCACTAGGTGGCGAAATCGGTCTAGTTTTGCTTATTTTTTTTGTTAAAAACACGAAGGTAAAATAAATCAATGATTGCGGTCTCTGTCGCACATTATATTTTATGAAATATATGCCGTAAAAACAAACAAACAAAAAGCAAACAATAACAAAAAAAAAAAAAAAAAAAAAGATGCCTACTCTTTGAGCGTGAGTCTCCTCCAGCGGTCACTGAACAGACCGGCGAAGGGCTGGTCCAGGGTCACTCCGTTCCTGTCCACGATGCGCATGTTCTCCGCTATAGCGAGCATCACGTGACGGCTCGTGTTCGTTTCCGGCAGGTAGAATCGCAGATCGGCAGTTTCCGACTGTCAACAAAGTAGAAGTATATTTTTGGATCTGTGATTGAGCTCGTCCTGCTTTGCCCCAATTCCATCTTCATTTGCATCTATTTCATGTTCAAAATTTATATATATTGACTGCAATTGGAATCCCCGAGAAAATACCCCCCCCCCCTCCCTAACGCACCCAGATAAAAATGGGCGATTTTCTTTGCTGTTGCCAAAATGGGCAGGCGTTTTTTTTCCGGGGGAGGGGGGAGAGGGGGGTGTCTCTGTCTCTGCATTTCACCCTTAATCTCAGTTACAACTTGCTGAAGTGACACCACGGCGCGTGTCCACCACCCGGTCGAATCATAGCATTTCTGTCCTCAAAATACTTTGAAAAAGTGAGTAGAAACTAAGGGCTGATTTCACAACTTAAATCTAGACCTGGTCTGAAAACCAGATTTCAAACCCAGTCTAGACAGGGTTTTGTCAGTTTATACAAACATAGAAGATCACATATGGATGTGGTCTGGACCGAGGCTGTGAAATTCACTGTGGTCTGAAACCCAGTCTTAACCGCGAGTTTGTCCCAAATCAGGTCTAGACTTCAGTTGTGAAATCGGCCCTAAGTGTTCACTTTATTCACCACTGAAGTCAATCATCCAATGATGACATTTTTCAAACACACAAGAAGAAAACAAATTTAGAACTTTCGTGATGTCTCGCGATGGTTCGCGATGGTTCGTGATGGTTCGTGATGGCTCGTGATGGTTCGTGATGGTTCGTGAGAGCTAAAACAGCGCTACTTACGCGTATGAAGAATTTGACGGGGACGGTTTCTGGCAGGTAATCATTGAAGGGCAGGCTGAAGGACAGGTCAAACGTCTCCCCGCATAGCGCTATTTGTGCTGTAAACAAAATACTCATAATGTCTAATACAGACTTGCTGTTTGCAGAGGAACTTACACCAAAGTTCAATACCCTTTTTTTTTGTCAACTGCAAATTACGGTAGTTTATATTTCGTCTGTATTTTATAGGGTTCGCAATCTTGGAAATATTTCGGTTACGGTGCCGATCTTAGCTTACTGCAATGAGCCAGGCACATCCCACCCTGCCGTAATTATATCTGCATCAATATCCACAGCTGTCAACTGAAGCCATGGACGCGCTTATATTATTATTACGCATTTCTTTAGGAACTATTTAGATAACACTATCCACAATTTTGGATCGATACATCGGGAGTAAAATAAGACAAGGGAGAAGGTTATGATTAAATATCCACGTAGATATAAACGCTCTATATACACATAAGGCATAAACGACCTTGCCTAACTGTTGCACACGACACTTACGATCTTCTCGTTACGCTCTACACTACCATGAAGCACATACGAGCTTGCCTGAGTATTGCACACGACACTTACGATCTTCTCGTTACGCTCTGTGTACCCATGAAGCATAAACGACCTTGCCTGAGTGTTGCACACGGCACTTTCGATCCTCCCGTTACGCTCTATGTACCCATGAAGCACATACAAGCTTGCCTGAGTGTTGCACACGGCACTTACTATTCTCCAGGGTGGGACCGAAGCAGTCAATCCAGTTCCATTCATTGGCAATCACAGCGAGCTCAAACTCTTTCAACATAATTCCCACTTTCCACGTGTACGGATAAAAATGGAAAATATCTGGGCGCGTCTTTGTGGACCAGTCCTCAACCAGATCTGAAACAAAGAAATCGAGGTTTCTAGACGGCAAGAAATTTCATACTTCATGTTTTAATGACACTGGTTTGTTACTAAAAGCCACAATGATGGAACAGAGATCTGGCTCATCCATGAGGAGACTTTGTTGGTAGATGAGTGAGCTTACCCATCAGGAAGACTTTCCGGCGGTAGATGAGTGAGCTTACCCATCAGGAAGACTTTGCGGTGGTAGATGAGTGAGCTTACCCAACAGGAACGTTTTGAGGTCGAAGCTGAGTGAGCTTACCCATTAGGAAGACTTTGTGGTGATAGATGAGCGAGCTTACCCATGAGGAAGACTTTGTGGTGGTAGATGAGCGAGCTTACCCATGAGGAAGACTGTGGTGGTAGATGAGCGAGCTTACCCATGAGGAAGACTTTGTGGTGATAGATGAGCGAGCTTACCCATGAGGAAGACTTTGTGGTGATAGATGAGCGAGCTTACCCATGAGGAAGACTGTGGTGGTAGATGAGCGAGCTTACCCATGAGGAAGACTTTGTGGTGATAGATGAGCGAGCTTACCCATGAGGAAGACTGTGGTGGTAGATGAGCGAGCTTACCCATGAGGAAGACTTTGTGGTGATAGATGAGCGAGCTTACCCATGAGGAAGACTTTGTGGTGATAGATGAGCGAGCTTACCCATGAGGAAGACTGTGGTGGTAGATGAGCGAGCTTACCCATGAGGAAGACTTTGTGGTGATAGATGAGCGAGCTTACCCATGAGGAAGACTTTGTGGTGATAGATGAGCGAGCTTACCCATGAGGAAGACTGTGGTGGTAGATGAGCGAGCTTACCCATAACGAAGACTTTGTGGTGGTAGATGAGCGAGCTTACCCATGAGGAAGACTTTGTGGTGATAGATGAGCGAGCTTACCCATGAGGAAGACTGTGGTGGTAGATGAGCGAGCTTACCCATGAGGAAGACTTTGTGGTGGTAGATGAGCGAGCTTACCCATGAGGAAGACTTTGTGGTGATAGTTGAGCGAGCTTACCCATGAGGAAGACTTTGTGGTGGTAGATGAGCGAGCTTACCCATGAGGAAGACTTTGTGGTGATAGATGAGCGAGCTTACCTATGAGGAAGACTGTGGTGGTAGATGAGCGAGCTTACCCATGAGGAAGACTTTGTGGTGATAGATGAGCGAGCTTACCCATGAGGAATACTTTGTGCTGATAGATGATCGAGCTTACCCATGAGGAAGACTTTGTGGTGGTAGATGAGCGAGCTTACCCATGAGGAAGACTGTGGTGGTAGATGAGCGAGCTTACCCATGAGGAAGACTTTGTGGTGATAGATGAGCGAGCTTACCCATCAGGAAGACTTTGTGGTGGTAGATGATCGAGCTTACCCATGAGGAAGACTTTGTGGTGGTAGATGAGCGAGCTTACCCATGAGGAAGACTGTGGTGGTAGATGAGCGAGCTTACCCATGAGGAAGACTGTGGTGGTAGATGAGCGAGCTTACCCATGAGGAAGACTGTGGTGGTAGATGAGCGAGCCTACCCATGAGGAAGACTTTGTGGTGATAGATGAGCGAGCTTACCCATGAGGAAGACTGTGGTGGTAGATGAGCGAGCTTACCCATGAGGAAGACTTTGTGGTGGTAGATGAGCGAGCTTACCCATGAGGAAGACTTTGTGGTGATAGATGAGCGAGCTTACCCATGAGGAAGACTGTGGTGGTAGATGAGCGAGCTTACCCATGAGGAAGACTTTGTGGTGATAGATGAGCGAGCTTACCCATCAGGAAGACTTTGTGGTGATAGATGAGCGAGCTTACCCATGAGGAAGACTGTGGTGGTAGATGAGCGAGCTTACCCATGAGGAAGACTGTGGTGGTAGATGAGCGAGCTTACCCATGAGGAAGACTTTGTGGTGATAGATGAGCGAGCTTACCCATGAGGAAGACTGTGGTGGTAGATGAGCGAGCTTACCCTTGAGGAAGACTTTGTGGTGGTAGATGAGCGAGCTTACCCATGAGGAAGACTGTGGTGGTAGATGAGCGAGCTTACCCATGAGGAAGACTTTGTGGTGATAGATGAGCGAGCTTACCCATGAGGAAGACTGTGGTGGTAGATGAGCGAGCTTACCCATGAGGAAGACTGTGGTGGTAGATGAGCGAGCTTACCCATGAGGAAGACTTTGTGGTGATAGATGAGCGAGCTTACCCATGAGGAAGACTGTGGTGGTAGATGAGCGAGCTTACCCTTGAGGAAGACTTTGTGGTGGTAGATGAGCGAGCTTACCCATGAGGAAGACTGTGGTGGTAGATGAGCAAGCTTACCCATGAGGAAGACTTTGTGGTGATAGATGAGCGAGCTTACCCATGAGGAAGACTTTGTGGTGATAGATGAGCGAGCTTACCCATGAGGAAGACTGTGGTGGTAGATGAGCGAGCTTACCCATAACGAAGACTTTGTGGTGGTAGGTGAGCGAGCTTACCCATGAGGAAGACTTTGTGGTGGTAGATGAGCGAGCTTACCCATGAGGAAGACTTTGTGGTGATAGATGAGCGAGCTTACCCATGAGGAAGACTGTGGTGGTAGATGAGCGAGCTTACCCATGAGGAAGACTGTGGTGGTAGATGAGCGAGCTTACCCATGAGGAAGACTTTGTGGTGATAGATGAGCGAGCTTACCCATGAGGAAGACTGTGGTGGTAGATGAGCGAGCTTACCCATGAGGAAGACTTTGTGGTGGTAGATGAGCGAGCTTACCCATGAGGAAGACTTTGTGGTGATAGATGAGCGAGCTTACCCATGAGGAAGACTGTGGTGGTAGATGAGCGAGCTTACCCATGAGGAAGACTTTGTGGTGATAGATGAGCGAGCTTACCCATCAGGAAGACTTTGTGGTGATAGATGAGCGAGCTTACCCATGAGGAAGACTGTGGTGGTAGATGAGCGAGCTTACCCATGAGGAAGACTGTGGTGGTAGATGAGCGAGCTTACCCATGAGGAAGACTTTGTGGTGATAGATGAGCGAGCTTACCCATGAGGAAGACTGTGGTGGTAGATGAGCGAGCTTACCCTTGAGGAAGACTTTGTGGTGGTAGATGAGCGAGCTTACCCATGAGGAAGACTGTGGTGGTAGATGAGCGAGCTTACCCATGAGGAAGACTTTGTGGTGATAGATGAGCGAGCTTACCCATCAAGAAGACTTTGTGGTGGTAGATGAGCGAGCTTACCCATGAGGAAGACTGTGGTGGTAGATGAGCGAGCTTACCCATGAGGAAGACTTTGTGGTGGTAGATGAGCGAGCTTACCCATGAGGAAGACTGTGGTGGTAGATGAGCGAGCTTACCCATCAGGAAGACTGTGGTGGTAGATGAGCGAGCTTACCCATGAGGAAGACTTTGTGGTGGTAGATGAGTGAGCTTACCCATGAGGAAGACTTTGTAGGTGAGTGATCTTACCCATGAGGAAGACTTTGTGGTGGTAGATGAGCGAGCTTACCCATGAGGAAGACTTTGCGGTGGTAGATGATCGAGCTTACCCATGAGGAAGACTTTGTGGTGGTAGATGAGCGAGCTTACCCATGAGGAAGACTGTGGTGGTAGATGAGCGAGCTTACCCATCAGGAAGACTGTGGTGGTAGATGAGTGAGCTTACCCATGAGGAAGACTGTGGTGGTAGATGAGTGAACTTACCCATGAGGAAGACTTTGTAGGTGAGTGAACTTACCCATGAGGAAGACTTTGTGGTGGTAGATGAGTGAGCTTACCCATGAGGAAGACTGTGGTGGTAGATGAGCGAGCTTACCCATGAGGAAGACTTTGTGGTGGTAGATGAGTGAGCTTACCCATGAGGAAGACTTTGTAGGTGAGTGATCTTACCCATGAGGAAGACTTTGTGGTGGTAGATGAGCGAGCTTACCCATGAGGAAGACTTTGTGGTGGTAGATGATCGAGCTTACCCATGAGGAAGACTTTGTGGTGATAGATGATCGAGCCTGTGGCCTTGCACATGGTCAGGTTACACTTCCACTCCTGGTGCTCGTTCCAGTTCCTCGGGTACCACGCCTCCACATCAAACTATAAGACATTCTCACCATCAGCATTGTCACTATCCTTATCACCACTATCATTATCTACTTTCTATGAGCAGTCTTGTAAACAAACAAATGACAGTTTATCTCAGTTACTCATCTAACTCTTTTCAAATACAGTTCCTTCTCTTCTCCAAGTATTAGCTTGAACACCTACAACACAACACCCCTCTCGTCCACTAACGAAAAAGTACTGTCACACTAGACAAGAACGAGTGACGTCACACACCTCAAACGTCTCGCACTCGACGAACGACCGGTACGACAGGCTCGTCGTCGCGTCCACGTGCATCAGCTGACCGTTCACCTTGGAAACGTAGCCCGTCTCTTCTGTTACCATGGGGATAGTGAACTCCAGGTAGGACCCTGCCTGCATATTCATGTGAATAGCTTGCGTCTCCTGCAAAAAAATGGCGACATCAAAAATTGAAATGTAAAATTTTCCTTATATATTCGAACTCATTGGAAAGATATTATAACTACACTATGGGTTTTATATTTATTTTATTTTCGTTTCAGCCACACTCTTTATTGGTTAAATTTACCCTCACTCGTACTGTGTATTTGAATTTGACAATTGTCCACTTTACAAAGAAATCTCTCACCCTTTCTTTAGTAAATAAGATATCCAAAGTGCCTTCTTGCTGAATGCTCATTTTAAAATCGAAGCTTTTGATGATTCTCCGTTGGCCCGGCCCAGGCATCTGCGTGGGTAACAGCGGCTGGTAGTCCGGCGGGTAGAAAAACTTCCACAGATATTCCCTGATAAAGTAACCATGGCAACAAGCTTTAGAACAGTATCGGGAACAATAACCTGAAAGGTAACTAAGGGTCATTTATAATAAATATATTGGTATTTGTTCGTTTAAGATGCCGAAATGTAAGAGGGCGTAATGGCTTCTGCGTTAACACCCCCTACCCCGCTCACCCTCCCCCACAATGTTGCAGCGCCTGGTTACCTCTATGGTACTCAAACCCATTTCTAACCCCACACTGTGGTTGAGCGCTCACCTCTGGCGGTCCGCCCACGGCCCGTAGTTGAGGTCGGTGCCTGGTACACACCCCCTCCCCTCCCCACACTGATGTTGCGCGCTCACCTCTGGCGGTCCGCCCACGGCCCGTAGCTGAGGTCGGTGCCCTTGCCGCACTTGACGTCCATGCCCCAGCACGGCCACGTCCTGCGCGCGATGACGTCACCGTTGGCGAGCTGCACCTGCTCCGGCTCGTACGGCACCACGCCTGCGCAACACAGACCAATCATACCCCAGCTGGTTCCATTTTCGTATGTGCGTCGTCAGCACGTGTGGGGCGGTGGTATACCTTTCATTTTTGCATAAACACGGTGAGAACTTGTAAAATAAATGAGAACGGCTTCGCCCTTATGACGTAGCGATTGTGATTGCATTTATTTTATTAACACCTATGAAAACGCCACTCTCGTCATTCAGCTTCTGGCTGTATTTCTTTCATTAGTCTTTAAAATCGTCCACCTGAGCACAAAAAGCTATGGCAGATATACAAAGATATAGCGCTGCACAGGAATCTCTGGGGCTACAAGTTTTGACAGAGAGACTGCGGCACAGGTCAGCTTATGGGGGTGGGGGTTGGGGGGCAGGGGGGCTGGCGGTGGGGTGCGGCACTGACCGGGCTCGTCCTGGTAGTAGTAGATGTCCACAGCGCTGCTCTGAAGCACCACGAAGCCGTCACCCATGAACCGCGGCGCCCTGCCAAAACAACACGTGACGGCCGTAAATCAACACGGAACGAACCAAGTCAACACGTCACGGCCGTAAATCAACACGGAACGAACCAAGTCAACACGTGACGGCCGCCACCAACGTCACGAACATCAATCACCGCGTCAACACGTCACGGAGATCAACCACCGAGTCAAGGCCGTCAAAAACACGTGACAGCCGTTAATCAACACGGAACGAACCAAGTCAACACGTGACGGCCGTAAATACACACGGAACGAACCAAGTCAACACGTCATCACGGCCGCACATAAACACGGAACGAACCAAGTCAACACGTCACGGCCAACATCAACGTCATGAACATCAATAAGCGCGTCAAGGCCGCCATCAACACGTCACGGAGATCCATCACCGCGTCAAGGCCGTCATCAACGCGTCACGGAGATCAACCATCGAGTCAAGGCCGTCATCAACACGTGACAGCCGTCATCTAAACGTCATGGCCACCGATAACCACGTCATCAACATGTCACGGTGTCAGTCAACACGTGACGAGCGTCAATAAACATGTGACGACCGTCAATAAAAACGTCATGGCCGTCATCAATATGTCATTGCTGCCATCAACACGTTATGACCGTCGTCTACACGTCATCAACACGTCACGTCCGTCATCACCACGTCATTGCCGTCAATACGTAACGGCCCCCAATGAATCGCATCAGTACCGATCAATCGCCGTCAATCACCACGTGATGGCCGTTAATCAAAGCTGTTAAAAAATGTTCACCAGCCCCGCCACCCCCCCCCCCCCCCCCCCCCCTCCGCAACAAACGGATGACCTCAAAACACGTGAAGTTAAATCAAATGTAAAGAATGTCTTTTAATTTGAAGTCGTGACTCAGTCGCTCAACTCTCGCAATTATGTCACAATTATTACACTACATCCAGCAACCTTTTTTTATTTTACTGACACTATCGGTTCTGGCGCTGAAACATTTGAATGACTCACTCATCCTGCACTTGGCCTTGGTATTTGGGGCTGGGTACGAGCATCACCCTCACACGGTCCGCCTTGCATTTCACAATGTACATGAATTTATCGAATGGCGTCGAGGCGGGCTTTGTCGTGTAGACGATGTGCGCGTCACCAAAGTTCACGGACAGAGTGGTGGGCAGCAGGTAATTACCAAACACCAATTTTCCCTAGAAAAATGGAAAATTCTGAATACAGCTGAAAATCCACAAATTTTATTGAGTATTTCGCGTGACCGTGAGTACCCGAAAGACTTTGACCACTGGCACTTGACATCCATGTGATGACGTAATTATTTCACTCCGTACTACATTCACGATCAAATCTTAAATTTTCCATTTTCAAACTTTAAAACTTCCAGTTATAGCAACAATGTCATTATAAAGACTACATTTTCTGAGCACGAATTACAACTATGTCGCTTTCTAACATCCTAAAATATTACTAACTTCCTTTATTTTTTTTAGATAAATATGACGCCAGTCAGTCCTGGACATACCGAGGAGATTTCAAACTTGATGACAGGGATGAGTTCCCGCCAGCGCCACCTGTCGCCATCGTCTGCTTGTTGCCGCGCTTTCCCCGTTAGTTGCGTCTCCTCGCTGAAAGCCAAGGTTAAAATCTGATGTCGGGGAGCATGCGCCAAGCTGACGTGGAGTGTCATTGACTATGACGTGCTTTAAATTCATTGGTTGTTACACTGGAAATCTATCTAAAATTTTTACTTGTGTTTCAATCATTTCAAGTTCTGGTTTGGGCAGATGCTGGTAAATATATTATCATTAGTATCACACTATTATCATTAGTATTACGGAACAAGTGACTGACCTTTTGCAGTCGATCTTGAGCTCCATCTATGTACTACGGAACAAGTGACTGACCTTTTGCTGTCGATCTCGAGCTCCACATAATTACTGCGGAACAAGTGACTGATCTTTTGCAGTCGATATCGAGCTCCACGTCATTACTGCGAAACAAGTGACTGACCTTTTGCTATCGGTCTTCAGCTCCACGTCTTTATTGACCCCCCGAATCATAAACTCATCGAGCCCGAACAACGACTCCAGCTTGGCGTACTCAGACGATCGATTATACACGTGCAGCTCTACGCTGTCCAAGTATACTGTCAGTCGGGTATCTGAATGCCCTAATAAAACAACAAAAAATCGATTTATCAAAGGTTTAATTTCACCACCGTAACACGTTCTGGGACCACTGGTGCTAGAATGAAGCCTGATTGGTGGTGCTTCACATTACAATGAACATTACAGAAGGCCAATAATGAGGCAAACAAAAGAATTTTCCTTTACTTTTCAACATTAAATATCACAGTTATCACTATATGAAACCTAACTTAAAAAATCGTGACGCCACATACGGCAGAATGCAGGTTCATATGTGACGTCATTTGCGATAACCCTGCAGCATCGCACAAAGACCTACGATACAGTGAGCAGCTATCCGACACCGACGTGAAGCGACCGTCACGTGATGCCACCTGCCCGTCACACTGTCCGCGTGACATCACAGACACTGAGCAGCTATCCGACACCGACGTGAAGCGACCGTCACGTGATGGCACCTGCCCGTTACTGTCCGCGTGACATCACAGACACTGAGCAGCTATCCCACACCGACGCAAAGCGACCGTCACGTGATGCCACCTGCCCGTCACACTGTCCGCGTGACATCACAGACACTGAGCAGCTATCCCACACCGACGTGAAGCGACCGTCACGTGATGCCACCTGCCCGTTACTGTCCGCGTGACATCACAGACACTGAGCAGCTATCCCACACCGACGTGAAGCCACCGTCACGTGATGCCACCTGCCCGTCACACTGTCCGCGTGACATCACAGACACTGAGCAGCTATCCGACACCGACGTGAAGCGACCGTCACGTGATGCCACCTGCCCGTTACTGTCCGCGTGACATCACAGACACTGAGCAGCTATCCCACACCGACGTAAAGCGACCGTCACGTGATGCCACCTGCCCGTCACACTGTCCGCGTGACATCACAGACACTGAGCAGCTATCCGACACCGACGTGAAGCGACCGTCACGTGATGGCACCTGCCCGTCACACTGTCCGCGTGACATCACAGACACTGAGCAGCTATCCGACACCGACGTGAAGCGACCGTCACGTGATGCCACCTGCCCGTTACTGTCCGCGTGACATCACAGACACTGAGCAGCTATCCCACACCGACCTGAAGCGACCGTCACGTGATGTCACCTGCCCGTCACACTCTCCGCGTGACATCACAGACAGGCGGCGTCACTAAGTGGAGAAGGATGGGGGGGGGGGATTACTTACGCTCCACGATGTCACGAATGGGCCTCCACCAGCGGAAGATGACGTAGCCGAGCTGTATACGTAGCGAGTAGTCCTCTGTGATGTAGTGCACATCCCTGAACATCACTTTCCCCGACAGTAGAGAAATACTGAATGAACCTATCACATATATCATAGATTCAAGCTTTAATAATTCGAAAAAAAAATTAGGTAAATAAATCAAATAGCAGTATGGCTCAGGCTGATATTTAAGGGCTGATATGATTCCGCTGACTTAGTGCTCAACATCACTTCTTGACAATGCCAAGCCAATACACATACCAAAGTTGGGGGGAGGGGGGTGGGGTGGGGGGAGGGCGGGGTTCGGGGCTTAAAATCGAACGTAAATTTTAGGGAAAGGATCTAACCTGAAAAAAATAGAAAAAAAATAGGATTACATAAAAAACTAAACAAACTAGGCACGCCGAAAAAAATTAGGAAAACCACGAACGCCTGAAAGCTTACTATAAGTTCTATTTACTATAAGTTCTATATGTTTTTAATCCTCAGAACACATCTGGTTGCCCTTTTCAGAAAAGCGGGAGGGGGGCGCTAAATGCTACTCACCGAATTTGACATGTGCGTGTTTGACAAGCTTGTTGAGGAGGAGCGTGACGACGAGGCCAATGACGCGCGAGTTGTAGTAGGTGAGGTAGACGATCCAGGCGATGGCCAGCAGGATGGAGATGAGCAGCCAGTAGATGGTCGACTGCGGCAGCTCCTTCTCCAGGATATCCACCAGGCTCTCATTGCCGAACTTCTTCCACGTCACCGCCATCACGCTGTGTTCCCTGCACTACTCTGTGACGGCGCCAGTGAGGGCATGGCACAGCTCAGCAGGCGTATGGGAATGAAGTCATTTCAGCTCAGCAGGCGTATGGGAATGACGTCATTTCAGCTCAGCAGGTGTATAGGAACGGGGTTATTTTATCTCAACAACCTTTTCAACTGCGGTCTGAAAAGACACATTGTTTATTTTATGAATACAGCATCTATAAACACTATGTCCATGGAAAATATGGATCTGCCGCAACGTTTTTATAAAGTTATCCATCACAGTGACCGTAAAATCCATAAATCTCAAGTAACTATTTTGAATATACTGTCTCATACTCATGTAATCACAATGAATTCGGATGAGTTTTTTTGTGGGGGGGGGGGGCGGTGCTTTGGCACTGCCCTGAAAACACGGAGCGTGCTGGAGTCATTCAGTTCTGCTGCATCTTAGTCATTCTGAATCAAACTACAGAATTCATGTGGTGATTGACTGTAAGGCAACTGAGCTTAATCGTAGGACAAGACAAGACGTAGGACTTTCTGCTGCCGCTCACGCACAAACCAAAAAACCACGACCGGTTCGCAGTCAAAACTCAGAACAATTATTCGGAACGCCAACAATGTGATTTGGCACATTGAAGAATCCTTTGCTGGCTGGTCGTAGTTGCTTTAGCAGAACTTGCCTCGGTGCTAATCGTGGAGCACGGAACACGGCATCGAATAAATGACTCCACTACAAAGTATGGTGCAGCTACATAGGTCGTGTGACAACTCTGCACTGAGAAAAATCGGAACTCGACAATCACGTTTTTACGGAGTCTTTCATAAGACTTGTTTTTAACGGGCAGTCCCGAAAATAACAGTTTCTTTGTGTTTCTTCTTTTTTCTACAGCGCTTCACGGGACCCATACTGTACACAGGCAAGTTTCAACACTTCGAAACGATAAAAAAAGTTATTTTTACAACAAAGTCATATGACATACTCCAGGGTTTCAAGTTACACCCCACCCCCAAAAAAAAAAAATGTTTTTTTTTTGTTCCAATTTCAAAAATAAAGGTTTTATGGGGTCATTTTAGGGGTATAAATATACCGAGAAATGTCACTTGAAGAGTAAAAACAACATAAACTTAACACATTTAAGGCAACACTTATAACAGAGGTGTGACGGTTCACCTCCGGCTCGGTTCGATTCGGTTCGGTTCGGTTCAACAAAAATTTTCGGTTCGGTTCGGTTTTTTTCGGTTCGGTTCAGCAAAACCAACCGGTAGTTTTCTTTTCAAATATATACATATATATTTAAAAACATACAGAACTGATTTTTCACTATGTATTAGTCTAATGCCACTGCAGTTCTCAGCAATATCACATCGAATAACTGAACATTTGCAAATAGCTTTAACGTTTTAACTATTTGTCGCATCTCTGTCGAAATATCATTATATACGGGAGCTAGACGTCTACCAGCCATTATTTTTCAGATTTAGCGCACCACAAATTTGCTGGGTTAATTACTCTTTGATTTTAAAATCAACAATGATAGTGACTCATAACGGGAGTACTTCTATTGACAGGGCTTATTTGTATAAGACAATAGTCTTGGCGCTGTTATTTATTAAGCAGTCTTGCTATCGGCAAGCAACTGTTTGGGAATTAGTACGGGCACCACATTGGAGAAATACCGTTAACTCAGTGTGTACATAAGGCACAAAAGGTGTGGGGGTGTGGGTGACTGTGTCGCATGAGCAGCTTAAGTCGTTAATAAGCTAACAATGCATCTTCACTGTGTACACTCAAGGGGCTTGTTCTAGCATTTTATTGACAAATATTACTCTGGAACAAAAAAAGTCAAAATCGTGACTTTTTTTTTACCTTTTTATAGTGATTTAAATCGCGAATTAAATCAATGATTTAAATCACTGATTTAAATCCTACCAGCCCTGATATATATATATATGCGTGTTTATTTATTTTTTTATTTTTTTATAATTGCCTGCACTTTATCCGATAATCCGATATTTCTTTTTACCTTAGGACAGATACAAAACCTAACATATAGCGGTAATCAGGGTTCGCGTTGGCGGGGTTTTTGTCCACTTTGTGGGCATTATTTATGACTCACTTTTTCGGAACCCACCGAGTTTTTCTGGACCCAACTGAGTCACACTTTCCTTTTTTGACTCATTTTCCTAAGAACCCAGCGCGAACCCTGACGGTAATGTTTTATATTTATTACCTCAAAGCTTACTTACACAAGAATTTACATTGTTATTGACTGACAGACTCACATGTAGCCATAATAAACACATGGAATTCGTCATAGGTTCCAAAAAAGTGTGTGAAATATGTTTGTTGATTTGTCCGATGTGATATATATATATTAAAACTAAACTATACTAAAAGAACTAAAATAACATTACCAAATTAATGAATGTCTTGTTATAAATAGCAAAAAAAACCGAACCGAAACCGTGATTGGGCTTTTCAGTTTTCGGTTCGAACCGAACCGAAGCCTTTTCTCGGTTCTCGGTTTTCGGTACGAACCGTCACACCTCTAACTTATAACAAGTTATATTTTATCTAAACATATATTTCAAACACACAGAACTATGGAATGCCGTTTTCACATTTATTAGTGAATTATTGATATCAAGAATTAATTTTTGATCTCAAAAATTGATTTTTTGATATCAAGAATTAATTTTTGAACTCAATAAATCCATATTTTGATATCAAGAATTCATTTTTGCTATCTGTAATTGTATTTTTGATATCTCTAAATTTATTCTTGATCTCAAAAAATAATTTTTGATATCAATAAATATTCAGAGATAAAGAAGTATTTTTCTAAAATTGATTTTTTGAGATCAAAAATTCAATTCTTGATAGCAAAAATGAATATTTGAGAGCAAAATATCAATTCTGAGCTCAATAAATGATTTTCTATATATTGATATCAAGAATATATTTCAGATATCATTATTTCAGACTGATACTTTTTTAATTTGTATTTTGAAATCTGTAAACGATTTTTTGATCTCAAAAGCTGATTCTTGATTTCAAAATATCAGTTTATTTTTTTAAATAAAAAATTCAGAAACACGCATCTGGAAATAAATAATGGCTGTCCTTGTATACAGAATCTTTATTTTAATTTTTTACTGTACAAAAAAGAAGCAATTCTTGAGATCAAAAAGTGTGTTGTTATTATTGATCTCAATCATTCAAATTTTCATCTCCAAAATTTAATTGACGATTCGTTAGATTTTATGTGAATGTGTGTCTCCCGTAAGATTTTTTAGGTTTGTAAAATTGATTTTTTGATCTGAAAAATCAATTTTTGCAATCTAAAATTCAATTATTGATAGCAAAATATAAATTAATGAGATCTACATTGATTTATTGATATCTCTAAATATATTTTGATATCAAAAATAAGCATTAAATGTTAAAAGGGCATTCCATATAGAACCCACTCAGATAATGATCTGAGAAAAAACATCAGAATTCATACACACAAAGCTTTATAATGCCCTCCGATACAGCTTCATTGGGCAGAAACTAAACGAAAATTTTTAAAATAATCACTTGATTTGATAAAAGATGGTGAAAAAGGAGGTTTTTAACCAAAATGAAATTAAAGGGCTTTTGGGGAATGTGGGGTTTTCTAAACTTTTTTTGGAGTCCTCTAAAAAAATAAAGGTTTTTTTTGGGATTTTTGGGGAATGTGGAGTTTTATCGTAGAAAATTGAAAACTTGCATACTATGTTGCATAATATAAGGAAAACACAACATGAATCGTTGGACCTAACCAGGCATTATTATAGCTTCAAGCTGATCCGACGTTTCGTACTGCAGTTACAGCGATGGTGTGCTTATTATCCGGGTCTGGAAGTTGGTCACTACAGCAATTTTAGTGCATGTTACACTTTTATCCGGGTCTGGAAGTTGGTCGAGAACCGAGTTTTTGTCCGAATCTGCAAGGTCACGGCAAACAGGTTTTACTTTAAATTGTTTTGCCGGCTCTTGGCGGGGGTTGTTACAAATAGGTTTAACCAGTCATTTTTTATCTTTGTTTGGAAGGTACTTGCAATTCCCTACTTCATTGATGATTTTTTTTCTTTTGCTGTCTTCCCTCATCAGACTCATCCGATCCACAACCAAATGCAGGTACGACCCTTTACGCAAGCCTAATCCGTTACTCAAGGTTACGATTACGGACTCTATCCTTCGTGTAGTTATAAGCATGATATACTAACTTGTCTTTGTGCATTCCCTCCGGCCAAAACGCATTAGAAAGGCATTCTTCATCTGTGTAACAGATGACTCAACTCAGTGGGAAAGTGGGGTATTGGGGAGTACAACGACTTCATAATGCAATACAACTGACACTGACCCCTGACTGAGTGACATGTTACGTAATAGCTGTAGATGAGTAAAGCACAGAAGGATCAATTACAGAAAATATTAAGAAATGGATCGATAGTAGTAGTGTTTTCAAGCACTCTTAAGAATGCAGGAACACTCGAGAATCTTCTGGAAAACGCTGAAATCTCCAGCTTAATTAACAACTCTACTCAGTCTTCTATACGAGTATAAGGCTTAAAAAAATCGTGCATGTTATCCAAGGAGTAACAACACCAAGTTTGAAGTCAATCGGACTTTCTGCTATCGGTACATTGTATATAACAACAGATAGATTTTGCAGTAATACGCCTTTCTCAATTTCACTGCACTTGTCAACAGTTGAAACAGCGGTTCGACTGATCCAAGGAATACTTATCTTGAAAACTTGAGCGATTATTTCAGATCTAACAAGCACCAATTCCACCAAGTTTGATCTTTCTTCGAAGTTCAGCGGTTGAGAAATCTTGCATGCAAAATTTTAACATAGTGACGCCTTTCTTATTGTTGCTACATCCGTAAAAGACAGAACAGAACCGTCTGACCCACGAAAATAATGCCCATATAAAATTTGACAAGACTGCCCTAATAACGTAACAGGCATCAAAAGCTGACAGAACCGTCATCCTCACCAAAGGAACAAACAGATCAAGTTTTAAGTCGTTCCTACTTTTCGTTCTCGAGATATCTTGCACAAAACATTTTCTTCACAACAGACTGAAACACACACACCAATATAAACATACACAAAGAACGTACAAACACTGTATGTCTCCCCTTGGATGGGGAAACATCAACACAATCACAACCGGCGGACCAACCCAAAGTACAAATCTCACCCAGTTAGATTAGACCGGCATCCTGTCTTTGTGTTAAGTGCAAAATACCACACCCCTCTCCGACATTTTTTACGCCTTCCCGTTTTCTCTACTGGTAACGAGACTGACAGCTCACAACTAAAGTAATTGCCAATGGCATAACAATATTTCATATTTCAAAAGCATTTTGGCAAATCTTGTGTTGAATTACACCGTAACCCACGTAGTTATTTAATTATCACAATGACTCTATTGTTCACCGTCAGTGTCTGTGAGACTTTTCAGATTCCTGTTAACATTTACTTACACAGCTTAAAAACGCTAATTCGTTCGTTTTAATTAGGATAACTTCCTGTGTTGATGTGAGATATTAATCTAGATTTTGTCAAGACAACCAATTTGATTTCCTCAACATCTTTGTCATAGTGCAGTAGCATTAAGAAATCCAAAACAGGGCTCTTGGAATAGCTAGTAAGTTTCACACACCTTAATACTTCCTTGCTAAAAGATAAAATAAGACATGACACAAGAGTCTTAAATTACAATTCGCAAGTGCGCTTTCTTTCTTTGAATTCTGTATTGAAATACGAGCTTTTTTGGTCGGTAGGATGCGATTTTTATTGACTCATAAACGCTGGTCGCTAGTCAGTTACTACTGTATGTCGTTCTATTCGGATCAGAAAGGTGGTCCTTACAGGCAGATTTCAATGTACATCTGTTCATTTGGATCAAGAACTGGTTACTACAGACGGCTTTGACGGTGGCCTTCATATCCTGGTCTGGGAGGTGGCCACCACGAAGATTCTACTACGCGTCAATTTTATGCGCACCTGGATAGTGGTCGCTGTAGACAGTGTTTACTACTGGTCTTTTTATCTGGGGGTATTAAATGCAAAAAAGCAACAGGTTTTACTGTAGAACTTTATATCCTAGTCTGGATGGGGGTCATTACAAACAGGTATTAGTGTTCCTTTCAATCAGACCTGTAGGGTGTTCATTACACAGTGTTGCTGCAGTTTTTTTATCCGATGTAATAGTATATCTTGCCCCCTGTACAGTTTCCCCCATCTGTCTTCCCCGTACCTGATATTTTTTGCCCCTGTTCAGCATCCCCCACCGAAGTTAGCTTAATTACGCCCCCCTTCCCCGTATTTTCTTTTCTTTTTTTTTCTTTTTGTCTCCTGTCCACCCGGTCCTGCTGTGATAACCAAAATTAGTAGGTTAATCTGGTTGTTTAATTTCCGTTGCATTTACCAATGGCAATCACATCGCCGCTGTATTGAAATAGAACGAACCCACATTTTTGTTTTGATTTTTATTTATGTATTATAACAGGCGATTAAAACAGCTAGAAATTCCCGGGTAATTTTAAGTTGCGACATACGATTCAGTCCTGACAGTAAAGAATAAATTGGAAGCCTTTTTACCACCTGGTATCACTTTCTAAATAAATAACAGAACTAAGAATCTAAGGAAATTCATTTTGCTGCAAAAATGACTCCCGAGGTGAGATGCTACTCACCATAGGTAAGTACAAAAAGGTCCGTATTTCATTTTGTAATTCAAAATTTAAAATGGAATCGAAAGTTTAACAAACGACACAGCACTTTTTGGTCGGCAACCCAACCTACAAGTGCCTGACCTATGCTGCTGATTGTATTGTATTACTCTTTAGATCCCTTTCAACTGCTATGGTCATATCGGGACCCCCCTGCCACATTATACTGAAATGGGGCATTCCAGCCCTCCTTCTAACCCTTACATGTGGAGTGCCTCACAGGGTAGCAAGGAGGAGTCCCAATTTTAAAGTCTTAGGTATGACCCGACCCGGGGTTGAACCCACGACCTTCCGGTATCGAGGCGGACACTCTAACCACTAGGCCACCGAGGCTGCTGAACCAAAAGCATTAAACCCCTTAGTAAGGCTGAGAAACTCCATTCCGATGATTTACATTGCGACCATTCACAATCACTACACTCCTATTTATGACCTTTAACCCTTGTCGAAAGTTGGTTGTTATTGTTAAAAATTAAACATTTATCAAATAAAAGAGTTCTTAAGTTAACTTTTTGTGACATTTGTTGCGTTTTGTAGGTAGGGGGCAAAATATCCAAAGGTGGTGGGGGGGGGGGGGGGGAGATAACCTAATCTAACTAGCCCCCCGGGAGGGGAGCTGGACAGGGGTAAGCTAGCCTGTTACACCGGAGCTGAAAGGTGGTCGTTACAGACATGTGTCAATGTATGTTCTTTCGTCCCTGTCTGGAAGGCTGTTACTACAGACAAGTTTTTTTGTGTGCCTACAAGGCTGTCGGTAAAAACATGTTTTACCGCACATCTTTCTTCATCCCAGTCTGGAAGGGGGTCGAAATGTCTGACGTTTTATCCGGATCAAGACAGTAGTCCGCACAGACAGATTTCACTGTACGCCTTTATTTCCATGGATTTCAAAGTGATCACTACAGGTTTTAAAACTGGATGCTGTTAAGAACGAACAGATTTTATTGTCTGTCTTTTTATTATGATCTGAAAGATGGTCGTTAGGTAGGTTTGCTGTAGTTCGTTTTATTCGGCCCTGGAGGGTGGTTGTTGGGGACAGTTTTACTTTACGTCTTTTAATCCTCGCCTAGCAGGTGAACCTTACGGATAGGTTTTAATTAAGGCCTTTTTTTGTTCACCTAGATTTTACTGTACAAGAGACAGCTGTACAAATAATCTACGGAATCTAAAAATAAACTTATTTTTTATTAACAATTGTCCTACAATGCAATATCACAAAAAAGAACATCCTTTGTAATCATGCAGTGTTTTATAGACAAAAGAATGAAATGCCCCTGTAGACTTGTACAAGAACCAGATGTTTTATAAGCGAATGAACACATACTGTAAAATACCGTATGTTACTCTAAGGGTAAACGGTCATCTGCGCCCCCGGTCAACTGCCCCCCCCTTTTGCAACCCGGTCGACTGAGCCCCCCCCCCCCCTGCAATTTGACGGGGGGGGGGGGCTCAGTTGTGATGTCCCCGCCCCCTGTAAAAAATTAGACAATTGTGATGTCCCCGCCTTCTTCGTCTCTGAAACAATTGATCTTCATTGATCTATTCACCAATATTGATCTTAGGAGAGACTGATCTTTAAACTAACTGAAATTATAACTGCAATTAGTTTCCTATTGGTGAATAGCAATATACCGAGGTGCAATACATTCAATAAAATAAATACAATTTTATTTATTGTGTCTTTGTAAGCCAAGAACCCAGTTAGTTAGTTAGTTAGTTAGTTAAATGATTTGTTTAACGACACGACCGACCCTTAGCGGGTTACACTGTGTCAGAACATGTCAGTAATCAGTGACTAGAAGACAATGCTACAAGTTAAAATCAAAGTAAGCTAAAACCGTGTATATTCTAAAATCATAAAGTAAACAACGACTAGAAATACTGATACAGGTTGATTTCTTTTAAAAATTGTATAAATTTGCTAGGTTCTACTTCATCAAAGAGCTGCCTTAAGGAGTCAGCTCTGAAATGACGTGAGCGGGCGTCTTGGAAATCGGTACAGTCTATTAAGATATGTTTAACGGTGTAAGGTTCCTGACAGCCGACACAGTAGGGTGCTGGCTCGCCTCTTAAAAGATATTTGTGGGTGATATATGTATGTCCTATTCTGGCTCTATGATAAACCATTTCATCTCGCACACTGTTAAGTGGCGGGGTTTTTTGTCCGACTAAGGGGTTTGTTTGATACAGCTTGTTGTTTGTTTGTTTGTTCCATATTTCTTGCCACAATCTTTTTGTGTATCTTGGGATGTGGTATTTAAAATCGGAGGCTGGTATGAGCATATCGATACAATTATCATTTAGAGCCTCTTTTGCGGCTTTGTCGGCTATCTCGTTTCCTCGGATACCCACGTGACTTGGAACCCAGCAAAACACTATGTCTTTGCCAGCTTTGGTGGCCTCGTCATATCTTTCCAGAAGGTCAAGGATAAGTGGGTTTGATACTTGTAGGTTTTCAATTGATTGCAGTACGGACATAGAGTCGACGCATAACATAAACTTTTTGTATCGACTAATCTTCACTATCTGGATAGCGAGATGTAGAGCTTTAATTTCGGCTGAGAAAATAGAGGAACCATTTGGAAGTCTTGTTTTCAAGGTGTTATTTTCAGTTACAACGGAAGCAGCCGATTTGTTGTCGATCTTTGAGCCGTCCGTGTAGACGAAATGCCAAGAACCCAAGAAATAACAGTATATGGCGGGGGCAAGCGACCACCCCTCCTCTTTGAAGGGGGGGACAGTCGACCGGGTTGCAAAAAGGGTTGGGCAGTAGACCGGGGGGGGGGGGGGGGGGGCAGATGACCGGGATCCTACTCTAAGTTTTATACCTTTATACTATTATGAACTAGGAATGCAATACTGAATATCCACCGTTAAATGTAGATATAAAGGTCTGCAATGTGAAACAAAGATTTATTGGGTAAATATCTCAGAAATTTAAAGTAAAATAATTGCTTGAATTTTACAGTTTTTCTAATTTTTTGTATAAACAAGAATACATTTAAATAACCCTTATTCTCACATTTTCCAGACTCGGAGGTAAAAATAAACCACCTGTAAAAAGTAGAGTTCATAAGCTTCCAAATGGTATTACATTTCCATCTAGCGTTTCATTATGACTGTTTACTATAAATATTCAACTTCCGCAACAAGACTCACGGGTTTTCGAGTGCAGTGAAACCGCGGATGAGGACACCCCGCAAATAAGTACACTCTTTGTCAGTCTGTTTTAAAATCCCATAGACTTCTGTATACAGGGGCAACGCGTTAATTCGTCCTCGCTTAATTCGGTCCCCGGTTAATTCGTACCAATTTCGCTGGTGCCGATTTCAGGCCCATTCACTCCTATGTAGAAGTCGAATTAGCGAGCACTCAGATAATTCGTCCCAAAAGTGACACCCATTATTCAGGCCTGTTAACAATGTACAGTAAGACAAATGGCACTTTTCACTTAGTTTAAACAAAATGCAGCTCAAGCGTTATGCGTTGCAAGATACAAGGGATTAATAAACACGCATTGTGGGGCATAAATGCTCCGGTGCGAGTGTTGTGACTAACACGGTCAACTCCGTGAACTGCCTGTCTTAGTGTACAGTCTTTTGATGGCATCACCACTCCGGAGCATTGTTTTTTCGCGTACTGTGTTGCAGCTTAAGATGCCTTTTGTTTACTACAGACAGTTTAGACACTACGCGTTCCGGAGTGAGCATATAAATTGTAAAACGAAAACACCATGACTACACTATGGACTTGGTGTGTTGAAGCAAATAACGAGTGAGTCAAAAACCAGAACGCAGACACCCCAAATACTCTTGCATCATGGATAAAAAATAAGGATCGAAAATTCGAAACCGCTTAATTGGTACCCTCGGTTAATTCGTACTTTTTTCCTTGATCCCGAAGAGTACGAATTAACGCGGGCCCCTGTATTCTGAACCCCTCTATTAAGGACACCTGCGATTAAGAATTAGGGACACTTTCTCGAGCCCGTAAAATCCAGAATGCATGGAGAGTAACAACTCTATTAAGGACAGCTAAAAAACAGGTCCGACTTCGCGCACACTGCAGACAAAACTGCTCTGTGGAAACACAAAGCATGTGTCTTTAACCCTTTGTGTGCTTTGTATTCGGAGGACATCGCGTCAAAACAATGTTTGTGCAGCGCCGTTAATTACAACTGCATTTCGAACACACGAAAATACCTCTTAAGCCCCTTTGTCTTACAACACCCGGAATTGTGTCACTGTTATTGTCTATAGAAACGTGAAAATATTTTTTTTATTTACAGTACGCTATATGTTCTAGATTATGCCGCCTGGTATATGTATGTATTTTGCATAAATAAATAAACAACAAACACGTGCGTGCAGTATGTAAAAGTCAAATTTAGTGACCACCACATTTTAGGAACCCCTCTATTGGGGACACCCCGCTATTAGGGACAGAATCTGCCAGACAGTTACTGTCCTTAATAGCGGGGTTTTACTGTATTTTTCAATGAGAAACTCACATATCCCAGCTGTAATTATTTGTTAATATTTCTTGCTAGGAAAGACTTTTGTCCTGAAAACTAAACTATGCAAAACTGTCCATTTGAAAAGCTGTGTATAGCCGAATGAAAAATGAAAACACGGAGCCTGCAAACCGGGCAAAAGGTACTGTTGTTCAATAAGCACATTTAACTATTTGATGAGCTCTCCATGAAGGGCATAAAATATGTTTAATTCTCACCCTACCTCCTCAAATCCACCAGCTTTGATCCCACTGATAATATGATAAGGGTTCGCCCAGGCTCAATGCTCCCCTCTCCCCTTCACACACATACGAATTTTATGGATGGCCCAAAAGTAGGTCAGAGTTGACTTTTCTGATTGTTTTTCTAACCTTTTGTGATATCACCGCCTTACAGAGGTATTTATATCATCATCACAACTTCAATGTATCACTAGTTTTCTAGATGTTCTTCATCTCAGCCTCTGAAACTATCTCACAAATGAAATCTATTTTAAGAACAGAATCTTATCACATAAAATTTTCTGCGATTATTTTTCAATGAATTTTGATAATGAGATATCGCTCATGAGACTCCCAATCGCACTCTGCAATTTAAAGCCAACAAATCAGGTCCCACCACCACAAGTTCACTTAGACTCGTTAAACTAGAACAAAGCAAACAGACAAAGCAAAACCTGTACATACTACACCAGTAGTTGCTGAACTTTGAAGTAATGCCACAGCAAAAAAAGCCAAGAAAAGCCGTTCTGACCACAGGCTGAACAAGAAAAACTAGAAACTCAAACGAATGCTGGGATTATCAGAAAGTGGACACCTTGCCAACAGTTACGGACATGGGCAAACTACTGAAGTAATGCCACAGAAAACAAATCAGTGTCTTGCACTTTATTTTATACTTCATGTTACCATAAACGCATTTCCTTGTGGTATTGCTACGGCCTCCAAAAATACATTAGCACTATCTTGGCGCTCCCCCCATAATGGCATCCAGGGTTGAGATTTCGCGTGGCGACCAACTTTTGGCTCGGGCGACCAACTTTTTCGAGTTGGTCGCCCAAGTGACGACTAACTTTTTTTCTGAGTATTTTCAGGTAAAGTTTGCAAAAAGTGCGCAGGGCGACTAACTTTTGTGCAGGACGACTAAGTTTTTAAAAATTTTAAATGAACAATTTTTTTTTTAAGTTACAACTACTCTCTGCAACACTTTCACAAATATTTAAGGTTGTACAAAGCCAATCACCTTGTTTTACTTAACAGAAATACAAGTGAAGGCCAGTATGTAAACAAAACATACACACACATAAGATTGTCTTCCAAGAAGTACTAGAGGCCAGGGTTGGCATAAATTCAACATTCTTCGAAAAATTCAGAATTTTTAAATTTTTTGATAATTATCGACTTTTTATAATTATCAATGAAAAATTCAGCATGAATTTCATTTTATTTAAAAAGTGAAAATATCTGGAAAACATATACCTTTGTTTACTCACTGAACAGGGACATGCATGTCAAAAACACAGCTAAAACTACACGAACAAGCATGTGAAAACATGCGTAAAACAATTTTTCAGTCAATAATTGTAACAAACGTCGTTGCAAGTTACTTGTTGCTGAGGCAGAGGTAACAAAATGTAAGTTTTCCTGCCTTTTCAATGCCAAGGCGCGCTACCAAAGAACCAATGTCCGTCTCATAGTACTAAAATTGTCGTTCTAATCCAGCACTGTTAACAACTGAGGAAAGTAAGTGCTGAGCAACACTACACAACGGTTCGTGGAACCCTAGTCTTTTACCAGCACACCACCACGCAATTCTATTGCTTTTTTCTCACCAACCGAAGTTTTCGCAACAAGGTCATCAAACGAAAATTTCTCTCTCTTTGAATTTGCAATTTCCGAGTTATCCGAATCAGAACTGCTATCAAAAGAACGTTTCTTTGGTACTGAGACACTGACGTTGCCGTTAATTTATTTATTTAGTCTCTTTGTTTTTGCACTGTGAATCACGCTTCTATAATCTACCAATTATCCCCTGAATTTCACTTGTACATCCTTTACAAACTGCCTTCATCTTATTTGATTTACTAGTGTCTCGCTAAAAATGTCGCCAAACTGAATTTAAATACCAAGGTATTTTGTTTGTTAACACATTGTAACTCTTTTGATTGCAAAATCTAAATTACACGCAAATTTATGGGAAATATCTCGAGCAAAGTAGTATGGTACTCTGGGATTAGGGATTATAAACTTAGACTAGACCGATTTCGCCACCTAGTGACGAAATTAACGCTTGGAAGCAGTTAGTTAGAATGTTAAACATATAATTTATCGTTAATATTGTGCGATTTATTGAGCTTCATTCCCATGGTTAGGCATAACCTGTTCACTAATTACTGCGTCCGTTTTGTTTTATGTCCACACTCGCTCAGCTGTGACAAACCTCGAAGTCACACAATACCCCTTCGTTATCGCTGCTTTGATCCAATCTCCTTTTTTTGACCTTGACCATGACAAAGGTCAAGGAAACCGAGGTACCTCTTATGTATCGTTGTTTAGATCCAAAGGATCGAAAATGAGCTTAAAATCGTTCTATCTCTAACCGTTTTCGAGATAATAGTCAACTTCCGGTTTTTTACCTTGACCGTGACCCAGAAGGTCAAGGTCACCGAGGTACCTCTTATGTGACGTTGTTTAAGCCCAAAGGCTAGAAAATGAGCTTAAAATCGTTCTATCTTTAACCGTTTTCCAGATAATAGTCAACTTCCGGTTTTTAACCTTTACCGTGACCCAGAAGGTCAAGGAAACCGAGGTACCTCTTATGTATCGTTGGTTAGGTCCAAAGGATCGAAAATGAGCTTAAAATCGTTCTATCTCTAACCGTTTTCGAGATAATAGTCAACTTCCGGTTTTTGACCTTCACCGTGACCCAGAAGGTCATGTTCACCGAGGTACCTCTTATGTGACGTTGGTTAGGCCCAAAGGGTCGAAAATGAGCTTAAATCGTTCTATCTCTAACTGTTTTCCAGATAATAGTCAACTTCCTTTTTTTTACCTTGACCGTGACCCAGAAGGTCAAGGTCACCGAGATACATCTTATGTAACGTTGCCTAGGCCTAAAGGGTCGAAAATGAGTCCAAATTCGCTCTATCTCTAACCGTTTTCGAGATAATTTTCAACTTCCGGTTTTTGACCTTGACCGTGACCCAGAAGGTAAGGAAACCGCGGTACCTCTTATGTAACGTTGTTTAGGCCCAAAGGGTCGAAAATGAGCTCAAATCGCTCTATCTCTAACCGTTTTCGAGATAATAGTCAACTCCCGTTTTTGACCTTGACCGTGACCCAGAAAGTCATATTTTGAATAATTCCGTAGAACATTCAACCCTTTAATTGAACACTAACTACTCCCTGCCCCCCCCCCCCCCCCACACACACACGCACTCACTGTAAACAGATTCCTGTTTCAATGGCATTTTAAACTTTTTATTAAGTCAACGAATACCTACTTTTCGAGTGGCTCTTCCTTATCCTGCACAGAACTTTGTAAAACACAAGGACAAACAGCTTTTATAATCAGCTTTGTCAAATAAATAACTTGCAAAAGACTATGAAATTTAAGAAGCAACTTGTTCTCTTGGAAATCAAAAACGCAGTCAGCTGCTTTATGAAAACAAAAAAAAAAAAAAAACACTTAAGTACACTCCAGTATGAGTGCCAAGAAGCAACTTGTTCTCTTTGAAATCAAAAACGCAGTCAGCTGCTTTATGAAAACAAAAAAAAAAAAAACACTTAAGTACACTCCAGTATGAGTACCATGAAGGCAGCATTGCATGCGCACAGTGATGGGAGCCTTTCTGTATCAGCCAGTTACAGCAACATTGCTTATTTATGCTTATCCTTATTTGGCACACATACCACAAATAGCTACTGCGAGTACTACAGTATCTGTTTACTTGCTGACCTTGTGATGGCAGTATTTTGTTTATGTATTTTGGGGGTGGGTGGGGCGTTTTACAGGGCGTTTGGCAGTTAAAGGTTACTTTTAACCGCCAATTCGTATACAACTAAGCTTTCTGTATACTGTGCGCAAAAATCCCGCTTTAAAACCGACCAGGAACAGAAAACGTAGAAATGACGTCAGAATTACGCAATACGTAAAAAATAGTGCTATCACGGTGTTCTTTGTCAAAAAGTAGTCTCATGACGTATTTAGCTCCAAACCTCTAGAACCAGCGGTTTTGGAGATATTAAGCTATGAAATCTGCGTGACGTCACAAGACGCAGATGATGACGTCATAGGTCAATAAAAAATTCATTTAGCACCACTTCGCATACTCGACTTTAAGTGTGCCAAATTTCATTCTTCTAGCTTCAGCCGTTTCGGAGGAGATGTCTGGAAACCGACGGGGACTTTGCGTGAAAAAAAAAATAAAGAAGAAAAAAAACAAAAAAAAAAACAAAAAACTAACAAAAAAGGAAAAAAAAGAGGTACTTTCACCTCCACAATTCGAGGAAAAACAATAACTTCTTGGAACGAAGTTCCAAGCGTTAATAAGACCGTGCTATGCTGTAGGCATAGCACGATCTTGGAACCTGGAACGTCTGATGTTTTGTTTATTCGCCGCCTGGCAACGGCTACTCATGCAGTATGATCACCAAAAATGAGTAGGAATTGAAGTATTAGTGAGAGCATGTGTCAATAGTGTTTACATAAAGCCTAAATTAGACGCAGACAAAGAATAGGGCATGTTTATTATGAGAATAAGATAAGATTTTCACTTTAAAATCATGCAGAATTTTATTACAATTTCATTTATCACAATATCATTGAAAATCATCTTGCCATTCCTGCTAGAGAATAGGATTCCATGGTATGACTTTGTTGGCATGATTTTGTTCAAACAAGGGACACATACGCTCCTCATATTGTTAAAAAATTTCAAGCGCTGCTCATCACTGGATATGCAACTGGGATGCAAAGCCGTGCTTTCACAAAGAAGTCGAATTTTGCGAAAATATCGAAGTAGCTGACCATTATACTGAATATACTCATTTAATTAAAAAAAAAAACGTAGTTCACGTTCGACACTGCCTGTCGTTCATGGGAGCGACTATTTGGGCGGTAGCCATCGCCACACAGCTCCCTGTTTTCTGTTAAAACATGAAAAGGGGTGTTAAATTATGAAAAGGTTTTTACCCAGCGCGAAAAAAAACGTCCATTTTTCAAGGCAAATTTGTCTACGAACTGTTGTCTAGAATTTGCGTCTAGGACGTTAACCTCTCCCCCCGTGACAGAACCCCACCCCCAGATGATACCCCCGGGCGCCCCCCCCCCCTAGACAATAATCCCCGTAGGACCATACCCCCCCCCCCCCCCCCCGAGCACCACAGCAATAAAGTTTCTTTTTCAGTGAGCAATGTTTCAGCATATTCCAGCCGAGATCGGCATTAATTCAAATCCATTATTTCTGTTCCAAGTCGTGCATGTCCATCGTCACTCAAAGAAGAAAACACCGGATACAAACAGTGTACAACTACAGCATAGTTTCCCTGTAACATATACTTTGAGTGTCTAAGGTTTCAAAAGATTCGGTTCAATAGCCCTTGAGATCTAGTTGGGAATCGATGTCAAACCTCATAAAAATTTCTTAATTTTTGTTCTGTGGGCACGTTTTAGGTGAACAAAGAACATTACAATAAGTCTACATTTAATAAACAGCGGGGCTAGAGCTATAAACGCTTCTGAATAATGTCACATATCTATTTTCAGTATGAAATAAAGTCAAACGATTCAGGGTGTCAAACTTTCCGAGAAAAATAACTTTTGTGTTTTTTTTCCCATTTGTTTGTTTTAATTTTTATTGTCATAAAAACTGACAGGATTTCATCCTGAGCATGCGCAATTTGAACTGTGATTTGGTTTATTCAAAGTTAACCCAGTGACTGAGTGGTATAATCAGCCAAAAGGCACTAAAATAGGTCTAGCCACGAAAGTTGTTCAGAACCACGCCCTGATCATTTTGGTGTGCTTGGCACCAGCATCTCAGAGCTTACAGTACAGACCGAATGTGGGATCTCCCCGGAAAAGATCCCCCAAATGACTAGCTGGGAAAAGATCACCCCCCCCCCCCCCTCCCCAGGAAAGGATACCCCTGTCCACCAGCTTTTTGTGATTTCGTATTAAGTGATGTGTTGTTGTTGTTTTTTTTTTTTTTTTTTTTTTTTTTTTGCTTTTTATTTCATTTCTCCTTTCTCAGTTAAATTGTCAACGATTATGTCATTTTGTAATATATTTTAAGTGCGTAATTTTTGTCGATATGTTTTTGTTTGCCTCTTTCACTTGACCAGACTTGTTTTGAGAACTTGTCACTTACATAAATACCATATACTGTATAAAAACAAATTAAAAAATCATATTTATTTTTTATTAAAACTATTCTAAAAAATCACAGTTCAATATCACAATGCAAATCTCACTTATCTGCACTACATTATTTTAGACGAGTTTATTGATCCAAGTCATTATATCATCATGCACTGTCCTGAACTGTAGGTGTAGTATCCGACTGTATCCGAGTCACTTACATCACCATAGTCACACGTCACTAGTTCCTCTCTTAGCTGAAACGAATCTTGTGGCGTAGTCCACGTAAAGTCTCGGCGATGATATATTCCCCAGTAGCTCTGGCATGGCACAAATTTTTCAATCGCTACTGCATTTGAAGAGTGTCCCCCTTTCAGCGGCGTTTGTTGGGTGGCTGACCACGCGCGGACTGTTCCACGTGCACGCCGACGACTGCGGCATCCTGCTATGGGCATGAGATGAGATACCACAACGATGGATGCTGCGGAATGCATTGCTCCATCCCTCACACCAATTACTGGTACGATCCCGTCCTCGAGGGTGGTGGCATACTGATTCCATACCTCTTGCGTTCGGGTCTGCAGCATGTTGCTGAACGCGCCGGAACACACCTGACACATATGTGGCGTCAAAATAGCAACTCTTCAGCCTCAGCTAGACACTCGTCCCTCAGCAAAGTCATCGCATCCGCAACATCGGTGACACAAAGAAACTGGTCAAAGTGGTAGAAGTCGCCTCTCTCGCTACGCGTCTGAGTAAGCCAATGCTCTTGCATTTTTGCGACAGGTCGCCTGTTTAAAGTGACAAAAACATCTCTTTATCTGCACCTGGGGCCCAAGTGTGTCACGAACAGCGCTGGATACAACAGGACACTGTCCTGATCGGGATCATAACAGGATCATAACCGCGACTGGCACACTCATCCACTAATGCATGTAGCATTTCTTCATAGATCCTTGCTGTCTTATTCGACAGGGACGCATAAACCGCAGTGAGAGCCCCGTCATCAAGTAGCACTCTGATGATATACAGCTGTTGAAATTGTTTCGGACAAGTCTTCAACGTGCCATCCACGAACCAACATTTTGCTCTGCATAGGTGGCGAAGACTCTTCTGTGGCATAGATGGGCATGCGATGGTTAGTTCCAGCGTCCTTATTATCATAAATAGAAATGGCT
Source organism: Protula sp. h YS-2021 (assembly GCA_949752745.1). Taxonomy (NCBI): domain Eukaryota; kingdom Metazoa; phylum Annelida; class Polychaeta; order Sabellida; family Serpulidae; genus Protula; species Protula sp. h YS-2021. The sequence goes on along the minus strand of OX457024.1, from coordinate 13,668,343 downwards.
AGGGGTTAGGACCGCCGGTTTTCATGTTCTCCTCTGGAAGCTCGGTATCTCTTGTCGTGGGATCCAGGATTAAGAGTGAATTTTGATATAAGAAATAAAAGTACAAAATATTTTAAAAGAGAAAAAGTATGATACAGGGGCCCCTCGTTAATTCGTATTCCTCGGGACCAAGGGAAAAAGTACGAATTAACCGAGGGTACCAATTAACCGGGGATCAAATTTTCGAATGGACAAAAACAACAATGAACCTTCAAGCCTTGCGCGCTTTCGAGCAGGCTCATATTACTTGGTTTCAACACCATTATTTTATCCTTATTCTTCATCCATGAAGCAAATGTATTTTTAGGTACCCCATACTCCGTCATTATTTCAGTTCTGGTTTTTGAGCCACTCGTTATTTGCTTTAACACTTTGAACTTAAGGTTCATTATGTAATCATTGTGTTTTCGTTTTGATGCCATTTTGCAAGTTGAAATACTTGACCACTGTTCACAATTTATATACACGCCCCGGAGCGCGAAGTGTCCACAGAAAATAAACGGCATCTTAAGCTGCTGCATAGTACGTGACAGACGATGCTCCGGATTTCGTGGCCAGTGAAAACGCTGTGCACACTAAGACACTCAGTGTACTGAGTAGACGATGTCATCATAATCCCTAAACCCCGATCCTTACTGCACCACAATGCACATTGTGCGACCCCTTCATCTCGCTACACATGATGCCTGAGTAACGTGTTGTTTTAACTGTGTGGCATGCCTAATCTATATGGCTCTGCATTGATAAAAGACCGGAATAGAAAAAAATGAGGGTAAATTTTGGGACGAATCATCCGAGCTTTTACACAGAAGTGAATGGGTCCCAAAATCGGGACCGACGGAATTGGTACGAATTAGCAGAGGACGAATTAACGAGGGGACCCTGCATAATAACAAAAAACCTTATAACAACGGAAAAACCGTTTATTCTTTACCCTCCTCCACCGCCTCATTATCAAAACCAACACGCACATGACCAGGGACTAGCTCCAAGAAGTGGTGCGCTAAAAAGTTTCCAGGCACCGCTTCAAAGCCTCACTATGTAACGATAAGCAAGTCAACTGCGCTCGCTTTGAGGCACCCCTGTGACTACTTTGTGCAAGATTCAACGACCCATAAGTTCTTATTGGCATTTGCTAAAGGCCCTCAAAGTACAACGGTAATCATATACAACTTCTGTGCTACGCTTTCTTTAAAAGAAAATAATACGGAAATAACCCCAAATCTCCCGCAATAATTGACATTTGTTTGTATACAGGGAGCATACTGTATTACGTGAAAAAGTAACGTTTTTGGAATTATGCACCAAAAACTTTTAAATTGACATTTCAAAAAGAACGTAAAAAATAAAAAGTCAAATATTTTGGGTGTACAAAATAAATTTATACGTAATTCTGCATCTATCAACTATTCTAGTATATATTTACAAATAAACTATAACCCCTTTATTTAAATTTTCGGTCCCTTGACTTTGGTCACGTGACATTTAAAGGCCAGAATGTAAACAAACATTTGACAGGTGGGTGCGGAAGCTAACCTTTCTGCACTTTTATGAACAAATAAAAGATATACAGCTCACTTAAAAACTGTGCCTGTTTTACAAAAAGGGCATATTGAGCATGAACCTTCTGTAGATATTTGAATAACAGGGGCTGGTATGCAGCTTTCGTGTCTCAGAACATATGAAGTTGACCCCTATTAGGGAGCAATGGAAGGCTTCGTAGCTCTGACAGAGAGATATACGATGTTATACAAGTCAGAGCTGACTCGGAGCTAGACCAGGGACATAATCTAGTAGCTCCAAGAAGCGGTGCGCTAAAGTTTCCAGGCACCGCTTCAAAGCCTCGCTATATAACGATAAGCAAGTCAACTGCGTTTGCTAAAGGCCCTCAAAGTACAACGGTAACCATATACAACTTCTGTGTTACGCTTTCTTTAAAAGAAAATAATACGGAAATAACCCCAAATCTCCCGCAATAAATGACATTTGTTTGTATACAGGGAGCATACTTTATTACGTGAAGTAGTAACAATAATTTTCTGGAATTATCCTCCAAAAAACTTTTAAGTTGATATTTCAAAAAGAACGTAAACATAAAAAGTCAAATATGGTGGGTGTACCAAATAAATTTATACGTAATTCTGCATCTATCAACTATTTAATATATATTGTTCAAATAAACTATAACCCCTTTATTTTAATTTTCGGTCCCTTGACTTTGGTCACGTGACATTTGAAGGCCAAAATGTAACCAAACATTTGACAGGTGGATGCGGAAGCTAACTTTTCTGCACTTTTATGAACAAATAAAAGATATACAGCTCACTAAAACTTTGCCTGTTTTACAAAAAGGGCATATTGGGCATGAACTTTCTGTAGATGTTTGAATAATATGGGCTGGTATGCAGGATTCGTGCCTCAGAACATATGAAATTGACCCCTATTAGTGGAATAATGGAAGGCTTCGTAGCTCTGGCACAGGGATATACGATGTTATACAAGTCAGAGCTACTCGGAGCTAATAATCTAGCATCTATTTAAAAAAAAATACATTACAAAATTACAAAAAAAGCTATGGGTGGGTACGGGGATCTTTCCTACCTTGTCATTTCGGGGAGGGATCTTTTCCGAACACCCTAGACTCGTACACACGCATTACGGGCTAATTCAAATTAATTTATTTCATGCAAACTCTTTAACTCCAATTATCGCCCACGTAACTAGCTCATTGCTTCTATCAAGGAAGTTAATCTTCAAACTAATTTGTCAATATCACTAACATAATAATTAAAAAATATCTTTACATCATATTTTGCAACAAGCTCAGGAAAACGTCAAAAACTAGAACAAATAATTTCCACTAAATATGGACTTCCTGTTTTTTTAAACAAGGCTACTTTCGAGCCAGATCAGTTTTTGTTTGAAATTAATAGCGAATTATCCCGGATTGCTCCTTTTGAGATAGATCAAGTATCACCACCGTCGTAGCAGTGGCGATTGCACAACCGACAGTACGACGACGATATCGCCCAGGAAGGTCGATAATGGGTCGATTCATTGTGTGTTGCTGCCCACTTGGCAACATGACACACTTTCTTTTGCCGTCTTAAGAGTGGCAAAGATGTGCTTTTCAGCTCTTGAAAACGTGACTCTTCCAGCCTTATATCAGATAGAGACAAGTTGGAAAAGGTGCACTTTTTCCCAGGTAAAAAAGGCAAATTCTCTGGACTGTTTCTTTTAGAAACAGTCTGTTAATTTGTAAGTATGCCCTCTCCAACCTCGTCGGGGAAGTTTGATTCCCCGTCTATCCAGAGGGCTATTCCAAGATAGCCAATGACAAACCGAACTTTCCAGCGGAGGAATCTAGACACGACATCAGTGCAAATTGGCTTATAAAAAATGATGATAAAGCATTCAAAATACGACGGGAGTGCAGGAGCTTTTTCTGAAAAAAAAACATTGCTTGAAAAGAGAAACTTCTCGGGTAGTTGGCAGCAGGGAGTGAGACCTATTTTTTATGTCGCCAAGCGAATGGGACCGTATTTTTCGAGGCATTTCCAAAAACCTTTCAATAGTCATTCAAAATATTTGTAAAAGTCGGAGGGCGACAACCTCAGTTCTCACACTAGCTTGAAAGAATGCATGAGGAAACAGCCATTAACCATTGAAATGACAAAAATGGATAATGTGCGCCGATAGCCAAAATAAGTGGCCAGTGTGAATAAATTATACAGAGATCACCGAAGCCGATGCTACAGTTGAGGAAGAAGACATTACAGCTCTGGTGATTGCCCTTTCAAAGATGAAACGTGTTAGGTTCGAAAGGACATGTGGTAATTTCACAATGAAAGCGCAGATTAATATTGATTCCCATGCACTATACACTATTCACATTATGTCAGCAAGAGAAGAAATTCTCAAAGATAGACTTCAAGGCCGCGCATTTATGCATGACTATGAAATAATCATCGATATGTATTTTATAAATACAAACACATAAAAGGCTTTTTGTATTCAACCGCTTTGCGTATGGAATCTTGTATGCGTATACGTATGCTGAATTCATCTGGGCGTGTCTCATGGAGCAAATAGTAACAGACAACGCCGAATACATCCTCGAAGAATTGTCACCTTCTCTAACGAGAAGAAACATTTCAAAATATTAGAAGGATGTTTGAAAGTTTAATTAAATACCATCAGCTGATAAATCCATTTAAATGCGAATTTAATTTTGTGCCAATATTGTAGATAAAGACTAGACACATAATATTGATTGAACGAGTAAGGCATTGACATACTAAAAGTCAACGATAGATTTAAATTACGAAGCGAGGTTCACTAATCACTACTCTCTTCGCCTCATTCTTGCAATGATCAAGCGTCTGTGAGCTTTTACGAAAAGTCATCGTACAAAAATTAATACTCTAAATCATTAGTTAGCGTTATTAAACACTACACCACAGACCTTACTTCAAAGTCTGTTACTTGAATAAAAAATATATCTCACCACACGTGTGTAGCAAACTGCAAGTACCACATTTGTACTTATGTCAACATAATAACATTACATGGTCATACTTCATTGACATGAACATGAAAATGCTTAAGATATTCAGTAAGATGTTCAGACCATCTCTTTATATTACTGTCAAAAACTAATCATAAATAATTTTTCTGATAAGAATTCAATACATGTTGTTTAGTTAAAGGAATACAAAAGTTACTTATTAAACAAGGGAAATGTTTGTTAAGCTATCTCTTCTGTATGCGAGGTGGCTACGTGGAAACACTAATTGAAACTAAACAGACGTTAAGTTGCCGCTATATGTTTTATTTACAACCGGAAGTCTCGCACTGGCTACACATATACACAACACTGTCTATGTAAAGAATGAATTCCAAAGTATTTATTTTAAATGCATTGTTACCTAAATTCCTATATGCCAAACAATTCGAGTCTTGTCAGGGGCATACAGGTGCTTTCAAAATTCATTTCACAAGAAAAAAATAGTATCATGTTGACCACTGTCACATGTTATTTCTTCCATATAAAAGGAGTAAGGGCTCCGCACTCCTCAGTCAGAGTCTAGCAATGTAAAAGTCACCGAGTTTGTTAATAGAATTTGGATAATTAAAATCTGGCCACATGGCACAATGCGTAAGACATTTTTTGTATAATAAAATATCATTTAATTCAGTTGATAATATTATTTAAGAATGGAGTTTTGTCAAACCTTTAAATTTAAAGAAGTAAGTTAAAACATACGCTTTGATGTATTTTACACAACTCATCCTGCGTCGCGTCATACATAATGCACTGCGCTCTGTATTGTGTAATCCATTCCATTTGTGAACAGTTACGAATGCATCGTACGATTATTTGTTTATTTTTGTAATAAAAGCTATAGTTCTTTTTATTTTATTATTGCTTATTGTATTTTTAATTGCATTTTCACAGACTGAACGAGATAAATTATGACGAAATAAATCTGTCATAACCATCCGTGATATCGAAGTTTTAATGGGTTCACTACAATATATTTCAAGAAAGAGTTATATAGAATATTACACTGTTGCATGCATAAACCAATAATTCGAAGTATTTTTTGTATTTGTAAAAAAAATATTGTTATGTAGTAAATAGCTATGAGGTTTTTAATTAATTTTTGTAGTGCCAACGAAATGCAAAGAAATTTTCCAGCTGCACATTACACATATTATATTTTCAGAAAGCTGTCCAAATGACTTGCCTATATTGCACATTTCAATCTGTGCAGAAGGTGCATAGCAAAAATAAATAGTGACAGAAAATTTTAAGACAACGTTAAGTTCAATCAATGCAAAAATGTATACAATACTCTACTAATTCCACATCACCATCTTGTCAATAATGCCTGATGACAATATCATTGTTCATTATTTAACCAAAAATCAATCCCAAACACAGTCTTAATTGCCGAGGCTAAAAACTTTAAGCCCAATGTCTCATTCATGATGGCTAATTAGCATGCAACTAACTTAGGGTGGTATGCATCTATCTGTGCTTTAATCACAGGTTTTTGCTCACACTTTGACTTAGCAAGGGATATAAGTTATCTAACGAAGTTTCAGATGCACTTCATTCTTATTTTAACTACTTTCCAGGTTGTATGCGTCTGTTACCATGGATTTTCATTCACATTGCCTTCTCAACACAAAAATTACGTAATCTATTTTGCCAACATTTTAAGATGGGCTTAAAGCATATGACAAGGCCCTCAAGTGGCCAGAAACATTCAGAGTAGCAAGCAATAACTGGCGCTACAATTATGTCAAAATACAGTCTGAACTGCGTACATAAACGGTATCTGGGTGACGCTTACTGCCTAAGTTCCAGCCAAAACAGGAAGTTGACAATTATCTCAGAGATAGAGTTTAAGCCCATTTTCGACCCGATGCGCCTAAACGATGTTTTATTAGATGTGCCTTGATATTTTTAATGACGGACAAGGTCAAACCAAAAGTTGATCGTTATCTCGAATATGGTTACATATAGAGCGATTTTGAGCTAGTATTCGGTCCGTCGGAAAATAACGTTATATGACGGATTATTCAGTGAACCTGCCTTTCCCAGTCACAGTCATGGTTAAAATATTTCAAAAAGGGTTAGAAATAGAGTGATTTTAAGCTTACCCTTTGCGCCTAACATTGTTATGTAAGATGAACCTAGATGACCTTGTCCTCGGGTCCAGGTGAACAAGTGGAACTAGAGCATTATCTCGAAAACAGCTTCTACCCTTTGTGATTGAACGAGATTTTATGAGAGGTAGCTCGGTGACCTTGACATTCTCGCTCACAGTGACGGTCAATAACCGGATGGTTGAAAGATGGAAATTAAGTCGAAAACGGATAGAAATAGAGTAAATTTGAGTTCATTTTCGATCATCTGGGGGCAAAAGACGACACAGAAGGAATACTTTGGTAACGTTGACCTTCTCTGTAATAATGTAATATATATAAGCGCCAATTACAAAAATAAAAATCCACTTTATCAATTTTCTCCAATTTTACCCTTATGACCCATTTCAAACAAAGTTAAGAAAATTTGTAGAAGTAGACTTTTTTTTGCAAAAGCGGCAATCGGTTGTTTGCTAAATTAGTGAAAATCAACGAATTGCGAAAATATTATAGTAGACATTTGGTCTCCTATGGGTCACATTTGTACAAATTTTGCTGCAAAACCGATGAGAATTGAAAGAGGACTAACAAAAAATAAAAAAAATTCAGACACACAGATGAGCTGGCGGACAGACGACAAAGGCCCCTCACTATGGCTATAGCTCATGTGGCCATTGACCACCTGGGCTATAAAGTACCCTCGGATTGGCCTTGCCTTTCAACGGAATGTACAATATGACAGCCAACTTTTATGTTAGTTTTCGTGCAATTTGTTACATATATTAGTATTTATTACATCTTCAAAGATCATCACTGAATTTCAGTATGACGGAACTGAATAAATTCACACAAATTACTGAGTTACTGAATTACTGGGATGCATAGAAAATTTGAACAAGATTATGAGCTGCTCTATAAAATCTGAAATATTTTTAGTAACATAATAACCGATTGCCAACAGCTTTTTTATAAATGTCTTAATCATTTCAAAGGAGCACTTGAGCAGTTTATTTTCGGAGCCTATTGGTATATTCAAAATGAACCCTGTCTTGCCTTTTTATGTGATGCTTTGGAAATTTGGCTAGGGAAAGGAATTTAGCATTATTTAGCATTTTTATCAACATGTGAGCCACTGTGATATATTGACAGGGATTTATATACATAATTTAACTTCCTTTAATGTTTCAAATTGGAAAACCGGGTTTCAAATCGGAAAAAAATTGGGTTTTAAATGAAAGATCTTTAAATCAGAAGACACATCCTTCAGGAGTCAGACAATAAGTATACGATATACTTGTCTGATACACTCAGAAGGTTGCTACTCAGTCTTTTTTCCATACGAGGTACTACGCCAATCGAAGCGCCTTATTCAGTCTCCCAAGTCATTTTAGTACTTCTGTAGCTATATGTATACTGCATCATTTTCTTTCGTTACAGAATGCATTGGAATTATTACCATGTGCAAGCATTCTAAACATGTCGGATATTATATTTGTCAGGTAAATAAATGTGGTAAATAAATGTAAAAGCATGCAATAAAAAATTTACCCAAATGTAGACAAAAACGTGTTTCACCAAAAAGGTTCTCAGAATAACATTTTTCCCATAAGGGAGGAGGACACTTAATATCATATGTGTTATCATATCATTATGAGCTAAAATAAAGCGAATAAAGGGGGATAAATGCGGTCCGCATGAAGTTTCAGTTTCGTTGAACAGGAGAAAATTTTCATGCGTCCGATGAGTGTATTTTTTCAAAATTAGCCCTCCTTGTTTAAGGGTTATTTCAAAAAGTCATGGACGTGCATGGCAATGAGCTTGGTGCCCGGGAGGTCTCCCGGAATCTTTCAATAAAGTTAACATTATTCAATAAAGCTTAGCAAAGCCAAACGCCTTAGTATATTAATAATAACAGTAATCGCGTCCTTTTGGTAGGGGGGTGGGTGGGGTTTGGTTGATGTAACCAGAGGCCCTGCCTTTCCATGTGCGCTCCTTATTTTTCCATTTCCCACAATGTCCAAAAACAGTTAAAATTTGACAGAGACATCAGGTTGGACGAGATACTTTCGAAATCAATACTTTCTCAACAGAACAAAACTATGGCAGTCCTGAAACCAACAAATGCTCATTGCTTTGTGGAAATAAATATATAAATGAAATAATGAAATAATAAAAATATAAAAAATTAATAAACGCTCAACATTCACGTCGCAACTTATTTAAACGTAATGATTACATTTAAATTCGATTCACTAATTGACATAGGGAAAATTACACTTGGGGGCCACAAAAATACGATTCTGAATACTTAGCCGCTTACGTAAAAATCGCTCTATCTCTAACCGTTTTCGAGATAATATCACACTTCCTTTTATGATATTCCGGTAACCATTTAAGGTTTTTCACTTTGATCATGCCCGAGGAGGTCAAGTTCAACGAGGTACCTCATACATATCGTCTTCTAGGCCCAAAGGGTCGAAAATACGCTCAAAATCTAATCGTTTTCGAGATAATGGTCAATTTTTGGTTTCTAGATTTGATCATGATTGAAGAGGTCAAGGTCACCGGGGTATTAATTACACAGTTTCGTTTAGTCCCAATAGCTAAAAATAAGTTCAATATAGCTCTCTCACTCTAAAGTTTTCGAGATAATGACCAACTTCCGGTTTCTGGCTTTGACCATAGCCTAGGAGGTCAAGGTCTCTCTTCGAGATACCTTGACCTCCTAGGCTGGTCAACTTTTGGTTTTTGGCTTAAACCATGGCCGAGGAGGTAAAGGTCACTGAGGTATCTCTTACATATCGACTCTCAGGCCCAAAAGGTGGAAAATAAGCTCAAAATCTCTCTATCTCTAATCGTTTTCGAGATAATGGCCCAGTTTCTGTTCCTGTTTCTGACAACCGCTCTCTAATGTTGTGGTTAAATTAAATAGATGCGTGTGAATTCACCCTATCCATAGGCATTGCAAGTTACTCGAGAGAATTTGCGGTGTTGTTATCCGCATTAGATAATCAGGGGAGTCGAGGGGCTGGCTTTACATCAACACACGAGAAAAGTCTGCAAACGAATGAAAACTGAAATTTATTTAAGCCATCAAGAATTATATTTAACGTGGTGTGATCTAGATTTTTTATAAATGTTTCTTCGAAAATATGAAAAATCCGCGTGTTGCTTTGCTACAAAACGAATGGTTCACTCTTAGACGGTGACTCTCAGTTCATGTCCTGAGGCATCATGTGCGTAGAAACAGGATTGTGTAACTGACCTGCAAAGACCAAACTGAAAGCTTAAGTTAGCACGTGCTATCGCTGTCCTCATACAGGGCCGGATACAGGAATTTAATTGAAGAGAGGGAGAGTTCCAACCTATTGTTAGGGTATTTTTAGATTTGTGTGTAACACATGTTAGATAGTTTTTTGTCATTATTTTTTGTGTGTAGGGAGGGGGTAAATGGATCGGCCAGCCCCCTCTCCATTTGATATGCTACTGCTCTCAGCTTCTTGCCATCTGTTTCGAAAATTTGTTTGTCGTTTTTTAATTGAAAAATGAAAAAGCAAATTTTTAAAAATACAGGAGGATCAACTAGACATACTGAAGTTTATCATATCCAAATTTCATCTCTCTCATTTTGGCAAATTCTCAAGTGTAACAACGCCAAAAGATCAGCATAACTTTTAAGATTTACAATATTGCTATGTCAGTCTTAAGATTTTAAGCGAAAGCCATTGATTAATTAATTTCTTTGCAGGTAAGCTTGGTAAAATTAAATAACCATTTGTTCAACTTTTCCAGAAAGGGTACCACATTCTTGTACTTTAACTGGACTTAATGCTATTAATTTAGGTGTATTGTATTCATGTAACTTTAGTCAAGGTTTGTTTTAAGTATCTGAAGACACAAAATTGAACGGGGCTTTGAGATAACACTTTATGGTTTAGAATTTTTCTGCTTGTTTTTCTGTGATACTTAAAGCTTCTGAATTATGCTTCACTATCTGTTTTACTTGCTTATAAATTGCTTTGAAAGTCCTTATTATTTTTCCTGCAACTACTGGCTCATTCTGAATTATTCACGAGTTCTTGTTTGGTCCTTTTAGGATGATTGTTTTGAATTACAATTGAATATTCGGAATTGTGTTTACTCAATACATCTGTGGTTGAAAAAACTGCCAGTTTTGTTTGAAAGCGGGTAGGAGATGAAATGCTAGAAAAAGTTCTATCTTTCACTGTTATCAGTTACCTATTGGCCGATGTTGATCGTCAGCAAATGGCACATTTTCCCATCTTTAAAATAACGTCCATTGGCGTTCAACGATTGAAATATGACCATTCTGGTTTTCCTTAATGCGGAGGGAGAACGTGTTGTCCAAAATCGCAACAAAGTAAAGGACTATGTGCCACACATAATTGGGAGGTATTTGTTGTGGGGTTCTTCACATCTTCGTGTTACGCGGGATCGAGAGTTTTTGTTTATGCTGTTCAGAGCCCGTTCTATGTACGCCATGACTTGGTTGGTAATGATGACAATGCGCCCCATCAAGGACAACCGCAAACAACCCAACAAACATTCGAAAATGCTTTAAAACATCGGGAATTATCTGTAATGTTGCATAATATTAAAATTAAGCTACGTAGTTGTTGCAAGTAGCATATTGGTTGTGAAAACTTACAAATTCTATAGACTGTTTAGGAAACTTTGTGGGTTGTGATGTTTGGGAAAAGCCTGCATTCAACTTTGACTTGGGTGTCTGTAAGCCAGCAAATCATAGTGAAAAGGAATGAAACCATTGCCTTAAGCCCCAGAAGGGAAGTAAAGATTTGGTTCTGTTCGTCCGTCCATCGTCACCATTTACACTAATAATGCTTTTTCCGTGATACTTGCAATATAGTTGAAATTTCATATTGGATAACTGCATATCATTTCTTTTACCTGGACCAAATTAAAAAGTAACATTGGAGGCCATTTGGATTTTTCCTCCCTTATTTCTTGCTAACACAATAATGCAGCAACTATTTGACCGATCACCGCTAATTTTAAAAAAATAGCAATACAAAATAGCACGCTATGGTTAATTCTGGTATCAATGGAAAAGTTCAAATGGCAAACGGCCCCGGTATCGGATTTTTCCCACATCGTGAAGACCCGTAACTCAGTAGCAGTTTTTACGGATCTTCACCGAACTTTAAACATGAATTCATCATATAAAATCATTCCCTCGACTAGGCTTTAGGACTGATAACAAAATCTCAAAATGACCTCCAAACCACCATCCTGAAATTATTTACTGTAACTTTTTAAAAACATGACAAATCAGAAACAACTCTATGTATCGTCAACAAATACAGGTTAACCAACTCATAACTACGGGTGACGGGAGCGGCGGACAATAAGTGAGATGTATGTTTATTGCAAGCTTGTATAAGAAAAGATACAAACCAAAGCATGTGAGAAAAGAGGAGTTAAGAAATTGTCGATTAGAAATTGTCTTCAATTGTTTAATTCTTGTTCTTCGTGAGTAGTAGGAAAACGAGAGTTCAAAAACAGGAAGTGACGTCATAATGACGTCATAGGGTGTTTTCTGACTGTCATGAGAGTTTAAAAACACCTGTCAATCATCGTGACCTCCTGATCACGGGACCAAGGATAAGCCAATGATATCAATGAAGGCAATGAAGCCCCGCCCAGATTCTGTCAATCATGTGTCAATAATCGTGACGTCATAAACCACGTGATCAATTAAAAGCAACTGAAATCCATGAAGGCAATGAAGCCCCGCCCACTTTCTATCAATCATCGTCAGACGTCAGACAACCCTGGGACATACTATGTTAGGACCCCCCAATCCCCCCCCCCCCCAGGAGAGCAAAATTCAGTCAAATCTGCAAAAAGTGGTAAAAAAGCTGTAATGTTTAACCGATTTGAATGAAAATTTTACCATTTGATTCAGATTTATATCTAGTTTGGACACAAAGTAGTCAAGGCTATTTGCATGTGTGGCTGTATGCAAAATTTTTTCATCTAAAAATTTTAAGTTTTAAAAAACTAAAAAAGTAGATAACTTCCGTCATGTTTATCTGCCATTATAGCGTCGCTTCCTGTTTTCGGACTCTCGTTTTCCTGCTACTGTCGTGTATATGGCAAACATATCCATTTTTTTTATACTCAATGCGCATACTTATACTCCATACTCAAAAAATTATGCACGTTGCACACTTAGACTTACAAAACACCACGGTACTTTCAATTAATGTTATTAAAACGAAAGAAATCAATTATGCAATGCGTACCATTTTTGCTCCAATGAAATTCGCATGACACCGTTAGTTCTGTCTTGCACAGATATTTCTAGTAAAAATTTTTCAATTGGCCCGAGATGGCCTAGGTGTAAGAGAAATGTTCGGGAACATTTGTTATAAACTAACAAGTTCTCTCGCTGGCTGCAAGAATTGAATTGATAAAACATAAATCTGAAATGTTGAACCTGATTTTGACAGTGGAAAAGGTGCGTCATGCAGTGTCAAATTCAAACATACCTTGGTATGCTTAGCTGATCTCTATCTGTTTGTTTTAACATCTATTTGCATTTTCTCTGAGAAGTGGAAATATTTCTATTAAAGCACATATATTAGATTCCCAAAAACTAAAAGCATGAAATTTATCGTTCTAATCTTACCAGCTCGCGGCAATCAAATGACCTAAGCTTGTTACGTCACACTGGGAAACAAAATTCACGGCACTGCTGTTTAAAAATCTTGTCATTTACTGCATCTGCTTAAGATAATAGTTATTATATTTATCTATTTTCCTTATTAACAATTTTCTTGTAGTATGCAGGCTTTCCTGTTGGTTTATCAAAATTAACTATACATTTTTGCTGATTTTAATGGAATCGTTTTATAGATACATTCAAATGTCTAAACCTGGCCCCTTAATCATTCTTTCTGCAAGCAGGGAGTGTGGAGGGGGAATTGACGTCCACCGACAGATAAAGTTAGAGTTGTAAATTAATGACTGCCCTAATCCATGCTATTCCTGACATTAACATTCTTACAGTTTAATATTTTAAGCTTAAAACTTTTAAATGCATTTCTGTTTCATTTTTAAGTAAATACTTTGTATTTTTTGCGTGTGAAGACACCTGAGGCTGGTATTAGTGAATTTGCAAAGTAAAATCTGTATTACGAACATTGGACGACGCTGGTGTCAGATCGACTTCGTCCCTGGGAAAAATATTTTAAGCATTTGGGGAGTGTCTCAGTTGCATTTCTCATTCCCAAAGAGCGGTCTGCTTACGCAAGAACGTCCCGTATCAGCAGTATGAGGCTTCTAATGATGGCGAAAGTTTGAAAGCTCGTTTGTGTAACTCCATGGCACATAAGCATTCTCTCTTTCCCAATAGGCTTTAAACAATCTGATGGGTTTGGGGAATTCAAATACTAATAGGAGCAGGTGCACTGATTAATTCTCATAAACTGAAATCATGAGAAGTTCAAGGTGGCACGAGTAATCAGAGAGGCCGAAGTGAAATTAAATATGGCGTAACTTGATTGCAATCAGTTTCCAGGTAAGTGACACGAATATTCAGAAATCCTGAAATGGAATTAAGGGAAACATGCAATGATTTTAACTGAGGTAACTAAGTGCAATTAATGCTAAAATTGTGTTTATTTTGTGCTGATTTTCTTCCTTACTCCGGGAAACGAATTCTACTTTACATTAAAAAGGTTCTAACTATTTTTTACCCATCTATTAGTGTGTAGTCACAATGCACGCTGCTGTGTAAGATTTCTAAAAATGAAAGATTTTTAAAAGTACGAAGCTTAAAAAACTTGTATTATCACTCATTGTTTAGTTTGATTTTAGCAAATATTGAAATATTCATGATTATTTATTCCCAAATCCTCATCCTCCTGGTTTTTGACTTTGAACCTCAATTATTACCGAAGTAACTAGCCAATTATTTCTTTTAAGGAGTTAACCTTTAACTAATTTTGCCGTTATTATTGACCTGATACTCATCACATTTGGCTACAGGCCCAAGTAAACTTTATAAATAATGGCGAAGAATTTTTACTAAAATATTAACTTCTTGTTTTGTTTATATAAGGCAATTTTTGAGCCAGATCCGTTTTTGTGTTCAGTTGAAAGCGAAAGCATCCCGATAATGCTTTCGGAGAGGAGTCTAGCTTGCAAGAATGTGCAAAAAAATAACAAGTACCCTTGAAAATGACAATGATAGATATAGCTCAGATTTAAAATAGGGGTTAGGGTGAATAAAGCATAAAAATATGGCTGGGTTGCGCAACAGTTGCAAATGGTACATCCTAAAGGATAAGTGGGTTAAAGAAAAGTAAAACTACACAGAAACGCTTTCAATTGCCATTACTACATTCAGTAAAGTGACGGACCAAGTAAGGTCAGTAAAATCGAATAAAAATTTGTTTACCTTTTCAACAAAAAGAGTAAACCTCTCCTTTCAACAAAACGAGTAACTTCTTGTACTTGAACTGAATTTTAATAAAATTCCATGAATTTAAGCGCAAAATTTTATATGAACTTAATAAGTGGTTCTTTTTAGTATGTTGCTTATGCACAAATGTTTGAATGAAACTTTTAACTACATCCCACTTAATGAGTGTCAGCGATTTTATTTTTTTTTAAATCCTACAGTTCATATCCGTTCGTTCTGAGATTTAGTGGATTGTTTCCTATGTGGAAGCGTTCACTTTTGTCGTTTTAAAAAATAGGACAAATTAATAAGTGCTATACTTCTTGTATATACGGTTTAAATGTTTGAAATATAGGAAGCTTTTTCCCAGATAGTTCTGAATTAATGTGGTGTTTTCATTGACAATCTTACCAAAAGCTACTAAAGTATGAAACAGGAAGCACGACAAAGATACTCTTGCTACAAATTTAGTTTTAAAACCCACCAGGAATGTTTTCCGAGATGTTTTTGTATTATCTATTTTGTTTCTCACATTTAACTTTGCTCTGTATAATTTTTCGATTTTACAAATTTGACGTGACTGTTCCCCAAGAGATTCTCCATCAGAATTAGGTTACGTAAGTAAAAATAAAAATGAATGGACAATTTGTTACTTCTTTTAAATTTGACAGGAATGCTCTGTAGTCACTCCACAAGATTTTATTTCACTTTGAATATTCGGCAAAATTGGAAAAATTATTAGCAAAAATAGTCAAATTTTAAGAAAAACGACATTTCTTTTTCTGCTTAGGATCAATAGTTTTAGAATTTGATAACTAAGATATCGAGGCGGTCCTCAAACAACTTTTGGTACTTTTGGAGCATTTCGCAAAAATGTTCACACGCAATGGCCAAATTAATGACAAACATGTTACTCCCATTGCAGTTGTGATTTAGACGTTATGAAATTTAACCTAAATTGGTCAGTAACTACATAATTGCATGTAAGAACAAAATATTATTTTAGCTGCTTTCCAGGTGGATTTCACCCAAGAAATTGCGCGAAAGGTTAAGGTTTTATTGTTTCTAAAATTGGTTCGAAAACCACGGCAAAATGCAAAATTATAAATAATAGCTGGAATGTTTCAAGATGTTATTTCACAGTGCATGTTTTAATTTTCAAATGCAAAAATGCTATTGTTTGCATTATGGTTCATTTTTTGCTTTAGCTTCTTAACCGGAATTATGTTGTCGCTTGGTTGGGATTTGGTCTGAATTGTCCCGTTTAAAATTGACAAAAATGATCAAATAGCAAATGAATAGAGAAAAGCTAACCTCGTTCAGCTGTTTGCTTGAAAATAAAAAGGAATTCAAAATGAATAGGAAATAAAAGCAACGCTCATGACATTAAACACGAATGAACCTACTTCACTAATAGTATTTTTGTGTGATAATGTTCAAACAAAAATATGATTATACAATAATAAATCAACCAAAGTATTTTAGATGTTTTTCAAGTGTCAACATTTTACGCATTAAGTCAAAGATTATTTGAAAGTGACAGCTAGTACTGATCTTCTAGCTTTACATTTTATGACTAAAATGATGTCTTACAAGTGACTAACAAATGATGAAAAATTGATTTTACTTCTTAAAATAAACAAAGTTGAAAACGACTATCAGAAACTTATTTCTGTAACTTTCTTTTTGCCTGTGCAATTGAATATTTTCTAAGCGAAAGTATTTTCGATGAAGTACAATTGAATGCCTCTTGCAAACTGAATTTTTCAGCTACAATGTCTGTTCTAGATAAATATGGAAGTTTTAACTTTAATATATTCTTATTAACAAATATAATGCGTTACAAAAACAAATAGAAATATATCCATTTATTCTACAGCAAATGTTGACAAAGAGGGTCAGTTGTAACTGTATCTCTTTGCTTCCTTTGTCTTATCTATTGCGTGAACTTGCTTCACAGCAGTAAGGAGTTTGAAGTCAAGCTTGCAAATGGGTATATGGCATAGTCGATCATTTATACATACACATTGCTTAAATCTTTTCTAGCAATCTGTGGATCAATAGCATTTGTTTTGAAAAAGTGCGCTTTCTCAAATACCTATCATACACCAGGAAGACATTTCGTCTGGAACTAGAGCGTGGATAGTTCATTAACTTGTATCTCGATGTACTGTTCAAAGATACATCTGACTTAAAAGTCATGATCACCTGTTCAATTTGCTTTGCTAGGATATCGTAAGAAGTACTTGCCATTTTTAACTTGTATGAATAATCAAACTCGGCATCTTCAATTATTGGGTCAAGAATTGCTACACCACATTCAGTGCCATGCATCACTTGGTCATGTAGATATGATTGAAAATCGGCAAAGATTTGATATATCATATCTAGAAGGCAAAAGATAAGAGCACCAGCAGTTAACTGCTCCGCCAGACTGGTATCATATGTCTCCATAACTAAATGAAACAAGCAGAGTCGCAAGTGAAAACTTCTTATCATTGGATCAAATCCGAACAGCTCAAGGGTTTCCATGCGGTCCAAAGTTTCTTCACAGTGAACAACTGTAGACAGTGCTCCGTTTTGAAGTAAATATTTTGCCAGTCTAAACGCCAGTGTGATATCTTTATCCAAATGTTCCATCATGTAATTCAAAAGCAAGCCGGTGTCAAAAATATAATCACGGAAAGGTGAAAGAAGACTTGTAAGTAAATCTAAATGTCTGTCATCTCCGAGACCAATGTTTTTAAAATACATGAGAGACTTTTCGCAGAATTTGGCCGACATCCTTGTGCTTTCATCAATCTTAAATGCTGGAACGAAATCAATACTGATGCCGAAGCATTTTGCTTGTCCTTTCGATGAGACTGATGTCTTGAATTTCGCTACCATAGTTATACAAACGCGCTTTGTGCGCACATTTAGCAGCTGAAAGCCACGAGGCATGACATTTTGCGTCTTCAGAATTTGAGAAACCGTTTCGCAAAATTTCAGGAAGTTTTCATATGATCTGTCAATATAATGAACTTCCAATAAGAAATCGGCTTCATATGGTAAGCCAATTTTTAGCCCAGAAAACAAGCTTCCAGTTTTTATTGGGTTTACTTTAATTAATCCGAGACCAGCCTCTATAAGTTGCTTACACAGAGATGTAGCAATAGTATCAATCCCCGAAGTTATCTCTTGATACTCAGCAAACAGCCTCTTGTCGTCTCTTACGTTTAGGTTATTATCAAGTGCTAATAACATGGTTTTTATTTCGCAATTGTATTCTTTAGATTGACGAGAATGCTTCCTTAGAAATTTAGAAATGTTGTAGTAAACATAGTTGTCTTTTTCGTCCAAGTCTCTTTCTCCTTTTTCTTTCGTTTTTGTAACTTTCATTCTTGCTACTTTTATGCGCAGATCACTTGCAAGATCCTTTTCGCTTGATGTACTGGTCTGAAAAAAAATGAAAGTGTATATAATAGTCCATTATCTTTTATAAGTGTTCCTACTTGCTGAAACAATGTGAATGTCTATATAAGCATAAGTGGCGAGGGAATTCTTAGCATACTAAGAAACATATATGTAATACTTTCCAAAAAGTTTATTTAGATAACTGCCTAATTATTTTCATATCTCATATTTCATATAATCAAGTATCAGATAACTGATAAGGGTGAGGGTTTTTTGTGGGTTTCAATGTTCATTGAAAGACTAATGAAAAGAATATAAGGGTAAAATAAATAATTTAACAAAGTGGCCTTCCCTCTTTGCATGATATTCGTATTATTGATAGCTTCTAAATGAACGGAAAAAGAAATGTTTTTACCATTTTATCTTAGATAAGATCTAAAAAAAGAAACGCATAAGGGCACTGCAAAGTATAACTTAAACCTTAATTTCTCAAGTTTCTAGTCACATTTTAGTTTTTCTCTCAGCTTTGCCACTGCTTTAAGTTTATGTAGTATCATATTTAAGTACAGGGATGTTGTAAAAATGACTATCGAATGAATGAAATAGATTGAAAGTTCGACAACTAGATTAAGATTAAGTACCATACGAATTTTTCAAACACTCAACAACCCAAAGAAAGTGTTTTCTGTGGTTCGTAGAAAAAGCTTGACAGGTGCATATCAATACATCTGTATATGAATATAGTCATACGACCTTTTGCAGCTATTTCATTCTCATGAAACCATTTTCCTTATCATTTAATATTTACCTGCCATGCGGCCAGTCGACGCCAGTTGCAGCTACAAATATTTTGAGCCTAGAGTGAAATCAAATTATATCAATGACAATAGACACAATAAAGCCGTACAATACATTTTCTATCAGCTAATGAAGTGAATAGCCGTAAAATAGAGAAATGATTCTCAATACTTTCGACCGGCAATCTAACTGCAAAGAAAAATGAATTAATCCGGTATAATATTCTCCTTAACAAAAATTACAGAGTTGGCTTGAGTTGTTTTTATGCATAAAATCTTTAATTTAAATTCCGATTTTATCATTCTGTATTTTCAAAATGTATGCCTGAAAACAATATTTGTTTGTTTAGAGTTTTCTAGACTTAATAACTCTTGATATTTTTTTATATTTGTTGGCCAAGCCACTTACCTTTTGTCTGCCATTGTTCTGTTGTTGTGTGAGACTGTTGGCACGGGATCTAAGTTGAATATCTGCAATGAATATATATCATTTTTTATTCATTTGAGACATAAATTAAATGCTATGATTAAAATGCTGGTTTTAGTGAAAACGATGCAAGGTTCAACAAATACAAATACAACAGTAAGAAGCAAGATTGCAACTTGGGTATCATGATTCGATAGAAACAAGATGTTATAATGTGAAAATAATGTCACCAATCAACAAAAATTAAGGAAATCTAGTGAAATTTCATTGAAGAAGGTCTTACCTAGTTTTTTTATCACTTTGTCCTTAGCGGCTTCATTTTGTCTAGACGCGGGCCAATGTTGTAAAATTTTGCCCTCTTTACTGAAGTAGTAAAGCAGATCTTTATGATTTCCAATCCTTGCAAGTTGGACAACGGATTGCCCCAAGGAGTTCTTGATTCTGATATCACAGCACTTGTTCCGCAAAAATGTTTGTACAGCATCAATTGCATTACATATAGCTGCAATATGAATGGGCATATTTCCATCGACATCAAGTTTATGCGGATTTGCACCTGCCTTTACAAGTAATTCAATGACTTCAGCTGCGTTTGCATGAGCAGCATAATGTAGTGCTGAACGTCCGAAAATATCATCAGCTTCAATGTTCGCACCAAGCTTTAATAGCTGCTTAATGCATTCAATGTCTCTATTACTTGACGCGATGTGTAAAGAAAAGGTATCACCTTCGCTAGCCATGTTTACTTCGGGTGAGCTGGTTCTAAGCAAATACATTTTAATTTCTTCAAAAGAACTTTCTCCAAGAGTAAGATAAAAAGGTGTATGCCCCAGATCATTTGTTATATTGCAATCAGCTCCATTTAAAATTAGCATTCTGGCACACTCTGGGTGTTGCTGAGATATAGCACGATGCAAAGGTGTATCACCAGAATCGTCTTTTGCATGTATATCAGCTCCTAATTTTATTAGTCTTGAAACACATTCAGTTTTGCCTTCTTCACTGGCAATATGCAAAGGTGTTCGTTTAAACTGGCCTTTTGCTTCAATATTTACTCCTTTTCTGAGAAGAAGCCCAATGCACTTCAGATCTCCAGATGTTGCAGCGTGATGGATCGGCTGGTGGCCGTATTTATTTTTTGCATTCACATTTGCCCCGAAGTTAATTAAACACTCACTGACCACAGTGTTATCTTTGCCCATAGATAGGTGAAGGGGTGTGTCCCCTGCATTGTCGCTAGCATTTATATCTGCAAAGACTTCACACATCACTGCTATACAGTTTGAATGACCTATTTGGGAAGCTCTATGCAGAGGGGTATGTTTATTCTCATTTTCCATGTTTTTTGCAGCTCCAAGTCTTAGAAGTTCACGAGCACATTCAGCATGACCGTATTCGCAGGCAGTATGAAGAGCCGTGCGACCACATTGGCTTTTGGTATCTACCTTTACACCGTTTTTAATAAACACCTTTATTGCTTCAATGTGTCCTTTAGTTGCTGCATAATGGATCGGAAGTGTTCCGTTCCTATTCCTGGCATGCATGTTGGAACTGTTATCGATGAGAATCTGTAGTATGTATGGGTGTCCTTTGTCTGCCGTGACATGCAAGGGGGTATCCAGTGTTTCATCAAGAGCATGTACGTCAGCTCCAAGCTGTAATAGCTCAATAACACAACTGTCTTGACCTGACAAACAGGCAACGTGCAAAGCAGTACGCCCTAAGTCACCAGGCACATTGATCTCAATTCCATCTCTGAGAAACAACTTTATCATCGCTATATTTCCGCGTGCTGCCGCTAAATGAATTGGAAGGCATTGATGCCTATTTATGGACTTGATGTTAGCTCCACGATTAACCAGTTCTCGAACTATTGCCATGTAAGCACTATCCAATAAAGGGTCTGTTCTCTTAGACTCTTCGTGACTCCCTTTCACCGAAGCTCTATGTAAAGGTGTATTACCGTTTTCGTCCCTAGACTCAATATCAGCACCGAAATATAGCAATGTTGTAACACAATCATAATATCCTTCTTCACATGCAATATGAAGTGGCGTACGACCCAACTGCCCCGGAGTGTTAATGCTAACACCGTATTTGATAAATAATTCTATTACTTCCAAGTGACCATTCGTGGTTGCTAGATGAATTGATTGATGACCCCTTTTCTCTCTATTGTACATGTTAGCATCGCAGTCTATGAGATATTGAACAACTGAGAAGTGTCCACAGAAAGATGCTCTGCTTAAAGGAGTAAAATGATCTTTATCAAGAGCTTCTACGTCTGCACCTAACGCAATAAGAGATTTTGCAAGCTCAAAGTGCCCATGTCGGCATGCTATATGTAGAAGAGTTTCATTGAAAGAGGCTGTTTGATTGACGCTTATGCCGTGATTAAGCAGCAAACTAACAGCATCCGCATTACCTTTTGCAACTGCATAATGAATAGGTTGAATGTTGGAGTTATTCTTTGCCTCAGTATCAGCACCCTTTACTAGAAGTGCCTTTATAATAGAGATGGAGCCTACGTCAGCTGCTAGATGAAGAGCAGTGTCTTCCGTGACATCAACTGCATTTATATCAGCACCAAGTTGCAGAAGTCGCACCACGCAAGCTGTTTCTTTAGCTTTGCAAGCATTGTGGAGGGGTGTTCGATTCATTTCTCCATGACTGTCAATATTAATTCCACGGCTGAGAAAAATTACTATTGCTTCTATATTACCACTCAAAGCTGCATAATGAATAGGCTGTAGGTCATGCCTGTCTTTTGCATTGAGGTTACAACCATGATTAATTAATTCGATTACTGACAGAAGCCTGTCTTGTATAATGCTAGTTTTAGTTTCTAAAATGCTCTCGTTTTGATTTTCGGTATTGCTATTTTCTTGAACAATCTCTATTTTATCTGCAATTGACGAAAGGTGTAATGGGGTACAAAGGTCGTCATCACAGTCTTCTCGATTTGCACCCAGTTCAATCAGTCTTGAAACGCATCTATGATGTCCCTGCGATGCGGCCATATGAAGGGCTGTTCGTCCGAATTGTCCTTTTACATTTATATTGACGCCATGCTGCAGCAATACCGTAATAATGCAGATTTGACCATTGAGGGCTGCTTGGTGAATTGGTTGTTGACCATAGTTATTCACGACATTAGCATCGGCTTTAAACGCAATTAATTCTTCTACAACAATTAAATGACCGTTGCCACAAGCTAGATGAAGAGGAGTATTGCCATTCACAGTGCGAGCACTAACATTAGCTCCACATTCTAAAAGTTCCAGCGCGCATTCTACTTGTCCACGTTGGCAGGCGATATGCAGTGGTGTACAACCAAAGCCACAAGAGACATTTACAGATACACCATTCTTGATAAATGCTCTTATTACAACACTGTGTCCATTTACAGCTGCGTAATGAATTGGTGTTAAATTCTTTGCATTTTCCGCATGGCAAAAACCACCATTTTGTAAAAGATTTAGCGTTATCGAAGAATGACCTTCGTGAGCAGCGAGATGAAGTGGTGTATCTCCATTAATGTCACGTGCATTGACGTTAGCACCTAGCTTTAATAATGCAGAAACACAAGGGTTCCAGTTAGAAATAGATGCAATATGCAACGGAGAGCGCTGTAACTCTCCGCCAATATTAACAACAACCCCTTTCTCAATAAATAGAGCAATCGCATTAGTATTCCCACTTTTTGCTGCATAATGAATTGGTAGGAAATGACGATTATTTTTCAAATTAATGTCAGCTCCGAAATCGATGAGTCTATTTATGATAGTATGGTTTACGTCTTGTGCTAATCCATTATTTTGACAAGATAAATCCATGTCGTAGTCCTCAGATCCGCCTTCACCCTTCTTGATTGAAGCAAGATGTAATGGAGAATTACCTTGAGCGTCAATTGCGTTGACATCTGCATCATATTTTAGCAAAGTCATAATGCAGCCAAAGTGCCCTTCTTCACATGCAATGTGAAGAGGTGTGCGATTGAGCTGGCCAGTAACATTGATGCTTACGCCATGTTTTTGCAGGATATCTATTGCTTCGTAATTTCCCTCTTTTACAACAAGATGAATGGCTCGATTGCCACAGTTTGTTTTGGCATTAATATCTGCACCAGAGCTTATCAAAAGGCCAATTGTAGGAATATGCCCACAGACTGAAGCCATGTGGAAACAGCTTAGATGTTTGTCATCGAATAAATTTATTTTTGCTCCTAAGTCAATCAGTCGCTTGACCAATTCATGATTTCTTCTACGACAGGCAAAATGTAGAAGCGTTTGATTATTAGAATCAACTGTATTAATATCAACATTGTTTTCTATTAGAAATACGATTGCTTCAATGTTACCTTTGCTTATGGCATAATGGATCGGTTGAATACTGTAGTGATTTTCAGCGTGCACATCTATGCCGGAGCTGACGAGTACCTGCATGGTTGGAACATCACCACTATTTGCTGCCAAATGTAAAGCCGTGTCTTTTGTATCATCAACAAGGTGACAGTTTGCGCCTCGGTTTAATAATCTCTTAACACAGTATAAATGGCCGTTTAAGCTTGCAACATGTAATGGTGTTCGCCCTAATTCACCAGTGGCGTCGATATGCACACCGTGCTCTATGAATACGCTTATTACATCAAACCAGCCTCCTGTAGCGGCCCAGTGAATCGGTAACCGGTTGCGATTATCGGGCAACTTACAATCTGCACTGTGCTGAATAAGCTCTTGCACTATTCCCCAATAACCATTTCTAGCTGCATAGTGCAACGGAGTGCCATAGTTCTTCCCAGCAAGTGTATTGATATCATATGAATCAAGAGAAAGAAGCCTTTTAACTTCTTCCAGGTTTCCTTCTTCACAACGACGATGAAGAGGAGTATAACTTGATGCTTCATCGGTATATTTATCTTCATCCATGGTCGCTGAAAATTTTACTGTAGTTTTCAGGAGTATGGACACCGTGTGGATAGTTTACCTAAAATAACAAGATGAGCAAATTTCTCTAACGATGAAAAGTAATGTCTTTTCAAATACTACTATTATTATTCTGTTATTCTGTCTCTTATGTGTGAAGTGTATCAGATGATAATAAAATGATTTACGAAGGTGTAGAAACTGTCCGTTTCTAAATTTTCTTTGCACCCTAGTTTATTGTTATTTGTCAGTTACGAGCAACCTTAGCACGTCATCGACGAAATTACGTGAAGTTAAGGCGAAGCAACTAATCGCAGAAAGGTGAAAACAAAGACTACGGGGAAAATACGATCCCAAGATGGAGCACTTAAGGAAAGCCCAAACACTCGGAGGATGCCGCTATCAAAGTGAGCGTGAGCATCAAAGACGCAGTCGGTCAAAAAGCCCCAAACCTAGTGCTACTGGTTCACAACCCGAGCAAAACTTAACACTGCCGTCAAATAGAGCAGGTATGGCGCCAGCAATGCCGACAACTGCTCCCGATAGAGTACTACTGCCTAGTGCTTCTATCGCCAGAAATACTTACTTTCTACGGGAATACCATGGATTGCAGTAAGTTTATTCGCAATTTTGAAACTGGTGTTGAGTCTCGAATTCCTGATGACAGTGTAAAGCCTAGCTACCTTATACAGTATTCCCAGGGGGAACAAAAACGTAGCATTGAAGACTGTGTGCTGTTAGACCTTGATCAAGGCTATAAGCGGGCATCACGCTGTGGTAGACCCCACACCATCGCCAGGTCGTATGTAGACAAGCTAACTCAAGGTGCACCCATTAGAAGTGGCGCCGTTTAAGAGCTAAGCAATCTGGCAATGAAGATGCAAAAATACCAAATCAACCTTTCGCAGATGGATTTCTCCTCCGATATCGATAACTCTGAAAACTTGAGTAGAATAATGCGTCGGCTTCCCAGTTAGCTGCGTGTCAAGTGGGTTGCCATAGCCTACTCCATCAATGAATCTAGACGTGAATCAAAGTACAGTGACCTACACAGGTTTGTGAACAAGAAATGGATTTAGTCAAGGACGATTCCGCGAAGCGAACAAAACCCACCACGAACAAACCTAAGATAACAACTCTCTCGACGCAAAGTGACGCCTCGCACACTCGCAAACGGAAATGTGGTTGTTGAAATGGTAACTGTGAAAACATGCCATGCTGCACTGCATTCTCTACTCTGCCCATGGAAGACAGAATATCCACGGGGAAAAAGCTAAGGGTGTGCATTAACTTTTAAAATGGAAGCATTTTACTCGGACATGCAGAAAGCCTACTGCGTGTAACATCCCTGGCTGCGACACAAACACCACCCGTTACTGCATTCGTGAAACTGAAACAGACCTACAAATGCCATACAATCTTCAGTAAGCTTAACAGCATCCGATTGCAGCCAGAAAACAGTGACATTTCTGGGGATAATACCCGTTGAGGTTGCAGGGAAAAATGACAGTTCTCTCCGGACACATGCACTACTCGAAAACGGCTCGCGACGATCTTTCTGCAGCAAAAAAGTACTGGATGCGTTGGAAATAAAGGACAAACCAGTGTTATACAACGTGACTACTCTTTCGGCCCAGCAACAGCAAAACCATGGCTTGGAGGCAGATTTGACGGTCAGATCGGTGCGCGGAGAACTCAGTAGGGTGTGTTCGTTAAACGCTTATCCATTTCAACGAATTCTGCCGCCGCGCAGTCAGATATACGCCACTACGCACATTTAGCCGATCTGGATATGACGTCTGGCTCTTTAGTGGAGGAGACTCCGAAGCTCAGATTCCACTATAGGTGTGTAGCTCAGGGGTTAAGGGCCAGCCATACGAAGAACGCACTGTATTAGGATGGGTTTGCCTGGCCCATCGAACAAGCCACAGACGGCAAGCGCAAGCGTCAACTTCCAGCGGACTGATACTTTGCAGCAAAGTTAAGAGAAATTGGGGAAAATTGGTTTTAGTAAAACTGTGAAGTTGCGATAAATCCAGATTATCTATCGCAGACAAACGCGCAGCCCAGATTATGTCAAATACGAAATGACTTGGCCTCGACAGGTACAGAGGCAGATGACGCGGAAAGCTTGAAGATTCGGCTCGGAGGGCCAGGGTTCTTGCGGGAAGATCAAAGGGATTGGCCTACAAAGGAAAGCATCCCTTCAGTACACGACGATGACATAGAAGCCAAGAAAATTGCTCCGGTCATTATTATTTCGATCGGGAATGACCCACTACACAAGCTGTTTCTACGCTATTCAGGCTATTTATTGCGATTTAAGAGCTTTTGTATCCAGAAATTTCTCAAGCAAAGCATTAATGTGCGAAACACTGAGCTAACTGTGTAGGAACTATCTGCTGCTACAAATTCCATACTGAGCTATGTGCAACGCCAGTACTTTTCACACGAAATGGACAAGGTTCAAAGGGGCAGTCAGTGCTGAAATCTAGTCGTCTAGCAGCCTTACGCCCTCTGCATAAGGGAGATCTGCTACGAGTGGGTGGTTTGCTACAGTTTTCTAAACTGGAAGATTAAAACAAGTGCCCACTGATTTTGCCAATCAAACACGACTAACAACTCTTATTGTAACGAGTCTGAACAGAAACAACGGCCAAATCGGTGTGAATCAGGTGCTCGCTAAAAGTAAGTCAAAATACTAGATATTGCGTGGTCAGAAGTGCAATAAAAGGGTTGTGGTTATTGCAGCGTAAACAACCCTGACAGCAGAAGATGGCTCCATTGCAACCATTTGGTATGACCCACATTTACCTACGCGGGTGTAGATTATTTTTTGCCACTGTTTGTTAAAGTAGGACGCTCGCATTGTAAAACGTACAGGGTGATCTTGCTTAGCAACAAGAGCTGTTTATCTTGAGGTCCCTAAAATTTTCTGAGTCCAAACGCGGAATGTGGCAAACACTCAAAGCATAAATTGATACGTTATTTATGTTAAAGGTTGTATGCAGAGTGGTTGTGGCTTTAAACTAGCAAGTAAATATTGCTATAGCTCTTTGTGGTCATGAAAGTCCATAGTCTTAATGTATATAACAATGCAATGTTGTGATGCGTTTTTATATTTTGTAAATTAACGCGTTTAATAGATTTATATTACACAAGAGTCGCTGTAGAATTTCTTTTTATATTCCTTATAACTTGATTCGTCAAGTGTGAGATTTAGCTAAGTTCATCCTTTGAGTGTCAATGTTCACCAATGTTTAGCGTACGTACTGTGAAACTCTATTTCAACGCTGTCGGTTTAATACGTGTTTTGAATTTGCATATTGAGTGTCATGTAACAAGTGAATACCGGGATACGAGTTATCCGTCAGAATGTACGAGAAGTCTTATAGACAAATTTGTTTGGATACGAGAGGAAGCTATAGACGAATTGGTATGAGCTTGAGATGTACTTTTCCAAGAGCAATGAAAATATAGATACTTTCATGGTGGCGGACTGTAGAAACTGTCCGTTTCTAATTTACATTTTTCTAAAGGGTTCGATGCATATTAAGTAGTTCGTCAGTAGAAACCCCCTTTATTTTAAAATGTGCTATCTGTAAGAAAAGTTGAGAGAACAAAAGGTGCATTGAATTCTGAAGATAAGCGGGCTCTCTCACCCAGTGTTTCCTCCCTCACTACACATGCAGACAGGATTTTTGAACTATTTTATCACTTCCTTATGAGTTTTCCAGCAGTTACGTTTTCGGATTTATGTCGTGATAATTAAGATTTTATCTTACCTTGAAGTTTATGTCCCCGTGTTTCGAGAACCGGGATAACTTTAAGATTATTTAGGAAGTTGTAGAGAGGAGCCATAATAGTTTTGGTAAGATTTAAACAAACCTTTCTATTGTTACTTCCTCTTACCGCTGGTCAAAACGTTACTTACATGCATAACTGAAATCCATGTAAAAAATTTAGTATTGCGATTTTTATGTCTGCACATTTCAACGACTTTATTTCAAATGACAGATATTCGTTCAGTACTTGTTTATTAAGTATGCTAACAGGATTATACGTTGTGCGTTGAGAATGGTTGTGCTGATTTAATTGAATCTATACATATCGTGTTTGTAGGTGTTCTTTAATTGTATCAATTTTATTTTCCAGTTATCGTTGATGAGCGCATGTTGAGAAAATCGTTAATATTAATAATGATACGAGCGCACCTGTCTGTCTCTTTATCTTTCTCTTTCTCTTTCTTTCTCTCTCTCTCTCTCTCTCTCTCTCTCTCTCTCTCTCTCTCTCTCTCTCTCTCGCCAAAATCGACTTTCTAACAGGAAGCTTCCATGTTAGTTTTATCGTGTAATTTACACCTAATTTGTTTTGCAAACATACGTTTTGCAGACAATTAGGACGTCACAAAGATAATGACTGTGGCCTTCACAACTCATTGCCAAGTTTGCCTTTTCTAGATTTTACGCGCAATTTCGCAGTGCGACGTTAAAATATAAGCTGGAAAAATATAAGAAAAGCGGATAGTTATTATTCCAACAGTCTATTTCAACTGATTATTATGGATAGATATTTTACAATATAACTGCCAAGCTTATCATATGTTTCTTTAAAATCTCATTCCACTTAATTGAACTTCTGAATTCATCTTGAAAGTTATTGAACCCCTCATTCATTAGATCTAATTTGTGAATATTCTTCTATATATTATTTAAATGGACATGATAAAGTGTTCACATAACTTCGTCACAACCGAATAAAAATTAATACAAAATATACCTCCAGTTCATTTGTGAAAGCGCACCATTTTTAACCAGTTATAGCAATTCAGCAGTACATCCATTAATGTTCTTTTGAAGTTAATCTCATTCAATCACATTAGTAGTCTAATTAGTAATCTTAGTAGTTAATCCAGTTCCCAATTTTGAAAAACATAATTTAGACTAATACATTAAGACTCACACACACGTATAAAAGCCTGTGACCATATTTTGATTTAATTACACTCATCAAATATTTATCATAGCTTTTTCGTTTGTTATGTAGAGTGCCCACTCGATTATCAAGTGTACGGCATTTTCTAATCGTGTTATTTTAGATATCATTCAAGTGTTTGTGTTCTCAATTTGTATTCAATCAGTTTATACGCACTTGTCAGTCCAACAATCCAACAAGACATAAAATGAACCCATCATAGATCTCCAGAATCTGACCATCCCACAAATGATACCATTTTTTACCATATCCAAAATTATTCCAGCATTGCAATATTTGTTAACTGCGCAAATCGGACCATCTTCGCTATTTTAAATACTACTTTGAACCTCAAAAATAGGACCTGTCACACAACAAACAGAGCACACATGTGCTGAATAAAGTACATCGACGATTCTCCAATAAAGCAATTACAATTTTACTTCCATTGAGACTCGTTGCTTGCAACTCAGTGGGGATTAGAAAATATTACGTTCATAAAATACCTCTTTCAACAGAAAGTGTGCAAGGAATATTTTTGCAATTAAGGGTTGCAATACAGAACAAGCGTATCTTTAGTTTTAATTAGCATTTTGCAGCTACTTTAAATTATTTTTAAGTTTTCGAGATCAATATATTATTTCTACTAAAGTTGAATACTATTTTTAGCTAAGTTTTTGAATGTGGATAAATCTTGTATTTTTGTTTTAAAAGATGAGTACGCAGTAATTGTTGTTAAAATACGACTTTAAATACATGATTGCTTGCGAATCTGGTCTATGTGAGAATAATTTTTATCATTTTAATGAGGATTTTATCAGAGTACAATTAAACATTAATCGTATTCATACTTATTTTTCCAATTGGAGTAGAAGTATTTGAAATACGAAATAAAAAAGTGGTTTATTTATCAAATATCATACAGTATTAGTTAATTATGCATTCGTATACCACCAAAAATCGCGCGCAACCAGGAAATAGGACTATCACGGAAATGGACCACTTTAGCTCAGTCCCAAATGAGGTCCAATTTCCAGAGATTTTAGTGTATATACCTGAGACGAAACTATACTGAGTATATACCTTTGAAATACTCAATTATATTGCAAGATTGTATATTGTAATAACAATTTGCAATTCAGTTAAGAATTGTATTTTTCATTTCTTTCCGATTAAAGGTAGGCAAGGGTATTGGAGAGAATGTATACAGAATGGGTCGACTAAGAGAGTCATAACGGACAAATGAACGGCACCCCAATGTCTCAGGTTTTGCTCATTTTCCTTGATGAACCGTGAAGCCACAACGAAAGAAAGAATTAAAAAATTTGTGCACAAATACATAAATTAATTTAAAAGCACATGCAATTTCATTTATTCCTTTAGGTCTGATTCAAAAGTTCAACCTAAGTGCATCAAGGTATTACACGCCAAAGCACGTGAAAAGCAAACCTTTAATAGCCAAAGACGTAGAGGTATGTATGTTCTAATTTAATTTCTATTACTTTTGTTCTGTTAAATCCTTTATAAATAATGTTTTGAGCATGTGGCGTAACAGCACGACAAAAGTCTCAAAATAATTTGACGAGGACACATTCGCCGGCCAAAACAAAAAAACTGTTATTACTATGTTGTTTCCTAACGCCTTCTAAATTAAGGTCATAGAAGAAACACGTCCTCGTAAATAAAACTGTTATCTTGTGATTAATTACATTGCATTTATACATATAAATACCGAGCTTGATGACTGCTAGTGATTTATGATTGACAATTTTTTGTTATTTTTTGTTATCAGGCAATAGAGTCAGTCATTACTGTGGAGAAAATGAAAATTTGTATTTTTGATGTATGCAAAGGACAAAAAAATGTATTACAAAATGCAGCTTCCGCTTAAGAAACGTGGTCAGATGATAATGAGATGAAGATAAATAGTAGTAAGACTAGGAAGACTAAAGAGTTAATCATATGTTTTAGACCCCATAGGTCATAGGTGGAACCGAAATTGAGATGTACTGGCGTCAAAATTGCTTGGTGTCATAATTTCTAAAGATCTAGAAAAATATGTCAAAGGCAAGTGATAGATTGCAGCAAGTGTTTATTCTTTAAAGGCGTGGTATAAAACACAGGAATATCATTCACATTTTCATTTCAACAATACGACCACCTGTCGAACACAGCTACACTGAGCAATCAAATCGGGTGTATCAAATCCGTGCCTTAAGGATTGTTTATCCACATGTAGCGTACAGTGTGGTCTTGGAAAAGTCCGGTCTACCCTCTCTAGAAGAGAGGCGTGAAGAAATAACACGCCAGCTATTCCAACAAATGCAAAACCCTAGTCACAGGTTTCACCATCTCATCAGGTGCAAAAGCAAGTTTTGTTCACTGCGTTCAACATTAGTTATCCCCTACCTAAATGCAAAACAAATCGATTTAAGAGCAATTTTATATCACATTGTTTGCTTAATTTTTAGTGAATTGTGTTTTAACCATAACACCACCGTACAGCAATATTTGTTCATGTAACGTGTGTTTTTATTATAACCGTATTTGTATAATTCATTCATGTATTGTATCAATTCAGCATGTGATATACATTGTTGTAACCAATAAAACAATACCAATAGCAAACATAATCACTCTAAATATTCTCCCTCGTACGAGGCAGTAACAATCAGAATCATCAACATATCCGTGAGCACCACAATATTCACAAGTAAGTCCAAGTTGGTTTTGCACGTTCATATTCTCCAATTGAACTTCAGCCAGTCTTTTCTTGGATAGTTTTCACACCTTCATCCGATTGTCCTTTTGCAGTTTGATGACAGTTTTCTCGCCATGACATTCCGTACATGGCTCAGGTTTGGCGTATAAGACTGAGCTGATGTCATCTATCTCCTGAAGCATTGTCTTATATTCATCATCATTCATGTTGATGTAATGCTTGTATACTGTCCCTTCAAACAATGATGTGCACGCAAAACTCACATAGCGCATGCTTTGGTATGAAATGACTTCAAGCCACTTCGTATACGTTAAGTACAGTTTGAAGCCAATGTTGCGTAAATTTCTCAAGTTCTGACACACAATCTTCCACAAGGATGGTGCTAAAGCGAGCCATTTCTCTCCACGTTTGATTCGAAGAAATGGTCCACATTCTCCATGCTCCACAGCAATGTTTAAGCTCACACTAATTTTAAAGCTAGTTGTCTTCTCCAAGGCTGCACATTGAATGCTGATTTGGTCCTCTTCACCCGCTCCTTTTATACGGCATCACATGTCTGTTTTCACGAGATGGTTGTAAAATCGTGCAGTCAGCTCCTTGAAAGCATTTAGAAAGGCTGTTGGCAGACCGTATGTTAGAGATTGTCTGATGACGATCACTAAAAAGTCTCCTGGTTTTCCACTGCTTATTAGCCATGTAAAGAGCATTAACATGGTGAAATGCCCTTCAGAATCGTCTCAAACACATTGTTATATGCGTGAGGTGGCTACGTGGAAACACTAATTGAAACTTCACAGACGCCAAGTCGCCGCCATGTCTTTATTTACAACCGGAAGTCTCTCACTGGCTACACATATACACAACATTACCCGCGTACTAAAACAAGACTTCCTGTGTAGATTACTGCTTAACTGTACTTTAACTGCTATTTTGCTACCAGCATTCAGTTGAACACTTTATCTGATTATCAAACAAAGAGATATAAAATTTATAAGTATACTAGACAGAATATATCAATTAAATTACCTGAAAATTGCGGAATTTACTTTTTCAACTTTTTTTCTTTACTCTATATTATCACTATCACTGCGATTCGACGTTCTCTGATTATAAACTCGATCCAGGAGTGTGACTTCAAGGATCACTTAACAGGCATGGAAATGAAGCTCGAAGCAATTATAAAGGACAACGAATACGCAAAATAACTACTTCAGAGATGTCTAAACCATAACCTTAAACTTGCCACCTAGTTCAGATATATTATAAGCAATTAAACGCAAAAGATAAATCCAAAATTATCTTCTTTATATATTTACCGTACACAATTACAGCAGCTGAAATGTCGATTAACTGTAAAAATTGTCAACATTACAGCAACGTTATCAGCACTTTAACTGAACTGCAGTCAGCTATCAAATCAGCACCTGTATAAAATTAAAAAAACATAAAACGTTAATATTGGCTTAGAATAAATAAATAATAATTGAATATAGCAAAATATCTTAATTGTACGACATTTAACTAAAAGTTAGTCCTCGAAACCGTACGAATCTTTGGCGATCTTACAGAACGACCTGATCGCGATACACGACTACCGACACTTGAAATTTCAGTTTTTGCTTTAGCCGGTGAAACGGGGTGTGAAACATTGACAGAAGGCTCTGGAATCCGAACTGTCACAGTTTTTCGGCTAGAAACAACGGGTTTCTCTCGTGAAATCATGGTTTCACCAGATATAGATGGCGCTATGCTACACGGAATAGCTGTACGGTCTACTGTCGGGTTAGGTTCAGTGGGCTTGGGTAGAACAGTTGATGGTTGAGGGGTATTATCGCTCTTGATATGTTTTTCTTCAACCGGGTGTTGCGAACAACGGATTTGGTCAACGTGTCTTCTCCAAATCGAATTGTCAACCATAACTTCATACATTAACGTTCCGAATTTTTAGATAACAGCAAATGTCCATTTTCCGTGCTTTTGTCGATAGTCCCTCACAAGCACTTCGTCACCCATACTAAAAGAACGGCGCTGAAATTCGTCTTTGGTGTTTACATTTCTGTAAATGATGTCGCGCAAACTGGGTTTTGCCAAATCCAGGCTTGCTTTGATTTCACGTCCTGGAATAAAAAGGATGGGGTCTCGTTGGTAGTTGCGTTTTTAGTTGATCGATACATGAGTAGAAATTTTGCTACTTTCTCGTGCATTGAACGAGGTTCGTACTTCATCGATTTTAGACTAGATTTAAGGCTCTGAACCATACGCTCTGCTAAACCTTTTCGCGAGGGTTTAAAAGGGCTCGTAGTTTTGTGAATAATTCCATGTAGTTTCAAGAATTTCTTCAAGGCTTCAGAATGGAAGGTTGTACCATTGTCTGTACAGATAACATCACAAATTCCATGGGCACTAAACAGTTCTTGAAGTACTTTGACAGTTTCCGGGGCGGTGATTTTTTTCCATGATCCGTACCTCTGGCCATCTGGAGTGTGCATCGACTATTATGATAAACATATGGCCTTGAAAAGGTCCTGCACAATCAATGTGGATCCTTTTCCACGGCTGACTTGGCCATTCCCAGGGGTGCACTGTAGCTCTTGTTGGAGCTTTGCTTATCTCTAAGCAGCTTGGGCACATTTTAGCTTGTGTTTCGATATCTCTGTCGATAATGGGCCACCAAATGTACGATCTAGCCAATTGTTTCATTTTCACCATACCAGGATGGGCACTATGGAGTTCTTGCAGGAATGCTCTCTGGAACTTTTCCGGAATAACCACTCTGTTTCCAATGAGCAGACACTCTTGTGAAATAGATAAATCCGATTTATGTGAATGATAAGGGGAAAGATCTTCAACCTTACCGGGCCAGCCATTTCTTGTGAATTCGAAAACTCTAGACAATACCTGGTCTTTTGACGTTGCCTGAGCAATTTGTTTGAATGAAATCGGAAAGTTGTCGAGCAGGGCAGCGTAGAATATTGCTCTTTCTCTCCTGACGAATTTTTCTTGGTTACCGGAAGGGGTAGTCTACTTAACCCGTCAGCGTTGGCGTGTTCACTCGTCTTTCGGTATTCCATTTCATAATTATAGCCAGTTAGTAAAATGGCGTATCTCTGCATCCGTGAAGCCGTAGTTGTTGAAATACCTTTTTTGGGATTGAAGATAGAAACCAGTCGGTAACTAGAGTAAATTTTCGGGCAAACAGGTACATGTTGAATTTCTTGATGCTCCAAATAATGCTGAGGGCCTCTCGATCGATTTGAGAGTAATTTTGCTCAGCTTTTGACAATGTTCGGGATGCAAAACTAATGGGGCGTTCGCTTCCATCTGGGTAGATATGCGAAATAACTCCAGAAATACCTTTTGATGATGCGTCACAGTGCAGTCGAAGCGGCAGTTTCGGATCATAATGTGCTAAAACGAGATCAGATGTGATGAGATCCTTCGTTTTCTTAAAATCCGTTTCACATGAGTCTGTCCATAGCCATTTCTGATTTTTGTGGCGCAACTGGTGCAATGGATGTAGTATCGTAAACAAGTTGGGTAGGAAGCGGTGGTAGTAGTTCACCAGGGCGACCCAGTTTCGTAATTCAGAAACATTTCTTGGAACTGGCGCATCTGTAACTGCCTTGACTTTCGAATCGGTCTTGTGGATTCCGTCTTTGTCGACGATGTCAGCACAAAATTCAATGGAATCTTTGAAAAACTCACACTTGTTGGCGTTGATTTTAAGGCCGTATTCTATTAATCGCTGAAAGACTTTCACGAGGGTACAAAGGTGATCGTCATCGTCTGAACCGGTGATTATCATATCGTCCAAAATACACTGCACGTTTTTGACACCTTTCAAAATCTGTTCAATTGCGCGTTGCCAAATAGAAGCAGCTGGGGAAATACCATACGCCAGGCGATTGAAAACAAGTCCTTTCTGTGTGTTGATGGTCAGGTATTTTCTCGATTCTTCGTCCACTACCATTTGAAGATACGCCGTTTTGTGGTCTATCTTTGAGAATTTTTCTCCACCTGCCAATGTTGCTAACATGCTCTCAATAGTAGGCAATGTGTACGAGTCAACATTGAGCTGTGGATTTACAGTGACCTTAAAATCGCCACATATCCTGACAGAACCGTCCTTCTTCAGAATTGGGACAATGGGTGCAGCCCAATCACTCCATTCTACCGGTGAAAGGATCCCTTTACTCACCATGTTGTCCAGCTCCTTGTCGACCTTGCCCCTCATTGCAAACGGGACCTGTCTGGGTGTGCAAAATTTAGGGGTAACTCCTTCTTTGAGGTGTAACTTATCCCTTTTAGCTCACCCAATTCTTTGCCGAAACACTCACTGTACTTTTCCAGAAGAAGGTCTACTTTCTTCTTACCTCGAGCCATCCGTATGGACTTGATTTCGTGCCAATTTAACTTGATGTGTCATAGCCAATATCTACCGAACAAAGGTGGACCTCCCCCGTGAAGAATGTACAGCCGCAAACGATGTTCCTTACCTTCGTGTTCCACCAGAACATTCACGTACCCCTCTGGCCACACACATTCTCCAGTATAGGTTTTTAACACATTTGTTCTCCGCAGCCGTAATTTACCAAGATGGCGCTGATAATCCCTTTTCGATATTATCGAAAGCGCAGATCCTGTATCAAGCTCCATTTTGACAATTTTACCGTTTATTTTAGGACTGATCGTAATTGACGCACATTTCTTCTCGCTATTGTTGTTTACATCGCAAACAACTTCCGTATAGCCGAGATCTGAACAGGAAGTGCTGTCGCCATCAGATTCTTCACTATCACTTCACATTCAAACGACCATTCAAACGGGCGGCCATTCAAACGACCATTCAAACGGGAAGCTGGGGCACACTTTTTTTTATTTTTTATCTCTCTCTCTCTCTCTCTCTCTCTCTCTCTCTCTCTCCACACACACATAACACCACAGCAGACGGACAGACGGACAGCCGAACAGTCAGGAGAACGGGTAGAGAGCTCTCCAACTGTTTTTTTTAAGGCAGAGGGACTCATAGAGACATGGTTAGAGCTGGCCTGTCGAGTATTTCGACCCATCAATGACGTCACACAGATCGGCTCAAGCTTGCGACTAACTGGTCGACAGGCCCCCCGGGGCCTACCGTATACCAGGTCGACAGGCGCCCCCCGGCCCATCGACCCCCCCCCCCGGCCCATTGACCTTAAAGCAAACACTGTATCTATAAGGGTGAGCTAGTCGACGGGCCCCCCGGCCCATCGACCCCCGGCCCATCGACCTTAAAGCAAACACTGTATCTATAAGGGTGAGCTAGTCGACGGGCCCCCCGGCCCATCGACCCCCGGCCCATCGACCTTTAAGCAAACACTGTATCTATATGGGTGAGCTAGTCGACGGGCCCCCCCCTCCGGCCCGTCGACCCCCCCCCCCCCGGCCAGTCGACTTTCGAGAGCCCACTTTTCGACTTCTCGACTGCCTCCGAAGCCAGCAGCACCGCAGGCCACTGTATGTATCCAAGCAACAACTCTTTTTTTAGCATTCTCTCTCCAAACACGCACCATGAGAGACTGGTAAAGGGTCAGTCAGACAAACGGACACCCGGACAAACGGACTACCCGGACAAACGGACAGTCGGACAAACGGACAGTCTTTTTTTTGGTTTTTTTATCTTTCTCCACACGGCAGCCAAGCAAACAGGCAGTCTTTTTTTTTTTTTGCTTTCTCGCTCTCCAAACACACACACCTTCACTAATGGCTTACCGTAGCAGCAATTAGAAGTGATCTAATTAAGGGACGCTATTTTTAACCCAGAGCTCTCTTTTGACACACACACACCACGGCGGCCACAGCTTTCCAAATATGGTAGCAAACGCAGCCACTCTTTCACTCTTTCTCGAACGGTGGCGATCTTTTTTATCCATACTTTTTCTTTTGCTCTGTCTATCCACGACAGTCAGACAAACAAGCAATGATTTTTTTCCCTCACTATTTCTTTTGCTCTGTCTCTCTCTCCACACATATAACACTTACGGCATACGGACAGACGGACAATCGTTTTTTTTTTTTTTGCTTTCTCGCTAATGGCTTGTCGTAGAAGCAATTAAAACCGAACAAGCACTGAGATGGGAGCTCTCTCTCTCTTTCCGTAGATACATAAGCAATTAAAACCGAACAAGCACTGAGATGAGAGCTCTCTCTCTCCATACACTCTTTTCTTTATTTACCTTTCTCACTCTCCAAACACACATAACACCTACGACAGACGGACAGACGGGCAGTCTTTTTTCAATTTTTTCCCTCTCTCTCTCTTCACACATATATAGCCACAACCGATTCAGCGTTTTATTTCTCAAGCCTGGGTATTTTTTAACCCAGACAGTGGCTTTTTTTAACTGTCTCTCTCTCTCTCTTCACACATATATAGCCACAACTGATTCAGCGTTTTATTTCTCAAGCCTGGATATTTTTTAACCCAGACAGTGGCTTTTTTTTTAAAAAAAAACTCTCTCTCTCTTCGCACACATAACACAGCAGACGGTCAGACGGACAGATTTAGCGTTTATTTCTCAAGCCTGTGTATTTTTAACCCAGACAGCAATTTGTTTAGCTTTCTCAGACGGTCAGACGGACAATCATTTTTGTATTTTGCTTTCTCACTCTCCAAACACACATAACACCACAGCAGACGGTCAGACGGACAGATTAAGCGTTTCATTTCTCAAGCCTGGGTATTTTTAACCCAGACAGCAATTTGTTTACCTTTCTCAGACGGTCAGACGGACAATCATTTTTTATATTTTTTCTTATCTCTCTCTTCACACACATAACACAGCAGACGGTCAGACGGACAGATTTAGCGTTTCATTTCTCAAGCGTTTGGCTTTCTCAGACGGGCAGACATTGTTTAGATTTCTCAGACTTGCAGACGGACAATCATTTTTGCATTTTGCTTTCTCACTCTCTAAACACACATAACACCACAGCAGACGGTCAGACGGACAGATTAAGCGTTTCATTTCTCAAGCCTGGGTATTTTTAACCCAGACAGCAATTTGTTTACCTTTCTCAGACGGTCAGACGGACAATCATTTTTTATATTTTTTCTTATCTCTCTCTTCACACACATAACACAGCAGACGGTCAGACGGACAGATTTAGCGTTTCATTTCTCAAGCGTTTGGCTTTCTCAGACGGGCAGACATTGTTTAGCTTTCTCAGACGGGCAGACGGACAGATGGGGATATAAATCAATGATTTATAGACCCCTTTTTAGCATTTCCCACACTCTCATGCATACACATACATACTAACACCATGACACGATTAGCGTTCATTTCGTAATAATGGGAGGCTGCTAAAAAGCAGCCGTGGAGGGATTTTCTTCAGCTTTGGCCAGCCGTCGCTTCCCCTGCCGTCGTTTCACGTCCAGTCGCTTCCCCTGCCGCCGCTTCCCCTGCCTCTACCTCTAGCGCCGCCGCTACCTCCGCCTCTGCCGCTGCCGTCATCCTCCCTACAGACGACCCTCCTCCTGTGCGCTGCTACCGCGGCCCTGTGTGACTTAAAACCTCTGCCCATAACATTGCAATAATGATAGTCTGGCTTCAATGCTTGTGGGCATGACTGTTCGTGCACTCTCATAGACTGTCCTGCCGGAATTCCATAATGGCAGAACTCGCAATACTCTATATTATCAGCCGTATCCAAGAACTGCACGATCTCCTGGAGGGTTGACTCTTTTCTAGAGCCATCCTCCTGTTTTAAGTCAACCAGTTCCGTGGTGCGGTCATAATCGGAGGGCGACTGCATGAGGCTGAAGTCAACCACTGGAATGTCCGTAATACTGGTGACAGCGGCTGCAACCTCGTCCTCAGGAGCTGGTGGCGGACTGTCCGGTCTTGTAACGGTGGCACTGGGTAAGTGCCGCCTCTCCGTAACTGGTGCCGCCGACACCTTACGGACAGTCACATCAGCTTCCCTTGGACTTCATTTCGGCGGAGTCGTCATCGTCGACGCTGTGGCTTTAGCAGGAGTTGCTTTGACAGGAGTCGCCGCTGTCATGGTTGCTGCTGTGGCCTTGGCAGGAGTCGTTCTGGCTGGCCTTTCTTCTTGGCAGGGCGACGGGTCACTGAACTGGTCGGGCGACACCTCCCACCGTCGCTTGTAGCCTTCCTCCGCCGCCCTGCCAAACCGGTTGTATTCCTGTTCTGGCTTGGTCCTCAGAAAATCCCTCCACTTCTTAAAGAGAAACGCCTGATAATCAATGTAGATTTCCTCCCAGAGGTCAACATCCTTCTGGCTCAGAAAATATCGCTTTCCTCTGAGAAAAATTCCTGTTTGTGTTGCATTTTGTTTTTTTAGCTGTTGCTTCTTCAGTGATCAAAAGCAGACTGACTGCATACAGTGCGAGGCTGCTATTATAAGGGATCCCCCCTGGCCAGCCGGCCTGAAGCGAGGACCCCCCCCGCCCGTCGACCTTTAAGCATACACTTTATCTATATGAGTGAGCTGGTCGACGGGCCACCCCCCCCCCTGGCCACCCGACCTGAAGCGAGGACCCCCCCCCCCCCGCCCATCGACTTTTTAGCCGCTGGCTCACGGCTCACCGACAGTAGTATAAAAAGGTCGGTTCGACACCCCTATAGCCATTGCATTGCCAAACCATCATGGAGACGTGTCGAAAAGCAGCAACGGCTAGCAACATGGAAATTGATAGCCTGTTCAGCAATGAAA
The DNA here is from genome assembly GCA_949752745.1 of Protula sp. h YS-2021. Lineage (NCBI taxonomy): Eukaryota > Metazoa > Annelida > Polychaeta > Sabellida > Serpulidae > Protula > Protula sp. h YS-2021. Next base: position 13,627,236 of record OX457024.1, on the reverse strand, counting down.
CAATGGCTTTTACAGATGCAGTTTTAACTGCAGAGGAGACTGCTGCCTTCCTAAGTACACTAGCAGAAGCTGAAAAAGCCTTGGAGGAAGCATTAGGGGCTCCGTCAGACGTGTCTACAGTACAGCAAACTAGGCCTGAAGAAGTACAGCAAGCAATGCCCGATCCTGAGGGATCTGACTACCCGTTCTGGGTTGCCAATGCGCTTGTAAATGGTAGCGCCAAGCCACTTAGTACAAAGTTACAAGCGCATCTAGAGCATCTTGAGGAAGAAGTGGTCATGTCAAGCGATGACGACGGTGACGACGACGATGACAACGACGGTGATGACGACAATGATGACAACGACGGTGATGACGACAATGACGACAACGACGACAATGACGACAATGACGACAACGACGACAGCGACGACGATGAAAAGCAGCTCAAATCTAAATTTGAATTGATTAAAACTATTCCTGTTACTGAGGAAGACGTCACGCTGTTGAAACGAAACTTTAAAGCAGTGATTCCTCTGATTGATTGCAACATTTTATGGCGTTTATGTGAAGAAGGCTCTTTCGATCAGCACACATACATGTACCTAACGGAAGAAGTGAACACTGTCATTCAGCTTATCTACATGCTAGAAGGAAACATAGAGCATCTTCCCGCGTCAGAGCCACAGTTCTCCGAAGCCATGACCCGACGTTTCTTTCAACTTATTAGAAGTCTTCATGAGGAACTTTTTAAGGCTTTATGTCTACCGGCACCAAAGTGTGTTGATGAGGATCGCGATTCCAAATGTGCAAAGGTCATGCTACATGGCTTCAAGTACCTTGAAGAACGTATTAAGGTGTATGATATGATGGCTTACCTCTATGAAAAAGGACATTTCACCGTGCCAATGCTCTTTCAGTGGATAATTGGGAGTCGCAAACGAGGAGACTTTTTAGTGATCGTCATCTCTAACAGACGGTTTGCCAACAGCCTTTCTGGCTGGTTTCAACGAGATCACTCCGCGATTTTGCAAACATCTCATGAAAACATATATGTAATGTCCATATAAAAGGAGTGAGGTGTCAAGTGCAGTCATCATTCGACGCGCAGCTATGGAGAAGACAAGCAGCTTTAAAATTAGTGCAAACTTAACCATTACTGTGGAGCATGGACAATTTGGATTATTTATTCGAATCAAACGTGGAGAGAGATGGCTTGTTTTATCACCATCCTTGTGGAAGATTGTGTGCCTGAACTTAGCAAGATTACGCGACATTGGCTTCAAACTGTACTTAACGCAAACGAAGTGGCTTGAAGTCATTTCATACTTGGATATGCGCTATGTGAGTTTTGTGCAAGCACCACTGTTTGAAGGGAAAGAATACAAGTTTTACATCAACATGAATGATGGTGAAATGGAGACATTGCTTCAGGAGATGGATAGCATTAACTCAACCTTATTGCCATGTACGGAATGTCATGGCAAGAAAACTCCTATCAAGCTGCAAAAGGACAATCGGATAAAAGTGACAAAGTTATCCAAGAAAAGACTGGCTGAAGTTCAATTGGAGAATGTGGATGTGCAAAATCAACTTGGACTTACCTGTGAATATTGTGGTGCTTACGGATATGCTGAGGATTATGATCGTCACTGCCACAAGTACAATTGCAAGTTGTGTGAACCAGACAACTTCTGCAACAAGTGCGGCTCACTAACTGTTTCTGCGGAGTAAGACTGAGAGTCATTTGCTTACCAGCCGTCACAGTGTGCAGACGTGTTATATAGACATGTGAAAGATGGATGTAGAAACGTGTTTCAAGGACAAGTATGTGGACTACAGGATAAGTGAACTGGCACGTTTTGGATCTATTCAACAACAACTGCAGCACTTTGACATTTATTGGGAACTTGCTCATTCCACGTTGAACGTACCAAACTTACGCGAGGATTTCATCACAGAGTGTGTGTTTTCAAACATTGGTGGAGCTGAGGAGTTTGATGTGGAAGCAGCATATCACTTCGCTCGATTTGATCCAATCGACTGTTTGATGAAGTGAGAGAGTGGTTAATCTACATTGCAGTATAATGGCGGACATTACACTGAGACAATATATTGTGCAAAAAACATATTGTGAAGAAATGTTATTAGCTGTAAAACAGTTTGCATGTTTAGTATGTCCTGCTTGTCAAAATGAAGAGTGTTCAGAACATATGTGTCATTCTACATGTGTCTATACATATTGGAATGAAGCTAAATATTACATTCATTTAGATAAAGTGTTAGATAATGCAAATCAACGTTGTGAAAAATATGGTGTAGATGCTATCACATTTGATGAATTAAGTAGTTGGTTAATATACATTGAAGATCAATGGACTCCACTTATTCACACCATTGTATCAATACTTGATTTGTAAGATATGTTGATAAAATAAAATTTAAGATGTGTTGATAAAATGCAAGATATGTTGATAAAATAAAATGTTAGATGTGTTGATAAAATGCAAGATGTGTTGATAAAATAAAATGCAAGATATGTTAACAAGTGTTGATCATTTAGTGTTAACATGTCGACGTGGAAAGACTACTTAACCAATATTTACTTTAAACCTGGTCAACCCGGGGCATTTGCTGGTCCTTACAAACTTTATCACATATTAAAAAAACATGATCAACCAGTCACTCATTCACAAGTGAAGAAATGGTTACAGGATCAAGATGCCTTCAGTTTTACTACAACCTGTAAAATACAGGTTTAAAAGACAGGTATTGATGACATGTGGGATATTGATTTGGCTGACATGGGAAACATAGCCTCCTATGATGACACCCGCTTTTTACTGGTTGTCATTGATGTGTTTTCCAAATATTTGTGGGTGCAGCCAATACCCAACAAATCACATACCAGCGTCATAAAAGCCTTCCAGAAAATTTTCATGAAACACATCGAAGACCACAAACCTTAAGTTCGGATAAAGGAAGTGAACTTAAAAACAGATGGGTAAAAGCATTTTTGAAGAAGGAGGGAATTCATGCCTATACGACAAAGAATGAAACCAAAGCCAACTTTGCTGAGAGAGTCATTCGTACTCTAAAGGGAATTATGTATCGATATTTCCTTCATAATCAAACGTATCGATACATGGACATCCTTCCAGACTTGGTGTATAATTACAACCATAGACCTCATGGCTCCCTCCCTAATAAGTATGCTCCTGCAGATATTCGTAAAGACATAGAATCGAAAGTGTGGAAGTATATGTATGTAGACAAATTGAAATTAAAACCAAAGAAGAAAAAACCCTACAAATTTAAAATTGGTGATCAGGTTCACCAATATTCGAAACAGATATTCGAAAATGAAGCATCCATTCACGTGTTTGGTCTCTGAACCTACAGGTAGTGGAAAAGCTTCTCTAGTTAGAGAAATTCTAGAACAAAAGTTAATTAAACCCTCTCCAAAAACCATTTTATGGCTCTATGTAGCAGATCAGCTTTTGTATAAGGGAATGAAAGGTGTGGAATTTTACCAAGGCATTCCAGATAACATTGAAGAGCGTTTTAACCCGAAAAAACCAAACTTACTCATCATTGATGACTTAATGACCAAATGTCATAGTGATGAGCGCATGACACGTCTCTTTAGTGTTGGCAGCAGTCATCAAAATCTAAGCATTATTTTTATTGTGCATAATTTGTTTCATCATGGTAGAGAAATGCGAAATATTAGTTTGAATACACATTACATCATTCTGTTTAAAAATTTTAGAGACAGTCAACAAATAAGTACATTAGCGCGACAAATGTATCCTGGAAAATCTCAATTTCTCATAGAAGCCTATCAAGATGCTACCAGCAAATCTCTTGGCTATTTATTCATTGATTTGAAGCCGAAGACAAATGATCAACTACGTATTCGCACAGGTATTTTACCAAAAGATACACATTACGTATATGTTGATAAGGTAGCGTATGAACAAGAACCAAGTCACTTAACCATTCGCAGCCAAGATATTCAAGCGAATCAATCCTTCCTTCACTTGCTCGTACGCAGCGGGCCTAAACGACGCAAATCCTTGCTACAATAAGCTACTAAGGAGGAATTAACTAGCTTGTTTGAAATTTGTTTGAATATATTGCAAGGACATTTACCCTTAAGCTCAAAAAGGTATAAGTTATTCAAGCGTGAACGTCATACCCTACGTACGCTGGCAGATAAGAAGATATCACTTCGAAGAAAAAAGAAGTTGGTTAATCAGAAAGGAGGATTTATTGGAGCTATTGCTAAATTTGCATTACCCTTGTTAGCTCAGTTGCTGTTAAAATGAAACATACTTTGAAAATGGTTCTCATGCCTGAATATGAATATAAAATGTTGTTAGAAAAGAAGGGAAAAGATGTTGAAATCAAAACGAAAGTGAATAAACTTTTACGTGGGAAACGAACTCGCGAAAAAGCAATAGAAATGTCTCAAGTGCTTTTACGTCATTTACGAACAATTCAATCACAACAACAACGACAAAAGTCTGTTACAGCATCTAATGCAGAAAAATCAGAAAATTCTCAACAGTTTCTAAACCATTTTCAACCTATTTATCATGTAAAACTAACAAAACTCCTGGCAGAACTTAAGAAATATGGTACGAGATGGACAGATAAAAATGAACTTGTTTTAAAAACAGGTACTGTCATTACAATTTCAAACATTATTGATTTGTTGAAAGAAGCATTGGTTGCTACAAAAAGAAAAGAACGACGAGAACCGCCACGTTTTTCTATTTCTAAATTATGGCTTTGAAGTGTCATTCTCCGTTGGATTAGCTGAGATTTTAGGATTTATCCCAGATCAATGGTATACTGAAACGTGTACAGCTGAACATAAAGCTGATGTGAAACAGGGATTTTATACACTTCATGTGTACTGTAGTATTTGTGAGCCACAAGTTGTTGGTGATTATTATGTCCCTTTGCTACGTTCTGTTGGAATACAAGGACATGATGGAGACATTATCATGAAAAGTTATGGAGAACCTCATTATGTTCCTGTAAACACATCCAAATTTGACGTGATAGAAATGAATATTAAGGACGACACAGGCCATAATGTTCCATTTCAAACAGGAAAGGTGATCTGTAAACTTCATTTTCGACCAAAAGCATTATGAAAGCATACACACACAATCCATCTCTATATCGCAACCATTTTCTTCGTCAAGTGGGTGGAGAATTACCAGGATTTAAAGGAGCGCGAATACAATATGGAGATGGTATTGGTTCAATACTGGGATCATTGGCTCGAAAAGCTATTCCACTGCTTAAGACAGGGGCTAAAATCGTTGCACCACATCTTAAAAGGGCTGCAAAAGATATCGCCAAAGAGGTTACAGGTCGAGTAGCACAACGTATGTTTGGTGGTGGGTTACGAGGACAAAAGAGGGCGAAACGAGCAAAACGTGTCAGAAGGCGAAAGGCAGCTAAACGGATAACATCAAAAAAAAACATAAGAAAGATATTTTTTAATCATGTCTTTAATTCATAATCATTCTTGTGAATGTAGCCTTTCTCCATTAGAATGGTTTCACATACCACCAACGCAAACTGCTGTAGAAAAAGTTATAATGTAGACCATCAACCAATGACTACTATTAGAGAGGGTGCTCCTTTAGAATTCTACATTCCTGCGAGTACAGAAGAATATCTAGATTTAAAGAACAGTAAACTCCATATTGTATGTCGCATTGTAAAGGCTGATGGAACACTGTGTGGTGTAGATGATAACGTGTCATGTATCAATGATTTGTTTAATGGGTTATGGTCCAATATTGAATTATTTCTAAATGATCGTTTGATATCACATAGTAACAATACCCATGGTTATACCAGCATCATATCTCATCTCATTCATGACTCGGAAGAAAGTCTCCATTCTGAGCGCTCTATGTGTCTCATCTTTAAAGACACTGCCGGGTCAATGAATACTCATGAGGTGATATGTGATATGTATCAGGTTTTCATGTAAATGCTGATGGTGACGATCTAGCTGAAACAGGAAATAATGGTTTACATAATCGCTATTTGTATACACGTCTAAGCCGTGATTTTATGGTTACAGGTGGTTTAAGGGTAGATTTATTAGAGCAGGATCGTTATCTTCCCAATGGTGTTAGTATGAAATTACGTTTACATAGACAAAAAGATGGATATGTATTAATGACTGCAAATAATGGTTTTAAAGTAGAAGTGAGAGAAGCGTTTTTAACCATTCGCAAAGTTAGGGTTAGTCCAGGTATTCAGTTGGGACATGCAGATGCATTGATGAAAGATCCTGCTAAGTTTATTATTAATAGAAAAGAATGTAAAGTTTTAGCTATTACAACTGGATTTCAATCTTTTGTGAAAGATAGCATCTTTTTAGGCCAATTAACAAAACGTATTGTCATTGGAATGGTCCATAATGAATCCTTTGCTGGAACAGTATTGAGAAATCCATACAATTTTGAACATTTTAATCTTAACTTTATGCAGCTTTACTCTGATGGTGAACCAGTCCTATCCAAACCTCTCAAGCTTGATATAAATCAATTTCAAACAGGAAAGGTGATCTGTAAACTTCATTTTCGACCAAAAGCATTATGAAAGCATACACACACAATCCATCTCTATATCGCAACCATTTTCTTCGTCAAGTGGGTGGAGAATTACCAGGATTTAAAGGAGCGCGAATACAATATGGAGATGGTATTGGTTCAATACTGGGATCATTGGCTCGAAAAGCTATTCCACTGCTTAAGACAGGGGCTAAAATCGTTGCACCACATCTTAAAAGGGCTGCAAAAGATATCGCCAAAGAGGTTACAGGTCGAGTAGCACAACGTATGTTTGGTGGTGGGTTACGAGGACAAAAGAGGGCGAAACGAGCAAAACGTGTCAGAAGGCGAAAGGCAGCTAAACGGATAACATCAAAAAAAAACATAAGAAAGATATTTTTTAATCATGTCTTTAATTCATAATCATTCTTGTGAATGTAGCCTTTCTCCATTAGAATGGTTTCACATACCACCAACGCAAACTGCTGTAGAAAAAGTTATAATGTAGACCATCAACCAATGACTACTATTAGAGAGGGTGCTCCTTTAGAATTCTACATTCCTGCGAGTACAGAAGAATATCTAGATTTAAAGAACAGTAAACTCCATATTGTATGTCGCATTGTAAAGGCTGATGGAACACTGTGTGGTGTAGATGATAACGTGTCATGTATCAATGATTTGTTTAATGGGTTATGGTCCAATATTGAATTATTTCTAAATGATCGTTTGATATCACATAGTAACAATACCCATGGTTATACCAGCATCATATCTCATCTCATTCATGACTCGGAAGAAAGTCTCCATTCTGAGCGCTCTATGTGTCTCATCTTTAAAGACACTGCCGGGTCAATGAATACTCATGAGGTGATATGTGATATGTATCAGGTTTTCATGTAAATGCTGATGGTGACGATCTAGCTGAAACAGGAAATAATGGTTTACATAATCGCTATTTGTATACACGTCTAAGCCGTGATTTTATGCTTACAGGTGGTTTAAGGGTAGATTTATTAGAGCAGGATCGTTATCTTCCCAATGGTGTTAGTATGAAATTACGTTTACATAGACAAAAAGATGGATATGTATTAATGACTGCAAATAATGGTTTTAAAGTAGAAGTGAGAGAAGCGTTTTTAACCATTCGCAAAGTTAGGGTTAGTCCAGGTATTCAGTTGGGACATGCAGATGCATTGATGAAAAGTCCTGCTAAGTTTATTATTAATAGAAAAGAATGTAAAGTTTTAGCTATTCCAACTGGATTTCAATCTTTTGTGAAAGATAGCATCTTTTTAGGCCAATTAACAAAACGTATTGTCATTGGAATGGTCCATAATGAATCCTTTGCTGGAACAGTATTGAGAAATCCATACAATTTTGAACATTTTAATCTTAACTTTATGCAGCTTTACTCTGATGGTGAACCAGTCCTATCCAAACCTCTCAAGCTTGATATAAATCAAGGCAAATATCTTGATGCTTTTGAAACTCTTTACAAATCTTTTGATAGATTGGATGGTGAGAAAAGTTCCATTATAAAACGGGTGGCAGTATATTATGGCGAAGACCCTGCAGAATATTTTGACTCTTATGGACTTTTACCTATAGACAGTCGTTTGAATAAGTTTTAAAAATTTAATTTCATTTATAATTCAGTTCCATTACAAACACCGATATCTTCTACATGTGGATTTTATTGTGTGTATTATATAATTCGAAGAGCTCGAGGACATAGTCCTTTTGAAATCATTGATGTATTAAGAAGAAGTGATGGTGATTTTGTTGTAAAGGATTTTGTATATAGACATTATAAACCATTATTTTATTGATGTTGTATTAGTTAAGTTCTTGGTAATTGTTAATTTTATTATGAATAATGTAAATAAACAAGACAGTTTTATACAACATTCTTTTTTATTGTGTTATACATTATTTACATTTTAACCATTATTTTACATTAAACTTTTATTTCACAAATACATTCAATACATTGATAAACAAATGCCATTCATATCAATCTAAATTAATATATGTATCATAGACATTACACCCACGTTTGTAAATGCTGTGAAAACTAGCATAACAATGTCCATTACCAAATTTTATTATTTTAACATCTTCGTGTTCAGACAGTTTCAGTTCATATCCATGATCATTCATGTCAATGTCCATCACCATAACACACATGGGATGTGTTAGCTCAATGGACTTTGTGCCCCGCATGAGTTGCACTCCTTCCTCTTTGAATTCTTTCCAATCCAATGCTTGCAGCAGAGCGTACCATTCCACTGTGTTGAGGGTGATGTAGTCGTAGCGTTCTGTAAGCTCGTCATATTGGCGAAATTGTACAAACACGTCTAGGCAGTCACACGCACTTCTAAATCCTCTGAAAGTATTAGGAGAAAGCCAGGTATCCTGAACTTCTCTAGATGGTCTTTCAACACAGATTGTTCGTCAGTTGATAGAATGATATATTTTCCAAAATGTCTTAGCACAATGTCATCACATAAGTTTCTCAGATATGAGAATCCATGCGTAATTGGTTCATATTCCGATAAAAAGTCTTCCATCTCGTTCAACAGTCAGATCAACTATGAGCTGTCTCCTTGTCTGCAATGACGTTTTTACGCTCGCAAGATGGCGAAGAGTGGATGTTGTATAGCTTCTAGGAATCGTAAGACTGCGCCCCACTTCTTCATATTAAAGTGAATCATATCTATATGTGAAGTATCTGGCACATTTCCCTTATAATCCTCTGGATAATCCTGTAAAAGATTTGTCCAGAATGTCACACGCATGTTAGAATCATATTCAGTCACCATCACTTCAACCTTACTTCAAGTCTGCGTTTAAAGTCAGACGGTTTAAGCGGTATGTTTTTAAAGTCTTTCCACACTTCAGGTTTAAACCGATAATCAGAAATTATCCGAGAACCTATTATCACTTCATTCCTCTCATTTACAATAAGGTAAGCACCGCCGTTAAACATGAGTGCATTCATGATGAGAATACCTTGTTATGAGCCGTCTTTTTGTCTTCGAAGCCTTTTATCCACTTCTTTCACTTGCTTCTTCAACATTTTCCATTCAGGTATTGTCAGCAAAAAAAAAAATTTTTCGTAGGGAGGTTTCTTCCAGTCCCCTCATCTCTCAGGTACTTGCGAATGTTAACCACTCCTTCATTGCTTTGTTTCATAATCTTGATATACTTTCCATTTCCTAGAGAAAGCATTCCATCCCACGACTGTGGTGTTGGCACCGTCTCCACTTTCAATTTCTTGATGGTAGTGGTAGGATTTTTAACTTTTTTAGTCTTTAACTGTATCTGCAAGAGTATCCATATCAGTTGTAGATCTCTTACGACTTTCACGTTCCTTGTTAACGCTTCAATGTTCCCACCTCAAATAACTCTTACGTTGGAGGACCTCCCCTCTTTTATACCACAGCCTTGTAATATCCATGAGCTAGGGTGGAATAGGCATCATCCAATACATATCGCTTGTCGTCATATGGGGAGAGGGCTACCTTCCTAATCTTCTCCGAGAAAAGCTGGTGACTATGACTTCGAATAATGTGCCCTGTAGCCATTGTTTTAGTTTGGTTGAACAAACTGTCTCTATACTGCACATGTTTAATGCGTCTTTGGCAAGCTCGAGTGATGCCTTTAGCTGTATGTTTTTCTTTCCCGCCACACAATAAACTGTACATTTTCGGTCTGAGTCCAACAAACTCTTCAATAGGGATGCCCGCCGTCTCATCTTTCATTTTCCCAAGCACTTTTTTGTTCACGTTGGAATGTGATCCGGTGGATAGTCACTTGTGTCGAACAGGTCAGCATCTTGCTGCATATCCTTGTAGATATCTTCCGTTTCTATGTCGTAACATAGACTGTCGGTGTCGCTGAACAACAGCTTGGCATTGGGATACTTGACCATGATGTAGTTGTAATGAAAGTTGAACATAAGCACTTTGCTGAGGTCAAGAATGGTGACGCCAACTTGAATGGGTTTATCCAGAAGCAAATCTACTTTGCGCAAATGTACAGCGGTCAAATCTTCGTTGAAAATTTTGAATTTGTGGAAAGAAGGTTTGGCTACAAGTTTCTTGAACCGCTTTTCCTTGTGAACCAGTTCAACATTGATTCGCTTTCTCACATTTTCCATGGTTTTGCCAAACACCGAGTTGTTCATCAGTTTGAAGAAGTCTTTCTCAAACGGGTTCCTGGCCAATTTTCTCTTTTCCGTGTTCAAGGTAATGTATTTTGCTAACTATTTGCTCTGTTCAAACATGATGGCGCGATCTACTTTGGTGACTTTCAACCCCAGTGAGACGTATTGTTGTAAATTCCTGTAATGAAGTACATATTTCTTCTTGTCAGACAAGTTAGGAATGAGCTTTTCACTGGGTTTCTCTTTCATGTTCAGATCTTTCTGCAGCTTCTGACTGTACTCTGACAATTCTCCGACTTTGACACATTTCCGTTCTGGAGCCACTGGGTAGTGATTATGATGATCATGGATTGAATTTGGATATTCTAAATCCACTTCCAAAATGAATCCAATGTCATCATCTTCAGCTACATCCATGAAGTCGAGGGATTCTGGCTCGATCACCCACATAAATCCTCTTTGCGGCATGCTTTGTGACATGGCCAAGCCATACAAGTTGTTTGCGTCGAGGTACATCAGATAGTTGCTTTGTATCTCAGAATTGTAATCTTCTACGTAGGGATTATTTGCTTTCGCATACTTGTGTGTGATCACACATATTCCTCCGCGTATGCCTTGCTCAACCATTTGGTACATGTCAATATCATTGATCAATTCCAACTTCACCTTTGTCGCTTTTAACATTGCATCCCACGACAGTCCTGGTGCTGTATAGTAGTGAGCAGGATCCAATTCATACGTATTGAGGCATACTTGACGAAAATTTTCAAACACGTCAGCTAGTAATAACACATCTGATTTCAGGTACAGGTCGTGGTATTCACCAAATGTGGTACAGTTAAATGTATCCCGCACCTTCTGCGCATGCGCATAATCCTCATCGCTAATGTCCTCTTCGCTAAGCTGACTATAAAACTTGTCCTTTGATGGTAACTGTGTTTAGCAAACTTGGATGGTTCGTCCACGTAATCGTAGGGGTACACTCTCTTTCTCAGCAACAAATCTTGTTGGTCACTATCGCGAATGTGAGAGGTCATGTTGTAGAAGTTATCTTTCCCTTCTGCTGCAAGGTTGGGTACCAACTTCTGTAGAGAGGTACTCATGAACTGAAAGCTGTCTGTAAATTTCAGATTGCTCATGGTGAATGCAATATATTTCTCAATGGTGTTGGAAATGACTGTAATCGTTTCATCTTTGAATTTCCCAATTTCCTCCATGATCAGGTGACTGTCATAGCCTCGCAAATTGTGGAAAAACACGGGAATGATAAAAGAATCTTTATCCCCTTGCTGATCTTTTCTAAGTCGGAATTGTAAGTTGCATTCATTGTGCGCTGCTCCACGATAGTTGCCATTGATGTGGTCATGATCTCTCACACGATCTGCTCCTAGAGGTTCATGACAAATGTAGCAATAAACAGCGTTCTTGAAATTCTCTTTGTCTTCACGAGTCATCACAATTTCCTTTGGCCGCTCTAAACCACGTACAATACGATCACGTTCATTCAACATATGGTCTAAAAAGACTTTTACAGCATTGTTTCCTCGATACACAACTGGTGCACGTGTGTCGTACTGGCTCACAACCACATAGGCAAAGCTGTTTGGACGATGATGTTGATACTTGTCTCCTTCTTCATGCTTTTGCGTGAAACATTCAAAGTCAGCATAAATCACAAAAGGTGCTCGCTGTTGTTTAGCCACATTCTTGAACTTGATGAAGGGTTCCTTGGGAAATGATAAACGTTGTGCTCCATTCTTGTCACACACTTCACGATGTTTATCTAAAAGATCTTGTCGTACAAACCCGTGAAGACAGTTGAAACAATAAAAATATGTAGCCTTATGCTTTGATCGATAAGACATAAGTCTGCTAACATTCTTGATGAGGCAGTAATGCCTCGTCTTGTCATTGCTAATCAGAAGTAAGTTGATTTCTCTCACACTGACGTTTTGACTAAGTTGTATTGGAACAACTACATCTTGTTCATATCCACACACGTCGATGGCTACATCGTTCTCCTTTTCAAACTTTGGAATGTCAGTAATTGGTGTCGGAAATGTCATACCCTCTACCTTTAATTCCTTCTCAAATGGTTTGTAATGATTCACGCGATTTGGGTTGTCGTCAAGAGGGTGAAGGTAAGCCAATACTGACCATAAGAAACACTTGTTATCATCATTCTTAATGTTTATCACACCCCTTGTTTTCTTCACTTTCTTCGGTAGTGGAATAAAACTACTCGCTTCTAGAGGCATCAACGTAGCTTGTGTGTACTTCAATGTACAGTATGTTATCCAATACCCAGCCAGAGCCTTGTCGCTCATGTTCGTAAAACTTGGTAAATAATTCTTTATAGGCTTCTGGCAGGTCCTGCTCAATATCTGTTGGATTGTATGCTGCATATGTTGGACTGCTGATAAATGCATTATCCACTTGTTCTACCATAACACCTTCAGCATTTGCTGTTAGTTTCTTGAAACGTGCATGCACGACAATGTACCATTTCATTCCATGGTTTAAGGTCTCCAACAAATGTGTCTTGATACGGTTCTCTTGCTGTCGCATTTCAAGCAGTAAATCTGATCCATCTTCAGATTCAAACCGTTTTTCCTGCGCGTTTTCACCAAGACTAACCCTTCTACCTCTTCCTACTTGTCATGTCTTTTGTTTCTTTGAAACATATTCTTCATGAGGCACATTGTTCATCTTAGCTGGTATGCATGCATGTGCCTCATAAGTATCCATAGATCTAAATTTTACATTGCATTCCATACACTGAACTTGACCGTATGGCCAAATGTCATCTTCTTCCATCTTTTGTCTCTTTGCTCCTTTCATCTTAGCTTTACTGCATGTGTGTGTCTCATAAGTATCCATAGATGGAAATTTCACATTGCATTCCATACACTGAACTTGACCGTATGGCCAAATGTCATCTTCTTCCATCCTTTGTCTCTTTGCTCCTTTCCCATGCTCTTCACGTTTCATCATAGCTGGTTGTTGTTCCGTCAACTGCTGAAACTGAAATGCTGAAATGTAATCTCAGACATACCCCTTTTATACACACTCATACATAGACAGAATTTGCGTTTTCATTTCACAACAGAGGATGGCCCTTAGAAGGGCCGAAAGATCTTAGTATGTTGGCTCTACACCAACAAGTCGGGTTTGTGCAATCACACTGATATCTGTAAAATTGTTCAATCGTGAAAGGTCTTCTGGAACACTTGAAAGGATGAAAATTATAATATCCAAAGTTTTTCAGCGTCGCACCGCACCACCAGCAGTCTGTGCATGGCTCCGGTCCAGGTAATCTTGCAGTAAACTTGTAGCAGAGCAAATCGCCGCAGGTTTGACAACAGTACCGGCGTGGTGCATTGTGGTGCACCGGGCAGTTGTGTGGTTGTCCACACCCAACACTTATAACATTCTGTCGTTAGCGTCACTGCCTTGCCGTTTCGCATGACTGTAATTGTATGAATTGCTGACATCTTGCTGCTTGTTTTGGGTAATGCGGTCTTTAACCCGCATTTATATACTACTACATACTAGCAACCATCCTCGCATCATATGCTGACCAGTGGGGGGGGGGGGGGGGGGGGTCCTGACAGTGTACAGGTATGAGTACCCGGGGGGGTCCTCACTTTATGCAGGCAGTTTGCTTCTATCCCTGGGGGGAAGGTCCTGACAGAGTACATGTATGAGTACCCGGGGGGGTCCTCACTTGAGGTGGTATATAACCCATGGTCATTTCAGTTTGGGCCCAAACTCGCTTCCGTCAACATGGAGTGCTTCTTCGCGTTGAATGATGCTCTCACCATTGCTCAAGTCAGAGAACTTCACCTGCCTGTCACATCGCCACCGACACCGCCAGAAATAGTGTACTTCTTCCAGCTGCTGCCGGACCCGGCTCACGGATCAATCCTATGCGTGCCCGTCTTTTTTAATAGAAGGGTCACACTTGGAAAGCGACACAGCGAAAAAGAGGTTGGCGATTATGACGGGGCTTTCTTCAGGACAACCATGCTGGGGGAGAACATTCCATCGCGTCTTGAAGAGGAAGAGTATCCGGTCTGGGGGACATACTTCCTCCAACAGGACCTGGAGATTTGCGCTGGATGTGGCATCATGATCTCCCCAGACCGGATACTGGCAGAATGTGGCCACCAGCTTTGCTTGATTTGTGCAGCCCACTGGACACAGCTGTTGGCTCTGAACAACCATTACACAGTCACATGTTTCACCTGTGGCATGACAGGCGATCACTTTCTTTTCAATGGGCAGCAACTCACACACTGCAGCAGGCCAGTCCAAGACATCGTCGAATTTTTCTGAGTCCGGCAGCAGCAGCAGCAGCAGCAGCAGCAAAAACCTACCGGCCCTTCTAAGGGCCACCCACTAATACGAAATAAGCGCTAATCGTGTCATGGTGTTAGTATGTATGTGTATGCATGAGAGTGTGGGAAATGCTGAAAAAAGGGGGTTATTTTTTACCCCTTTTTATACCCCCTTTTGACTTTAAGGGGGTCTTATAGGTGAGCTCTTACCATGTAGCTATGAGTTCTCTATTTATAAAATGGAGAACTTGCGCGTTTGGGGAGGTGTCTCATCTGTCCGTCTGCCGTTTGAACTGTCGTTTGAATGGCCGCCCGTTTGAATGGTCGTTTGAATGGCCGCCCGTTTGAATGGCTGCCCACTAAGTAGGGTAAAAGTGGGGCTTCTAAAACAGGAAGTGACGTCATAATGACGTCATGAGGTGTTTTAGAAGCCCCATGGGGTTTCTAAAACAGTGACGTCATATTGACGTCATATTGACGTGATATTGACGTCATATGGACGTCATATGGTTGTCATATGGACGTCATATGAACGTCACATGAACGTCATAATGACGTGAGGAGTTGTTTTAGAAGCCCCATGGGGTTTTTAAAACAGTGACGTCATTTTAACGTGATCTGGACGTGTTATGGAGGTGATATGGAGGTGATATGGAGGTGATATGGAGGTGATATGGAGGTCATATGAACGTCATATGAACGTCATAATGACGTAATATGGAGAGTGGGCGGCCATTCAAACGGGCGGCCATTCAAACAACCATTCAAACGGGTGACCATTTTTTTAAGCATTTCCCACACTCTCATGCATACACATACATACTAACACCATGACACGATTAGCGCTTATTTCAGTATCAGTGGTGGGCTCTTAAAAGAGCCAGGAGATGTTAGTTTTTCTCCTGCTGCTGCCGGTCCCGGTTTAAAAGAATGTCACAATGTCCTGCACTGGCCTACTGCAATGTGTGAGCTGTTGCCCGTTGAACAAAAAGTGGTCCCCTCGCATGCCGCAGGTAAAGCACCTACCAGAGTAGCGGTCATTTAGTGCCAGCAGTTGAGTCCAGTGCGCCGCGCAGACCAGGCACATTTGATGGTTGCACTCAGACAGCACCCGGTCTGGGGAGATCATACACCCACATCCTGGGCAAATATCCAAGTCTTGCTGGAGGAAGAATCTCCCCCAGACCGGGTACTCTTCTTCTTCCATCCGCGAAGGTATTGACTCCCCTAGCATCATCGTTCTAAAGAACGCTTCATCATAGTGACCAGCCTCTATATCTCTGAGCCTCTTTCCAATCGTGACTTGACGGTTGTACAGGACGGGCACGCACATGATGGATCCATGAACCGGGTCCGGCAGCAGCTGGAAGAAGTAGACTCTTTCTGGCGGTGTCTGTGGCTGTGTGACAGGCAGGTGAAGTTCTCTAACTTCAGCAATGGTGCGAGCATCATGTAACCCGAAGAAGCACTCCATGTTGACGGAAGCGAGTGTGAGCCCAAACTGAAATGAGCATGGGTTATATACCACCTGAAGTCAGGATCGGACCCCCCCCCCATGCAGTCACCCTAAAGTCAGGACCCCCCCCCCCCTAGCCGACCTAAACTCAGGACCCCCCCCCCCGTGCAGTTGACCTAAAGTCAGGACCCCCCCCCCCCCCGGGATAGCACGAAGTACTTGCATTAAGTAAGGACCCCCCCATCAGCATATAATGCGAGGATGTTCGCTAGTAGTATATAAAGGTGGGTTACAGCTGCATTATCCAACACAAGCAGCAAGATGTCGACAAGTCGTAAAATCACAGTGATGCGAAACGGCAAGGCAGTGACGCTAACGACTGAGTGTTATAAGTGTTGGGTATGGTTGGAGTACCCAGGTCAACCACACAACTGCCCGGTGCACCACAATGCACCACGACATTACTGCTGCAAAACTTGTGGTGGACTGCTCTGGTACAAGTTTACTGCGAGATTGCCAGGACCGGAGCCATGCACAGACTGCTGGTGGTGTGGAGCAACGCTGAAAAACTTTGGCTACTATAACTTCCATCCGTTCAAGTGCTCGCGAAGACCGTTCTCCATGGAACAGTTTTACAGATACCAGTGCGACTGTGGCAATCCAACTTGTTGGTGAAGAGCCAACTCACTAACATCTTTCGGCCCTTCTAAGGGCCATCCTCTGCTGTGAAATAAAAACGCAAATTCTGTCTATGTATGAGTGTGTATAAAAGGGGTATGTCTGAGATTACATTTCAGCATTTCAGTTTCAGCAGTTGACGAAACAACAACTAGCTATGATGGCCATACGGTCAAGTTCAGTGTATGGAATGCAATGTGAAATTTCCATCTATGGATACTTATGAGACACATACATGCAGTAAAGCTGAGATGAAAGGAGCAAAGAGACAAAAGATGGATGAAGATGACATTTGGCCATACGGTCAAGTTCAGTGTATGGAATGCAATGTAAAATTTCCATCTATGGATACTTATGAGACACATACATGCAGTAAAGCTGAGATGAAAGGAGCAAAGAGACAAAAGATGGATGAAGATGACATTTGGCCATACGGTCAAGTTCAGTGTATGGAATGCAATGTAAAATTTCCATCTATGGATACTTATGAGACACATACATGCAGTAAAGCTGAGATGAAAGGAGCAAAGAGACAAAAGATGGATGAAGATGACATTTGGCCATACGGACAAGTTCAGTGTATGGAATGCAATGTAAAATTTCCATCTATGAATACTTATGAGGCACATGCATGCATACCAGCTGAGATGGACAATGTACCTCATGAAGAACATGTTTCACAGAAACCAAAAACAGGACAAGTAGGAAGAGGTAGAAGGGTTAGTCTTGGTGAAAACGCGCAGGAAAAACGGTTTGAATCTGAGGATGGATCAGATTTACTGCTTGAAATGCGACAGCAAGAGAACCGTATCAAGACACATTTGTTGGAGACCTTAAATCATGGAATGAAATGGTACATTGTCGTGCATGCACGTTTCAAGAAACTGACAGCAAATGATGAAGGTGTTATGGTAGAACAAGTGGATAATGCATTTATCAGCAGTCCAACATATGCAGCATACAATCCAGTAGATATTGAGCAGGACCTGCCAGAAGCCTATAAAGAATTATTTACCAAGTTTGACGAACATGAGCGACAAGGCTCTGGCTGGGCATTGGATAACATACTGTACATTGAAGTACATACAGCTACGTTGGTTCCTCTAGAAGCGAGTAGTTTTATTCCACTACCGAAGAAAGTGAAGAAAACAAAGGGTGTGATAAACATTAAGAATGATGATGATAACAAGTGTTTCTTATGGTCAGTATTGGCTTACCTTCACCCTCATGACAACAATCCAAATCGCGTGAATCATTACAAACCATTTGAGAAGGAACTAAAGGTAGAGGGTATGACATTTCCGACACCAATTACTGACATTCCAAAGTTTGAAAAGGAGAACGATGTAGCCATCAACGTGTTTGGATATGAACAAGATGTAGTTGTTCCAATACAACTTAGTCGAAACGTCAGTGTGAGAGAAATCAACTTACTTCTGATTAGCAATGACAAGACGAGGCATTACTGCCTCATCAAGAATTTTAGCAGACTTATGTCTTATCGATCAAAGCATAAGGCTACATATTTTTATTGTTTCAACTGTCTTCACGGGTTTGTACGACAAGATCTTTTAGATAAACATCGTGAAGTGTGTGACAAGAATGGAGCACAACGTTTATCATTTCCCAAGGAACCCTTCATCAAGTTCAAGAATGTGGCTAAACAACAGCGAGCACCTTTTGTGATTTATGCTGACTTTGAATGTTTCACGCAAAAGCATGAAGAAGGAGACAAGTATCAACATCATCGTCCAAACAGCTTTGCCTATGTGGTTGTAAGCCAGTACGACACACGTGGACCAGTTGTGTATCGAGGAGACAATGCTGTGAAAGTCTTTTTAGACCATATGGTGAATGAACGTGATCGCATTGTACGTGGTTTAGAGCAGCCAAAGGAAATTGTGATGACTCGTGAAGACAAAGAGAATTTCAAGAACGCTGTTGATTGCTACATTTGTCATGAACCTCTAGGAGCAGATCGTGTGAGAGATCATGACCACATCAATGGCAACTATCGTGGAGCAGCGCACAATGAATGCAACTTACAATTCCGACTTAGAAAAGATCAGCAAGGGGATAAAGATTCTTTTATCATTCCTGTGTTTTTCCACAATTTGCGAGGCTATGACAGTTATCTGATCATGGAGGAAATTGGAAAATTCAAAGGTGAAACGATTACAGTCATTCCCAACACCATTGAAAAATATATTGCATTCACCATGAGCAATCTGAAATTTACAGACAGCTTTCAGTTCATGAGTACCTCTCTACAGAAGTTGGTATCCAACCTTGCAGCAGAAGGGAAAGATAACTTCTACAACATGACCTCTCACATTCACGATAGTGATCAACAAGATTTGCTGCTGAGAAAGGGAGTGTACCCCTACGATTACGTGGACGAACCATCCAAGTTTGCTGAAACACAGCTACCATCAAAGGATAAGTTTTATAGTCAGCTTAGCGAAGAGGACATTAGCGATGAGGATTATGCGCATGCACAGAAGGTATGGGATACATTCAACTGTACAACATTTGGTGAATACCACGACCTGTACCTGAAATCAGATGTGTTATTACTAGCTGACGTGTTTGAAAACTTTCGTCAAGTATGCCTCAACACGTATGAATTGGATCCTGCTCATTACTATACAGCACCAGGACTGTCGTGGGATGCAATGTTAAAAGCGACAAAGGTGAAGTTGGAATTGATCAATGACATTGACATGTACCAAATGGTTGAGCAAGGCATACGTGGAGGAATATCCGTGATCACACACAAGTATGCGAAAGCAAATAATCCCTACGTAGCAGAATACAATTCTGAGATACCAAACAACTACCTGATGTACCTCGACGCGAACAACTTGTATGGCTGGGCCATGTCACAAAGCATGCCACAAAGAGGATTTATGTGGGTGAGCGAGCCAGAATCCATTGACTTCATGGGTGTGGATGAAGATGATGACATTGGATTCATTTTGGAAGTGGATTTAGAATATCCAAATTCAATCCATGATCGTCATAATTACTACCCAGTGGTTCCAGAACGGAAATGTGTCAAAGTTGAAGAATTGTCAGAGTACAGTCAGAAGCTGCGGAAAGATCTAAGCATGAAAGAGAAACCCAGTGAAAAGCTCATTCCTAACTTGTCTGACAAGAAGAAATATGTACTTCATTACAGGAATTTACAACAGTGCGTCTCACTGGGGTTGAAAGTCACTAAAGTACATCGCGCCATCATGTTTGAACAGAGCAAATAGTTAGCAAAATACATTACCTTGAACACGGAAAAGAGAAAATTGGCTAAGAACCCGTTTGAGAAAGACTTCTTCAAACTGATGAACAACTCGGTGTTTGGCAAAACCATGGAAAATTGAGAAAGCGAATCAATGTTGAACTTGTTCACAAGTAAAAGCGGTTCAAGAAACTTGTAGCCAAACCTTCTTTCCACAAATTCAAAATTTTCAACGAAGATTTGACCGCGGTACATTTACGCAAAGTGGATTTGCTTCTGGATAAACCCATTCAAGTTGGCTTCACCATTCTTGACCTCAGCAAAGTGCTTATGTTCAACTTTCATTACAACTACATCATGGTCAAGTATCCCAATGCCAAGTTGTTGTTCAGTGACACCGACAGTCTATGTTATGACATAGAAACGGAAGACATCTACAAGGATATGCAGCAAGATGCTGACCTGTTCGACACAAGTGACTATCCGCCAGATCACTTCCTACATTCAAACGTGAACAAAAAAGTGCTTGGGAAAATGAAGGATGAGACGGCAGGCGTCCCTATTGAAGAGTTTGTTGGACTCAGACCGAAAATGTACAGTTTATTGTGTGGCGGGAAAGAAAAACATACAGCTAAAGGCATCACTCGAGCTTGTCAAAGACGTATTAAACATGTGCAGTATAGAGACAGTTTGTTCAACCAAACTCAAACGATGGCTACAGGACACATTATTCGAAGTCATAGTCACCAGCTTTTCTCGGAGAAGATTAGGAAGGTAGCCCTCTCCCCATATGACGACAAGCGATATGTGCTGAATGATGCCTATTCCACTTTAGCGCATGGACATTACAAGGCTGTGGTATAAAAGGGGGAGGTCCTACAACGGAAGAGTTATTTGAGGTGTGAACATTGAAGTGTTAACATGGAACGTGAAAGTCATAAGAGATCTACAACTGATATGGATACTCTTGCAGATGCAGTTAAAGACTTAAAAGTGAAAAATTCTACCACTACCATCAAGAAATTGAAAGTGGAGACAGCACCAACACCACAGTCGTGGGATGGAATGCTTTCTCTAGGAAATGGAAAGTATATCAAGATTATGAAACAAAGCAATGAAGGAGTGGTAAACATTCGCAAGTACCTGAGAGATGAGGGGACTGGAAAAAACCGTCCAACGAAAAAGGGAATTTTGCTGACAATACCTGAATGGAAAATGCTGAAGAAGCAAGTGAAAGAAGTGGATAAAAGGCTTCGCAGACAAGAAGACAGCTCATAACAAGGTAAAAACATGAATGCACTCATGCTGAACGGTGGTGCTTACCTTGCTGTAAATGATAGGAATGAAGTGATACTAGATTCTCAGAGAAGTTATCATCGGTTTAAACCTGAAGTGTGGAAAGACTTTAAAAACATACCACTTGAACCTGGGTTTAAACGTAGACTTGAAAATAAAGTGGAAGTGACGGTGGCTGAATATGATTCTAACATACGTGTAGAAATCTGTAGAAATCTTTTACAGGATTATCCAGAGGATTATAAGATACACCATATACAGATTTGATTATCTTTGATATGAAGAACTGGCGCGCAGTCTTACGATTCCTAGAAGTGATACAACATCCACTCTTCACCATCTTGCGAGCATAAAAAACGTCTTTGCAGACAAGGAGACAGCTCATAGTTCATCTGACTGTTGAACGAGATGGAAGACTTTTTATCGGAATATGTACCAATTACGCATGGATTCTCATATCTGAGAAACGTATATGATGACATCGTGCTAAAACATTTTGGAAAATATATCATTCTATCAACTGACGAACAATCTGTGTTGAAAGACCATCTAGAGAAGCTGAGGATACCTGGCTTTCTCCTGAAACTCTCAGAGGATTTAGAAGTGCGTGTGACTGAGAACTATTTAGACGTGTTTGTACGATTTCGCCAATATGACGAGCTTACAAAATGCTACGACTACATCACCCTCAACACAGTGGAATGGCACGCTCTGTTACAAGCATTGGATTGGAAAGAACCTGACGCTTGAATTCAAAGAGGAAGGAGTGCAACTCATGCGAGGCACCAAGTCCA
This sequence comes from Protula sp. h YS-2021, assembly GCA_949752745.1. Taxonomy (NCBI): domain Eukaryota; kingdom Metazoa; phylum Annelida; class Polychaeta; order Sabellida; family Serpulidae; genus Protula; species Protula sp. h YS-2021. The sequence goes on along the minus strand of OX457024.1, from coordinate 13,604,697 downwards.
TTGAACTGACGCATCCCATGTGTGTTATGGTGATGGACATTGACATGAATGATCATGGATATGAACTGAAACTGTCTGAACACAAAGATGTTAAAATAATAAAGTTTGATAATGGACAGTGTTATGCTAGTTTTCATAGCATTTACAAACGTGGATGTAATGTCTATGATACATATATTAATTTAGATTGGTATGAATGGCATGTGTTTATCGATGTATTGAATGTATTTGTAAAATAAAAGCTTAATGTGAAATAATTGTTAAAATGTAAATAATGTATAACACAATAAAAAAGGATGTTGTATAAAACTGTCTTGTTTATTTACAATATTAATAATACAATTCACAATTACCAACAACTTAACTAATACAACTTAACTAATACAACATCAATAAAATAATGGTTTATACTGTCTATATACAAAATCCTTTACAACAAAATCTTCTTAATACATCAATGATTTCAAAAGGACTATGTCCCCGAGCTCTTTGAATTATATAATATATACAATAAAATCCACATGTAGAGGATATTGGTGTTTGTAATGGAACTGAATTATAAATGAAATTAAACTTTAAAAACTTATTCAAACGACTGTCTATAGGTAAAAGTCCATAAGAGTCAAAATATTCTGCAGGGTCTTCGCCATAATATACTGCCACCCGTTTTATAATGGAACTTTTCTCGCCATCCAATCTATCAAAAGATTTGTAAAGAGTTTCAAAAGCATCAAGATATTTGCCTTCATTTATATCAAGCTTGAGAGGTTTGGATAGGACTGGTTCACCATCAGAGTAAAGCTGCATAAAGTTAAGATTAAAATGTTCAAAATTGTATGGATTTCTCAATACTGTTCCAGCAAAGGATTCATTATGGACCATTCCAATGACAATACGTTTTGTTAATTGGCCTAAAAAGATGCTATCTTTCACAAAAGATTGAAATCCAGTTGGAATAGCTAAAACTTTACATTCTTTTCTATTAATAATAAACTTAGCAGGACTTTTCATCAATGCATCTGCATGTCCCAACTGAATACCTGGACTAACCCTAACTTTGCGAATGGTTAAAAACGCTTCTCTCACTTCTACTTTAAAACCATTATTTGCAGTCATTAATACATATCCATCTTTTTGTCTATGTAAACGTAATTTCATACTAACACCATTGGGAAGATAACGATCCTGCTCTAATAAATCTACCCTTAAACCACCTGTAAGCATAAAATCACGGCTTAGACGTGTATACAAATAGCGATTATGTAAACCATTATTTCCTGTTTCAGCTAGATCGTCACCATCAGCATTTACATGAAAACCTGATACATATCACATATCACCTCATGAGTATTCATTGACCCGGCAGTGTCTTTAAAGATGAGACACATAGAGCGCTCAGAATGGAGACTTTCTTCCGAGTCATGAATGAGATGAGATATGATGCTGGTATAACCATGGGTATTGTTACTATGTGATATCAAACGATCATTTAGAAATAATTCAATATTGGACCATAACCCATTAAACAAATCATTGATACATGACACGTTATCATCTACACCACACAGTGTTCCATCAGCCTTTACAATGCGACATACAATATGGAGTTTACTGTTCTTTAAATCTAGATATTCTTCTGTACTCGCAGGAATGTAGAATTCTAAAGGAGCACCCTCTCTAATAGTAGTCATTGGTTGATGGTCTACATTATAACTTTTTCTACAGCAGTTTGCGTTGGTGGTATGTGAAACCATTCTAATGGAGAAAGGCTACATTCACAAGAATGATTATGAATTAAAGACATGATTAAAAAATATCTTTCTTATGTTTTTTTTTGATGTTATCCGTTTAGCTGCCTTTCGCCTTCTGACACGTTTTGCTCGTTTCGCTCTCTTTTGTCCTCGTAACCCACCACCAAACATACGTTGTGCTACTCGACCTGTAACCTCTTTGGCGATATCTTTTGCAGCCCTTTTAAGATGTGGTGCAACGATTTTAGCCCCTGTCTTAAGCAGTGGAATAGCTTTTCGAGCCAATGATCCCAGTATTGAACCAATACCATCTCCATATTGTATTCGCGCTCCTTTAAATCCTGGTAATTCTCCACCCACTTGACGAAGAAAATGGTTGCGATAAATAGATGGATTGTGTGTGTATGCTTTCATAATGCTTTTGGTCGAAAATGAAGTTTACAGATCACCTTTCCAGTTTGAAATGGAACATTATGGCCTGTGTCGTCCTTAATATTCATTTCTATCACGTCAAATTTGGATGTGTTTACAGGAACATAATGAGGTTCTCCATTAGTTTTCATGATAATGTCTCCATCATGTCCTTGTATTCCAACAGAACGTAGCAAAGGAACATAATAATCACCAACAACTTGTGGCTCACAAATACTACAGTACACATAAAGTGTATAAAATCCCTGTTTCACATCGGCTTTATGTTCAGCCGTGCACGTTTCAGTATACCATTGATCTGGGATAAATCCTAAAATCTCAGCTAATCCAGTGGAGAATGACACTTCAAAGCCGTAATTTAGAAATAGAAAAACACGTCGTCTAATTTTATCATACTTTATCTGAATAGCTTCTTTAAGGTCATCTTTCATAGAATTAGTTGCTTCTTTATTGACTGCCTGACATATCTCTTGTATGGATCTGTAGTAACCATAAGGAATATTGATTGTGTCAAGAACAATATTATTCAGTGGTTGTTGTCGATACTGAATAGAATAGTCCATTCCATGTCTCATGGTTGTCCATGTATGTGGATATTGAATTTCAGCTAAAGCCACTTCATATTTTCCGTTCAGATAGATGGTTCGAGGCATACGAATTTGATAATTCGAAGTCTTGTTGTTGGGATAATAGTTCATACTAGCATTGCTGGGTAAAGTAATGTAAAAACTTGTTGACTCCATGGCAGCTAAATCGTTTATGTGATGTAGATAGACTAGATGTGTATATACATTACTTCATGTTTGACACTCTTCATCCTCACTTTCTACATTGCTGTCTACATTATTGTCTAAATTGCTATCTACATGATCTAAATTGGTATCTACTACTTCTCCCTGACAACAAGCACTAACACACCTAATTTTTACAGGAATAGTATTTTTATTTCCATTTTCTTTACAACAACAACACCATAGCTCTTTTATCCATGTTAAAAAGTTTCCCATCCTTCTGGAAACAATCTTTGTTGACGTTGTTGTTGCTCTTTTGTAATATCTTCACGAGTTGTCTTTTTGCCAAAAACAGTTTTTGGAATATTAGCGTCTACAATTTCCTCAATAAACTGCTTCCAACCACGCAGTGGTTCTCGTCGTTCTTTTCTTTTTGTAGCAACCAATGCTTCTTTCAACAAATCAATAATGTTAGAATTTGTAATGACAGTACCTGTTTTTAAAACAAGTTCATTTTTATCTGTCCATCTCGTACCATATTTCTTAAGTTCTGCCAGAAGTTGTGTTAGTTTTACATGATAAATGGGTTGAAAATGGTTAAGAAACTGTTGAGACTTTTCTGATTTTTCTGCATTAGATGCTGTAACAGACTTTTGTCGTTGTTGTTGTTGTGATTGAATTGTTCGTAAATGACGTCCAAGCACTTGAGACATTTCTATTGCTTTTTCACGAGTTCGTTTCCCACGTAAAAGTTTATTCACTTTCGTTTTGATTTCAACATCTTTTCCCTTCTTTTCTAACAACATTTTATATTCATATTCAGGAATGAGAACCATTTTCAAAGTATGTTTCATTTTAACAGCAACTGAGCTAACAAGGGTAATGCAAATTTAGCAATAGCTCCAATAAATCCTCCTTTCTGATTAACCAACTTCTTTTTTCTTCGAAGTGATATCTTCTTATTTGCCAGTGTACGTAGGGTATGACGTTCACGCTTGAATAACTTATACCTTTTTGAGCTTAAGGGTAAATGTCCTCGCAATATATTCAAACAAATTTCAAACAAGCTAGTTAATTCCTCCTTAGTAGCTTGTTGTAGTAAGGATTTACGTCGTTTAGGCCCGCTGCGTGCAAGCAAGTGAAGGAAACGTTGATTCGCTTGAATACGTTTAAACATCTTGGCTGCGAATGGTTAAGTGACTTGGTTCTTGTTCATACGCCACCTTATCAACATATACGTAATGTGTATCTTTTGGTAAAATACCTGTACGAATACGTAGTTGATCATTTGTCTTCGGCTTCAAATCAATGAATAAATAGCCGTGAGGTTTGCTGGTAGCATCTTGTAGGGTTCTATGAGAAATTGAGATTTTCCAGGATACATTTGTCGCGCTAATGTACTTATTTGTTGACTGTCTCTAGGATTTTTAAACAGAATGATGTAATGTGTATTCAAACTAATATTACGCATTTCTCTACCATGATGAAACAAATTATGCACAATAAAAATAATGCTCAGATTTTGATGACTGCTGCCAACACTAAATAGACGTGTCATGCGTTCATCACTATGACATTTGGTCATTAAGTCATCAATGATGAGTAAGTTTGGTTTTTTCGGGTTAAAACGCTCTTCAATGTTATCTGGAATGCCTTGGTAAAATTCCACACCTTTCATTCCCTTATACAAAGGCTGATCTGCTGCATAGAGCCATAAAATGGTTTTTGGAGAGGGTTTAATTAACTTTTGTTCTAGAATTTCTCTAACTAGAGAAGTTTTACCACTGCCTGTAGGTCCAGAGACCAAACACGTGAATGGATGCTTCATTTTCGAATATCTGTTTCTTTCACCCAACTGTTAAACTTCTTTGGCCAACCTAACCACTTCACAAATAATTCTTTAACACCTCGTCTTTTTCGTGTTTTCAAGACCTTTTCAATTCTGTAGACTGATTCAATACCTTTGTCACTTTCTGCAGTTCTTCTTCATAAAAATGTCCGTCAATATCTTCATCCAAAAAGTCTTTCACACGATACAAGTGTATTCCTTGCTTCTTACAACGATGTGTGATAATGAACACTTCTTGCGTCCACTTTATATGATAATCCCGTTGAAATACATATTTCATGTGAGAAATGCGAACCTGATCACCAATTTTAAATTTGTAGGGTTTTTTCTTCTTCTTTGGTTTTAATTTCAATTTGTCTACATACATATACTTCCACACTTTCGATTCTATGTCTTTACGAATATCTGCAGGAGCATATTTATTAGGGAGGGAGCCATGAGGTCTATGGTTATAATTATACACTAAGTCTGGAAGGATGTCCATATATCGATACGTTTGATTATGAAGGAAATATCGATACATCATTCCCTTTAGAGTACGAATGACTCTCTCAGCAAAGTTGGCTTTGGTTTCATTCTTTGTCGTATAGGCATGTATTCCCTCCTTCTTCAAAAATGCTTTTACCCATCTTTTTTTGAAATTCAGTTCCTTTATCTGACCTTAGAGTTCGTGGTCTTCGTTGTGTTTCATGAAAAATCTTTTGAAAGGCTTCTATGACGCTGGTATGTGATTTATTAGGCATTGGCTGCACCCACAAATATTTGTAAAACACATCAATGACAACTAATAAAAAGTGGGTGTCATCATTATAGGAAGCTATGTTTCCCATGTCAGCTAAATCAATATCCCACATGTCATCAATTCCACGTGTAATGACACGTTGCCTTTTAAACCTGTATTTTACAGGTTGTAGTAAACTGAAGGCATCTTGATCCTGTAACCATTTCTTCACTTGCGAATGAGTGACTGGTTGATCATGTTTTTTTTAATATGTGATATAGTTTGTAAGGACCAGCAAATGCCCCGGGTTGACCAGGTTTAAAGTAAATATTGGTTAAGTAGTCTTTCCACGTCGACATGTTAACACCAAATGATCAACACTTGTTAACATATCTTGCATTTTATTTTATCAACACATCTTGCATTTATCAACACATCTTAAATTTTATCAACATATCTTAAATTTTATAAAAGCTCAATCAACATATCTTACAAATCAAGTATTGATACAATGGTGTGAATAATTGGAGTCCATTGATCTTCAATGAACATTAACCAACAACTTAATTCATCAAATGTGATAGCATCTACACCATATTTTTCACAGCGTTGATTTGCATTATCTAACACTTTATATAAATGAATGTAATATTTAGCTTCATTCCAATATGTATAGACACATGCAGAATGACAAGTATGTTCTGAACACTCTTCATTTTGACAAGCAGGACATACTAAACATGCAAACTTTTTTACAGCTAATAACATTTCTTCACAATATGTCTTTTGCACAATATATTGTCTCAATGTAATGTCTGTCATTATACTGCAATGTAGATTAACCACTCTCTCACTTCATCAAACAGTCTTGGATCAAATCGAGCGAAGTGATATGCTGCTTCCACATCAAACTCCTCAGCTCCGTCAATGTTTGAAAACATACACTCTTTGATGAAATCCTCACGTAAGTTTGGTACACTTAACGTGGAATGCGCAAGTTCCCAATAAATGTCAAAGTGTTGCAGTTGTTGTTGAATAGATCCAAAACGCGCCAGTTCACTTATCATGTAGTCCACATACTTGTCCTTGAAACACGTTTCTACATCCATCTTTCACATATCCATATAACACGTCTGCACACTTTGACGGTTGGCAAACAAATGACTCTCAGTCTTACTCCGCAGAAACAGTTAGTGAGCCGCACTTGTTGCAGAAGTTGTCTGGTTCACACAACTTGCAATTGTACTTGTGGCAGTGACAATCATAATCCTCAGCATATCCGTAAGCACCACAATATTCACAGGTAAGTCCAAGTTGATTTTGCACATCCATATTCTCCAATTGAACTTCAGCCAGTCTTTTCTTGGATAACTTTGACACTTTCATCCGATTGTCCTTTTGTAGCTTGATAGGAGTTTTCTTACCATGACATTCCGTGCATGGCAATAAGGTTGAGTTAATGTTATCCATCTCCTGAAGCAATGTCTCCCATTCACCATCATTCATGTTGATGTAAAACTTGTATTCTTTCCCGTCGAACAGTGATGCTTGCACAAAACTCACATAGCGCATGTCCAAGTATGAAATGACTTCAAGCCATTTCGTTTGCGTTAAGTACAGTTTGAAACCAATGTCACGTAATCTTGGTAAGTTCAGACACACAATCTTCCACAAGGATGGTGATAAAGCAAGCCATCTCTCTCCACGTTTGATTCGAATAAATAATCCAAATTGTCCATGCTCCACAGTAATTGTTAAGTTTGCACTAATTTTAAAGCTGCTTGTCTTCTCCATGGCTGCGCGTCGAATGATGACTGCACTTGACACCTCACTCCTTTTATATGGACATTACATGTATGTTTTCATGAGATGTTTGCAAAATCGTGGAGTGATCTCGTTGAAACCATCCAGAAAGGCTGTTGGTAAAACCGTCTGTTAGAGATTGTCTCATGACGATCACTAAAAAATCTCCTCGTTTGCGACTTCCAATTATCCATTGGAAGAGCATTGACATGGTGAAATATCCTTTTTCATAGAGGTAGGCCATCATCTCGTACACCTTAATACGTTCTTCAAGGTACTTGAAGCCATGTAGCATAACCTTTGCACATTTGGAATCGCGATCCTCGTCAACACACTTTGGCGCCGGTAGACATAATGTCTTAAAAAGTTCCTCATGAAGACTTCTAATAAGTTGAACGAAACGTCGGGTCATGGCTTCGGAGAACTGTGGCTCTGACGCGGGAACATGCTCTATGTTTCCTTCTAGCATGTAGATAAGCTGAATGACAGTGTTCACTTCTTCCGTTAGGTATATGTATGTGTGTTGGTCGAAAAAGCCTTCTTCACATAAGCACCATAAAATGTTGCAATCTATCAGAGGAATCACTGCTTGAAAGTTCCGTTTCAACAGCGTGACGTCTTCTTCAGTAACAGGAATACTTTTGCTCAATTCGAATTTAGATTTGAGCTGCTTTTCATCGTCGTCGCTGTCGTCATTGTCGTCATTGTCGTCATCGTCGTCGTCACCGTCGTCATCGCTTGACATGACCACTTCTTCCTCCTCAAGATGCTCTAGATGAGCCTGTAACTTTGTACTAAGTGGTTTGGCGCTACCATTTACAAACGCATTGGCAACCCAGAACGGGTAGTCAGATCCCTCGGGATCGGGCATTGCTTGCTGTACTGGCTGTACTTCTTCAGGCCTAGTTTGCTGTACTGTAGACACGGCTGACGGAGCCCCTAATGCTTCCTCCAAGGCTTTTTCAGCTTCTGTTAGTGTACTTAGGAAGGCAGCAGTCTCCTCTGCAGTTAAAACTGCATCTGTAAAAGCCATTGTTTCATTGCTAAAAAGGCTATCAATTTCCATGTTGTTAGCCGTTGCTGCGTTTCGAGACGTCTCCATGATGGTTTGGCAATGCAATGATTAGAGTGGTGTCAACCCGACCTTTTTATACTACTGACGGTGAGCCGTGAGCCAGCGGCGTAAAAAAGTAGCTGGGGGGGGGGCTCACTAGGTAGCTGGGCGGGGGGGGGGGCTCACTAGGTAGCTGGGCGGGGGGGGGGGGGGGTCCTCGCTTCAGGTCGACTGGCCAGGGGCAGTCAGTCAGTCTGCTTTGAACCTTTGAAGCGAACACATCGAAATTTAATCATGCAGTACAAGGACGAGTTTTTCTCAGATGAGCTTCGGGGTCGCTACTTTCTATCAGCGAAGGATGTCAACCTCTGGGAGGAGATTTATATTGAATACCAAACCTTTCTGTTTCGAAAGTGGAGGGATTTCCTTAGGAACAGACCAGAGGAACAGTTCAACCGGTTTGGCAGGGCGGCGGAGGAGAGCCATAAGCGACTCCGCCATCGTTCGCCGTCCAGGGACCTGTCGCCCTGCCAGGAAGTGACCAGAGTGACCAGAGTGACCGCGACAACGATGACAGAGACTCCTCCAGCCAGAGTGATCGCAGCAACGATGACAGAGACTCCTCCTGCCAGAGCGACTCCTGTCAAAGTCGCTGCGTCAACGATGACGACCCCGTTGAAAGTGAATCAAAAGGAAGCTGATGTGACTGTCCGGAAGGTGCTGGCGGCACCAGTTTCAGTCGAGCAGCGTTTTCCAAGCGCTACCGTTACAAGACCGGACAGTCCTCCACCAGCTCCTGACGATGAGCTTACAATCGCTGTCGCCAGTATTTCGGATACAGTCAGCCTCATACAGTCACCTTCAAACACTGACCGCAACAACGAACCTGCTCAGATGAAAGTGGAGGATGACTCTAGAAAAGAGTCAGATTTCCAGGAGGTCATACAAATCTTGGGCTCTTTGGATAATGTTAAATATTGTGAATTCTGCCATTTTGGCTATCCGGCAGAATATTCAATGAGAATACATGAGCAGCAATGCCCGGAGGCTTTGAAGTCCCAATATTATTTTTGTAGTGTCCAGGGCAAAGGATTCACCTCGAGCAGGGCCGCGGTTGCGGCGCATAAGAGGAAGTGTGGCTGTGGCGAGGTTGGTGGCGGCAGCGGTGCCAGCGGTGGCGTCAGCGGCGGCGCCAGTGGCGGCGACAGGAGAACCGATGGCGGGAGGCAGCGACAGCGGCAGGAGAACTGATGGCAAGAGGCAGTGACCAGGACCAGACTACGGAAATCCCTCAAGGGCCGCTTTTTAGCGGCCCTCCCATTATTACGAAATGAAACGCTTCATCAGGCAATCTTAGTATGAATGAGAGTGTGGGAAATGCTAAAAAAAAAAAGAGGACTATAAATCATTGATTTATAGCTCCATCTGTCCGTCTGACCGTCTGAAAAAGCTAAACAAATTGCTGCCTGGGTTAAAAATACCCTGGCATGAGAAATGAAACGCTAAATCTGTCCGTCTGCCCGTCTGAAATAGCAAAACAAATTGCTGCCTGGGTTAAAAATACCCTGGCATGAGAAATGAAACGCTAAATCTGTCCGTCTGACCGTTTGAGAAAGCAAAAAGAATTTGCTGTCTGGGTTAAAAATACCTAGGCTTGAGAAATATAACGCTGAATCAGTTGTGGCTATTGCTATATGTGTAGAGAGAGAGAGGGATAAAAAAAAACAAAAAAACGACTGTCTGGGTGTCCGTGTGTCTGGGTGTCCGTGTCTGGGTGTCCGTGTGTCTGGGCGTCCGTTGGTTTGGTTGCCATAGGTGTTAGAATAGTGAGAAAGCTTTAAAGAAAGGATTGTTGCTTGTATATGGCCGCAATGCATGGAGACACCTCTCTTCCTTAAGGAAAAAGAGTGCTCATTTTTAATTGCTGCTGCAATGGCTTGGTTAGAGATCGAGAAAAGGCAAAAAAACAGTTGCTTTCGTGATTTGGTGTGTGTGGAGAGAGAGAGGGATAAAAATTAAAAAAAACATATGTATGTGTGTCTATGTGTGTCTATGTGTGTGTGTGTGTGTGTGTGTGTGTGTGTGTGTGTGTGTGTGTGTGTGTGTGTGTGTGTGTTCGGTTTTCGTAGCCGCAATGCATGGAGAGTTCTCCCCCTTAAGGAGGCAATGGTTGCTCACTTTTAATTGCTGCTACGACAAGCCATTAGTGATGGGATATGCGTGTAAAAGCCCTAAAAACACTTGTTTCCGTGGTTTGGTTTGATGTGGGTGAAGAGGGATAAAAACTAAAACAAAAAACAAAAAAAAACATGACTGTCTGGGTGTCCGTGTGTCTGGGTGTCCGTGTCTGGGTGTCCGTGTGTCTGGGTGTCCGTTGGTTTGGTTGCCATAGGTGTTAAAAGAGTGAGAAAGCTTTAAAGAAAGGATTGTTGCTTGTATATGGTCACAATGCATGGAGACACCTCTCTTCCTTAAGGAAAAAGAGTGCTCATTTTTAATTGCTGCCACGGTAATCCATTAGTGATGGTGTGTGTGCTGGGAGAACGGGAAAAGCCCTAAAAACAGTTGCTGCCGTGATTTGGTGTGTGTGGAAAGAGAGAGGGATAAAAAAAAAAAAACGTATGTATGGGTGTCCGTGTGTCTGGGTGTCCGTGTCTGGGTGTCCGTGTGTCTGGGTGTCCGTTGGTTTGGTTGCCATAGGTGTTAAAAGAGTGAGAAAGCTTTAAAGAAAGGATTGTTGCTTGTATATGGCCACAATGCATGGAGACCTCTCTGTGGTTAAAACACAGCATCCCTTAAGAAAAAGAGTGCTCATTTTTAATTGCTGCTACGGCAATCCATTAGTGATGGTGTGTGTGCTTGGAGAACGAGAAAAGCCCTAAAAAACAGTTGCTACCGTGATTTGGTGTGTGTGGAGAGAGAGGTAAAAAAAAAACAAAAAAAAAGACTGTCCGTTTGTCCAGCAGTCCGTTTGTCCGGGTAGTCCGTTTGTCCGGGTGTCCGTTTGTCCGACTGACCCGTTACCAGTCTGGTCTGGCGTGTGTTTGGAGAGAGAAAGCTAAAAAAAAAGAGTGGCCATTGCTTGTATACATACAGTGGCATGCGGCGGTGAGCCGTGAGTCAGCGGCTAAGACCACCATGGGGGGGGGGGGGGGGGGTCCGGAGCCATGAGCCGGGGGGGGGGGTCTGTCGACTAGCTCACCCATATAGATACAGTGTATGCTGAAAGATTGCTGGGCCGGGGGGGGGGGGCTCATGGGTTGGTGAGCCGGGGGGGGGCCTACCAACCTGATGTTTGGCAGGCCCCGGGGGGCTTGCCAACCTGGTGATGGCAGGCCCCGGGGGGCCTGTCGACCTACTGTACGGCTGGCCCCGGATTGCCTGTCCATCAGTTGGTTGCAAGCTTGAGTCGCTCTGTGTGACGTCATTGATGGGTCAAAATACACAGCAGGCCAGCTCTAACCATGTCTCTATGAACCCTTTGCTGTCCGGGTGCTCGAGTGCTCAAGTGCTCGAGTGCTCAAGTGCTCGAGTGCTCGGGTGCTCAAGTGCTCGAGTGCTCGGGTGCTCAAGTGCTCGAGTGCTCGGGTGCTCGAGTGCTCAAGTGCTCAAGTGCTCGAGTGCTCAAGTGCTCGAGTGCTCGGGTGCTCGAGTGCTCGAGTGCTCAAGTGCTCAAGTGCTCAAGTGCTCGAGTGCTCGGGTGCTCGAGTGCTCGGGTGCTCAAGTGCTCAAGTGCTCGAGTGCCCGGGTGCTCGAATGCTCGGGTGCTCAAGTGCTCGGGTGCTCGGGTGCTCAAGTGCTCGGGTGTCATTTTGTCCGGGCACCATTTTGTCCGGGTGCCACTTTGTCTGGCTGCCCGTTTGACTGGTCGTTTGAATGGTTGCCCGTTTGAATGGTTGTTTGAATCGCCGCCCGTTTGAATGGTCGTTTGAATGGCCGCCCGTTTGAATGGTTGTTTGAATGGCCGCCCGTTTGAATGGCCGCCCACTCTCCATATTACGTCATTATGACGTTCATATGACGTTCATATGACGTTCATATGACGTTCATATGACCTCCATATCACCTCCATATCACCTCCATATCACCTCCATATCACCTCCATAACACGTCCATAACACGTCATAATGACGTCACTGTTTTAGAAACCCCATGGGGCTTCTAAAACAACTCCTCACGTCATTATGACGTTCATGTGACGTTCATATGACGTCCATATGACAACCATATGACGTCCATATGACGTCAATATCACGTCAATATGACGTCAATATGACGTCACTGTTTTAGAAACCCCATGGGGCTTCTAAAACACCTCATGACGTCATTATGACGTCACTTCCTGTTTTAGAAGCCCCACTTTTACCCTACTCCACTATCCCTATTACGTCATTATGACGTTCATATGACGTTCATATGACCTCCATATGACCTCCATATGACCTCCATAACACGTCTATATCACGTCTATATCACGTCAAAATGACGTCACTGTTTTAAAAGCCCCATGGGGCTATCAAAACACCTCCTGACGTCATTATGACGTTCATATTACGTCCATATGACAACCATATGACGTCCATATGACGTCAATATGACATCCATATGACGTCAATATGATGTCAATATGACGTCACTGTTTTAAAAGCCTCATGGGGCTATCAAAACACCTCCTGACGTCATTATGACGTCACTTCCTGTTTTGATAGCCCCACTTTTATACTACTTTACAACGATACTTGCCTTATGGTGTGTTCAAATATCTAAAAGTAAATCTAGCCGTTTTACACATTACAATATGTTTATTGATAGGCATTGAAGTATTAACTAAAAACTGAACATATTGAGGTTGCGTTTGCACCATTGCCCACTTGATCACTGCAATTGAAAAAGAGAAAATGCAAAAAATATACAGAACTGATTTGTGAGAACATACACACAACCGCAATGCAACTGCTTTAGTAATGAGCGATAGTGGGGATTTATTTCAGTTTTGAAGATAAACCGACAAGCGTTGTTAATAAACCAATTTATTTTGAAGACAGTATTAAGACGTGTGTCACTGGTTGGTAAATGTGTAAAATAGATCAGTTGAGGAGTATTTATGGTCTGTGTTTATTCACTACTCAACCTGTCTCCTCAAGTTCTGAAGTCAATTCCACAATGTTAGCTCCAAGTCAGCTGTGAGTTTAACAACCTCTTTTCTGTCTATACAAGAGCTACGAAGCCTTATTTGTTCCGCTTATAGGGGCCAGCTTCGCATCTTCTGAGTTGCGAATCCTGCACAGGAGTGGTATTCTGCTCTGTCCTTATTTTTAAGGATGTCCTTACGTAGTCCCAGCGGACCCTTTCTATCTTCCTAGGACAGAAGGGGTCACAGTTCCTTCAATAGAAATGGCCATTGATCTCAATTTTTGAGGCTCTGAATCTTTCGGCGCACGTTCAAGGACACCGAGGCTCGAACTGGCAGGCCTTTTCTTTAAAAGAACACTGAGAAGTATCCTGGCGCATTGTTTTCGACCTCAGCGAAACTCCCAAATTAGAGTAAAGCGTGGTTTTGCAACTGTGGATTCACTGTTGTTGTGGGCGATAATGAGGGATTCGATATCCTGATCTCAAGAAAACACATATTTTTCTCAGTAAAATATTATTATCTGACCATAAAACCCGGGCGCCATAATTTATAATTGGGCCATTTATGTGATGCACCCTTTCTAAAATAACGCCGTTGGCCCCAGTCGTGCGCCGAGATTTGAAAATTGACATCAGTGACATTTCCTATTGTAGGAACTATGACTCTAGCTGTCATAGGAAGACTGCAAGAGTCATCTAGGACTAGTCCTTACGAGGCAAGGAACATTCAAATTGTCCAGCACATCGTAATTGGCTAAATTACAAACTGGTCTGTTGGCTGATGAAAACAATTATGACCCATAATAAGAACTTAGTAGTTAATGACGTGGCTTAAGGTTTGTAAATAAATATGGAACAACCGGCGCAAACGCTGGTGTCGCATTACAAGACCACATTTTAAGTTTTGCGAATTACGATGTGCTGTTCAGTTTTATGTTTCTGTCCTTGTATTTTTTAAAAATAAGAATAAAAATGCTATTCTGCTCTATCCTCAATCTTAACAAAGTCTTTTAAAAATAACGATAAAAATTAAGGATGAATCACCTAATCTCAAGAATACAACTCCTGTAGTCCCTGTTATTGAAACATTTACTATAAGTTCATGCACAGAACACCCTAGTCATAGATGACTGTTGCGGTCCTCCTATAAGTCAAATCACACTTTGGTTATAAAATGAAAGAAATGTAGAGAGATTTCGCCTAAATGTCAAATTTCTCTTGCACCAAAGAGCAATGCAGTTTTTAACAACCCGTATGCTATTTTTTTTAAATTTATTAAAGGTTTTAACAAATAGTTTCGAGTTTTAATTTCTTTTATGTTTCGAGTACAAGCTGTTTTTTGCTATATCTCTCATATATTTTTTATCATTTCTTTCATTTTTAAGCGGTTCCCTCGCAGTCGAAATTCAAAATTCTGGCGCATTTTATTCGAAACACCGAAAGTGTGATTTTTTTTAAAGAAAAGCTTGCTGGTGAGAACCGCGGTGTCCTCGAGCGCGCCGAAAGATCCAGAGCCTCGAAAGTTGAGATCAACAGCCATTTCTATAACAGGAACTGTGATCCTTTCTGTCCTAGGACGATAACAAGGGTCTACTGGGACTAAAAATACCCTTTTTGGTGAAAGGTAAGGCGCATAAGCGACAACCTGACTGGCACCTGTTTTGGCCATCAACCAAAAATTGGTGGAAATTTTGGCCAATCTTAGTTAACTTTGAACGAACTCCAGAAGGATAGCTTGATTGTCTTGAGCTTTTAAGAAAAGGTAGCAATCATTACTACTCATTTGGACATTAGAATATGGCAGAAATACGAGCAAAAAACAAAAAAACAAAAAAAAACAGAAGAGAGAGAGAAAGAGGAAAAAAAACAGAGAAATCTTAACTCAAACCAGAGAAATGTCCTTACTGTCTTCAAATTTTTGATAAAGATGGGCATCATCGGTACTTACCTGGCTTTAACTGTTTTTCGTAGCTCTTAAAAACTGGCGGAAATATTGCCCAGAACCAATTTCTTACTAAAACCTTAACTAACGCTAGTTATATAATCTGACCTTCTTAGAATTTTGAAATTGGCAAGAGGATATTCGTACCTACTTCGCTATTGTTCCTGTCTCTGTCTTCCTCGTTCAATTTCTGTCTCTGCTTTTGTGATTCGCCAAAAAATTGGCCTAAATATTGGTAAAAAGCATTTTTTAAGTCTTAACTTATACAAGGAAACTAACCTGAATGCCCTGTTATTTTATGTAACAGTGGCACACATTACTACCTGCCTGGCTCTTTCGTTTTTTAGCAATGCGCCAAAAATTGGCGGAAATCTTGGTCAACGCACAGTTTTCTTTAAAACGTATATCCACCCGTTTGGTTTTAATGTGAACGTGCACACAAGTGTCCACGTGGTTATTAGACCCCAACCGGTGCGAGCCCGGGGGGGGGGGGATGTCTATAGGATTGCCCTCCGCCCGTCCGTGTGCAACACTTTGGATGCTGTTTTGTTTCCACGCAAGTTCTCCGAAACTATTTACCCTAGGCATATGCAGCCTTGCACAGTGGAAATATATATACAGTCGGACCCACTTAATATGAACACGGTTAATATGAAGTTCGCGTAATATGAAGTGATTTACATGGTCCCAATGTAAATGCCTTGGATTCTATGGACAGAAATTCACATAACATGAACACGTCTAATAGTATGAAGTTCACGTAATATGAAGTCCAGCATAAGATCCCATAGGCCACATTTACTGCATAATCTGTTCGCGTAATATGAACTGCATAAAAGGCCAAGAACAAAAACACAAGTCCACAAAAGACTGAGAGTAAGTGACAACACTGAATGCTACTGTTCATAAAAGGTATTATTCTGGGGCGATCACAAAAGGGTCGCAATTACACTTTGGGAGTCTTTAAGCTGATAAAACAATCGCTTGATTCAAAGCTACTGCGTACCAATACCGTAATCAAACACTCGGGTATTGGAGGTTGTATTCCAGGGATTTTACATCTTACTCTGGCCATTGATCTATAAATTACGTTCGGTAGTAATGGTTAATTGCACTCCGTTTGATTCAAAGCTATTGCGTTTCAATGCTGTAATCAAAATTCAGGGTATCGATGTAGTAATCCATTCCAGCGATTTTTATATCATACTCCGGTTATTGATCTATTAATTGCGTTCGGAAGTAACGGATAATTGCGCGTACAAAACCCGATAAAAAGTGCATAAAATTGCTTATCAATTATAAATCAAACCACGGAGGAAACTGCTACAGCTACCGAGCTTACTCCAAACAATCGAAAATAAACACAATAATCGTTCCAAAATAAGCAATAAATCTATGCCTATTGATTGTATGGGTGATTGAAAGTGTGATGTGTAAAAGCTCGTGTAATATGAAGTTCGCGTAATATGAAGTATTTTGCTCGGTCCCGACGACTTCATATTACGCGTGTCCGACTGTATATTGAAGTTGCACAACGTCGTGTTATTTTTAGGCCCCAACCCTTCGGATTGGGGCCTAAAGGTTTAGGGTGTCCGTCCGTCCGTCATCGCTTTATACCCCTATGAATTTGGGGGGCGGTTGGGGCCGCCTTGTGTTTCACAAATACTTACTTGTTGAAATCGGCCAAAAATTGCCAAAATGGCGACTTGTCAAAAATTGTGACATTTTGAGATAACTGCAATGGAAGACTTAGGTGCTTTCCACGCGAGATCTCCGAAACTATTAATTCTAGGCATATGCTGCCTTGCACAGTGAAAATATATATAATGAAGCTGTGCAACGTCGTGTTATTTTTCAAATCGGCCAAAAATTGCCAAAATGGCGACTTGTTACTTTTTTTGGCCATTCGCCAAAAAATTGGTCGAGATGTTAGCGATAAAATGTTTTTTTTTCCGTAAAATCTTAACCCAGAGGAAAATAGCCTTACTGTCTTGAAAGTATAGGTGGTAGATATTACTGAGCACGCGACTGTTAGTTTTTGGTGATTGGCGTGAAGTCTTTCGTGAAGTATTGACGAAAAAAAATCAGTAAAATCACACCAGAGAAATGGTCTTATTGTGTCTAAATTTTGTTAAAGAGAGTGGTAAGTTATACTTACCTAGTTTTTCCTGTTTTTTTTACGTAATTCGGAAAAAGTGTCGGAATTATTGGCGAAAAACCAATTCTTTCTAAAATCATTGCTAACGCTAGGGTTATAATCTTAGCTTCTGAACATTTTGAATGAAGGAAGCGGAAATTAGTATCTATCTGGCCATAACGTTTTTGGTGATTCGCCATAAACATTATCGAAAACTCAAGTGGCCCTAGGTTTGTGACCTTGATATCTTGAAATTATGCTTATTCGTGGATCGCCTAAAATTGGTATAAATATAAGCCAAAAACCCATTTTCATGAAAACGCGTCTCGCCTTAAGATTTAAATGGAAAGGTCCTTAAATTTTGATGGAAGGTAGTGACATATATCTCCACCTGGTTAATTTTTTTTTTTTTTGGCAGTTCGAAAAAGTTGGCCAAAACACGTGGCTGTTACTATTTTAGACGATTCACCAAAATTGGCGGATATATTGACGGCAAACCATTTTGTATTAAAATCTTGACTGACTCCAAGTACATAGCCTTACTGCCTTGAAATTTTGGTTACAAGATATAGTTATATGCCATAAATCTGGACTTCAGCATTCGTGAGCTGGGGCATTGTCCATGGACAATCTTGCTGAAATATCAATTCAAAAGTTTTAGTGGATAATAGCGAAAATTATTGTTACTTTTTCACGTAATAAACCATACTCCTTGTATGCAAGCAAGTGTCAGTTATTGTGGGAGATTTGTGGTTATTATATTCCTCTCTTTTAAAGAAAGCGTAACACAGAAGTTGTGAATCGTTTCTTTGAGGGCCTTTAGCAAATGCCAATAAAGATTTGTGGGTCATTGAATCTCGCACAAAGTAGCCACAGAGGTGCCTCAAAGCGAGCGCAGTTGACTTGTATATAGTTATAAAGCGAGGAGTTGAAGCGATAGCCTTGCAGCTAATCGCTTCTTGGAGCTCATTTTGCATCGTTAAAGTGGAGAAAATTTCGAGCTTTAAATGTCATTTGACCAAAGTCAGTTTACCAAAAATTTAAATGAAGGGGTCATGCGTTATTTGTAAAATGTGTACTCAAACAATTAATAGGTGCAGAATTAGGCATAAAATTATTCTGTACACTCGTAACATTTAGTTTGTAATTTCTCCCTTACCTTTGAAATGTCAGTTCGAAACTTTTTGGTGTGAAATTAAAAAAAAAATGTCTTAAGTTTTTTCATATAATAAACCATGCTCCCCGTGTGTAAACTAATGTCAGTTATTGCTTGAGATTGGTGGTTATTTTCATATTCTATGTTGTTTTTTTTTTTGTAAAGAAAGCGAAACACAGAAATTGTATATCATGGCCGTAGTACTTTGATGGTCTTCAGAAAACGTTGATAAAGACTTGTGAGTCGTTAAATCTTGCACACAGTCGCCACAGAGGTGCCTCAACGCGAGCGTAGTTGACTTGTATAAACATAATATAAACATTATGTAAGCCGATGCCCAATAGCGAACCGCTTCTTGGAGCTGGATTGCATCAAGTCAATTTATCTTTATTTTAGAGGGGAGAGGAGATAAAATTTGTTACTGAGTAAGGCAGATGCAAATTTGGCATCACTTTCTTCTCAGATATTCCTTATTTTGTGATATTTGATAAATGAAATTGTTTTTAGACACGGAATATATTCCTTTTCATTTCACCAATTTGAATCTACTGTAACCATTCCCCCTTCCCCCGTCGTATGTTTCAGTCAGAGCTACAACGGGTTCCGGTCTTCAGCCCGTTGGAGTCAGGAGTGTGTGTTCTGAAGCTCTGATTCCCTACTGTACAAACATATGCGTATGTCTCTGTGCATCGTGTTTTTTTGTTTGTTTGCCAACAGGCGCATTCTTTTGTGGAGAAAAATAAGCTTGGGCAATCCGCTGTCAGTGTTTGTTAGCCCAGCTTACGTTACACGTAAGCTGGGGTATTCCTATCGGTTTGCATGTGGCGTCCGTTAGTTAGTTAGTTAGTTGTTTATTTAGAAAACTTTGGTTCAAAATGCATCTGCTCCTACAACTTTGATCCGATGTCATTTATTTTTGGTATGAGGGATCCCTAAGGGGTCATGCGTACGGCTTGTGCTTTTTTAGTCGATTGGATTATTTTTGAATTTTTGGCGAATTTTTGAAGAAAAAAATTTAAAACGTATCTCCTCCTACATTTTTTATCCGATTTGATTCATTTTTGGTATGAGGCACCCCTAAAGGGTCGCGCATACGGCTTGTGCTTTTTTAGCCAATGGAATAATTTTTGTATTTTTGGGGAATTTTTTAGGCAAAAATTTCGAACATAATTCAAAATGCATCTACTCCTACAATTTTGATTCGATGTCATTTATTTTTGGTGTGGTGCATCCCTAAGCGGTCTTGCATACGGCTTGTGGTTTTTTAGTCGATCGGGTGATTTTTGAATTTTTGGCGAATTTTTAAAGAAAAATTTTTAAACTGTATCTCCTCCTACATTTATTTTCCGATTTCATTTATTTTTGGTATGAGGCACCACAAAAGGGTCGTGCATACTGCTTGTGCTTTTTGAGTGAATTGGAAAACTTTCGATTTTTTTCGGAATTTTTGAGAAAAAAAATGAATCTCCTCCTACAGCGCATAAACGCAAGTTAAATGAACTTGCGCAGTAGTCAGATTTAACAACCGCGTATCGACGCCAGTTAAATAAACATGCGCAGTGGTCCAAAATTAGCACCGCGCATCGATGCAAGTTACGCATTGGTTCGAAATGTGAACCGCGCATCGACGGAAGATAACTAAACATGCAAACTGGTCCAAAATAAGCACCGCGCATCAACGCAAGTTAAATAAACATGCGCACTGGTTCGAAAAAAAGAACCCTGCATCGACGCAAGTTGAATAGACATGCGCAGTGGTCCGAAATGCGAATCGCGCATCAACGCAACCTAAAGAAACTGGTCCAAAATGCGGACCACGCATCAGCACAAGTTAAATAATCATGCGCACTGGTGGAAAATGCGAACCGCTCATCGACGCAAGCTAAATAATCAAACAAACTGGTCAGAAATGGGAACCGAGCATTAACGCAAGTTAAAAAAACATGCGCACTGGTCCTAAATGCGAACCGCACATCGGCACAAGCTAAATAAGCAAGCACACTGGACCAAAATTAGCACCGCGCATCAACGCAAGTTAAATAAACATCGAAATGCGAACTGCGCATTAAGTTAAATATGCGCACTGATCCGAAAAAAGAACAGGGCATCAACTTAACCCAAAGAAACATGCGCACTGGTCTGAAATGAGAACCACGCATCGACGGAGGTTAAACGAACATGCGCACTAGTCCGAAAAAGAACCAGGCATCGACGCAAGTTGAATAAACATGCGCAGTGGTCCGAAATGAGAACCGCGCATCTACGCACGTTAAATAAACATGCGCAGTGATCCGAAGAAAGAACCACGCATCGATGCAAGTTCAATAGACATAAAAGTCGGACTTTGACGGGACTTAAATAATATGCGTACCGGTCCGAAATGCAACGCAAGTTATATGAACGTGTGCGCTTGTCCGAAATGCGAACCGCGAATCAACGCAACCTAAAGTATCGTGAGCACTGGTCAGAAATGTGAACCGGATATCAATGCAAGTTAAATAAACATGCACACTGGTCCGAAATGCGAACCACGCATCAACATAAGCTAAATAATCATGCGCACTGGTGGAAAATGCGAACCGCTCATCGACGCAAGCTAAATCAACAAACACACTTTTCAGAAATTGTAACCGAGCATTAACGCAAGTTAAAAAAAAAAAACATGCGCACTGGTCTTAAACACGAACCGCACATCGACACAAGCTAAATGAGCAAGCACACTGGACCAAAATTAGCACCGTGCATCAACCGTGCATCCGAGTTAAATAAACATGCGCACCGGTTCGAAATGCGAACTGCGCATTAACGCAACTTGAAAAACATGAGCACTATTCAAAATAAGAACTGCGCATCAGCACAACTTAAATAAACATGCGCACTGGGCCAGAATAAGAACCGCACATCAACTCAAAGAAATATGCGCATTGGCCTGAAATAAAAACCGCACATCGACGCACGTTAAATAAACATGCGCAGTGGTTGGAAATGCGAACTACCCTCCAACACAAGTTAAATAAACGTTTGCACTGGTCCAAATTAAGCACCGCGAATGAACGCAAGTTAAATATGCGCACTGATCCGAAACAAGAATCGCGCATCCACTTAACCCAAAGAAACATGCGCATTGGATCGAAATGAGAACCACGCATCAATCCAAGTTGAATAAACATGCGCACTGGTCAGAAATGCTAACCGAGCATTAACAAGCATTAACACAAGTTAAAAAAAACATGCGCACTGGTTCTAAATGCGAAAAACACACCGACACAAGCTAAATAAGCAAGCACACTTGACCAAAATTAACACCGTCCATCAACACAAGTTAAATAAACATGCGCACCGGTTCGAAATGCGAACTGCGCATTAACGCAACTTGAATACACATGACTATTCAAAATAAGAACTGCGCATAAGCACAACTTAAATAAACATGCGCACTGGTCCAGAATAAGAACCGCGCATCAACTCAAATTAAAGAAATATGCGCATTGGCCTGAAATATAAACCGCGCATCAACGCACATTAAATAAACATGCGCAATGGTTGGAAATGCGAACCACGCGCCAACGCAAGTTAAATAAACATGCGCAATGTTCTGAAATTCCAACTGCTCAACAACGCAAGTTGAAAATGCGAACCGCGCATCAACGCAACCTAAGGAAACTTGTGCACTTGTCTAAAATAAGTACCGCTATCAACGCCAGTTAAATAAACATGCGCAATGGTCTGAAATAAGAACCGCACATCAACACAAGGTAAATAAACATGCGCACTGATCCGAAATAAGAACCACACATCAACACAAGGTAAATAAACATGCGCACTGGTCCATAATGCGAAAAGTGCATCAACGCAAGTTAAACTAGAACAGTATTTCGCTAGCGAAATCTTATACACTTGACAAAAATTAAAGCGCGAAAATGCTTCCTTCAGTGGGTTATTTCTTGAATAATACAAAGAATTTTATTTATGTACCGAGCTTATGGCACAGCATGTATGCGGCTTATAATATTCTAAAAAATCGGACCACTGTCAAGGAAAAAAACTCCATAGGTTGATAACTAAGTACCAGATATATTAGCAAACAACACAGCTTGAATACGTCTTATAAGCCGAGTAGTGTTTGGTTTCTGTTCACTTAAGGTTTGATTGACTGATCACGCATACACTGTGTTATCTGTTTACGCAGTGAGAGCTCGCACAAAGCTAAGCAACTGTGTGGTATTCTGTGCTATACGTTAAATGCTCCACATTTAGTTGCAAAAAATACACTCTTTTCACATGGCGTTTTAACAAAGAAAACGAAATCAAAGACGAAAATAAAAAGTGACATGCACATGTTCAGATCAAGCTCTTCATAAGTCCCAAGTTTCATGGTCCTAGGCCCATAGTGTTAGAGAAGAAAACACAAAAATCGGAAAACTGTAAAGAAGAAATAAAAGGACAAACGGCTGCTCGCACAAATTCATGTAACCCTTGCAAGCCAAAGGCTTGTCAAGTGTTAATAAACATGTGCACTGTTCCAAAATGAGAGCCGCGCATCAACGCAAATTAAAATAAATGTGCGCACTTGTCTGAATAAGAACCGCGCATCGAGGCAAGTTACATAAATATGCGCACTGGTACGAAATGCGAGCGTTGTTCGAAGAAATCTATGGCAGACTATGCAGTCTATCAGACCATTTTTCTGGGAAACAAATCTTTATATGCATTTATCGGTCATTGTTCTGGTCCGTTACTAAATTAATTATTGAGCTAGCTCTTCGCCATCTTATCTTTTGAAGCCCAAGTTTTCAGGGAAATTCCCTTGCTCATGCACGCTAGAAGTGGCCTTATTGCTTTTCGTAAGCTGGGTCTTTGTCCTTGGACAAACTTGTTTTCTGCTGAAAAAAGTAACGTTTTATTGTTCGTTATAACCAGGGTTGGGTTTCTTCTTGTTCAAAAGGTTCTTCAAGTTGGTGGAAGAAACCCGGGAAAACCTGAAAGAAAACTGAGATCCTACTTGGATATTCATTTTGTTATCATACAGTGAAGTTGTATCCGTGATGCCAATATGCTATCTATACTTAAGCATTTTATCAACAACTATCAGTACCGTTTAGCTTTAGCTTTACTTTTTACTATAAATTATCCCACAATTGACCAGTAGTGAAGCTCGTAATATGCTATTACTAAAGGGGTAAACAAAACTAAATATGCGGCTGATGGCATTACACAGTGCGCCTTAAAAGGGGTGTCGACGCAAGATCAGATTCACAATGTTAAGTGCACGGCTTAAAGGGATATCGACGCAAGATCAAATTCACAATGTTAAGTGCACGGCTTAAAGGGGTATCGACGCAAGATCAAATTTACAATGTTAAGTACGCAGCTTAAAGGGGTGTCGACGCAAGAACAAATTCACAATGTTAAGTACGCGGCCTAAAGGGGTGTCGACGCAAGATCAAATTCACAATATTAAGTGCACGGCTTAAAAGGGGTGTCGACGCAAGATCAAATTCACAATGTTAAGTGCACGGCTTAAAGGGGTATCGACGCAAGCTCAGATTCACAATGTTAAGTACGCGGCTTAAAGGGGTGTCGACGCAAGATCAAATTCACAATGTTAAGTACGCGGCTTAAAGGGGTATCGACGCAAGATCAAATTCACAATGTTAAGTACGCGGCCTAAAGGGGTGTCGAAGCAAGATCAAATTCACAATGTTAAGTACGCGGCTTAAAGGGGTGTCGACGCAAGATCAAATTCACAATGTTAAGTGCACGGCTTAAAGAGGTGTCGACGCAAGATCAAATTCACAATGTTTAGTACGCGGCCTAAAGGGTTATCGACGCAAGATCAAATTCACAATGTTAAGTGCACGGCTTAAAGGGGTGTCGACGCAAGATCAAATTCACAATGTTAAGTGCACGGCTTTAAGGGGTATCGACGCAAGATCAAATTCACACTGTTAAGTACGCGGCTTAAAGACAAAGTTTTGAGTCAATAAGTCTGTTATTAGGGACGATAAGTAAAAACTGATAAATAAAATGCCCTGTTTGTTGCGGATCCCTACGTGCTGACTTACTGAGATCAAGGGGAGACATCTTGGGTTGGTGTGTTCTGTGTGTGTATGTGTGTGTGTGTCAGTCTGTTGTGAATAAAATGTTGTGTGCAAGATATCTTGAGAACGAAATGTCGGATCGACTTCAAAAGTGATGTTTATTCCTTGGTTGGTAAGACGATTCCATCGACTTCTGACGCGTGTTAGGGTATAGGGGAAGGCGTATGACGTCATTACGGTAGTTAAAATCTTGTGTGAAAAATTTGGTAGCCGCTGAACGCCGGAGAAAGTTCATATGTGGTTGGATTGTTGGTTATTAAGACCTTGTTTGCAACACATCTCGATAACGGAAAATCGTTTCGAATTCAAATTTTAGTGGGTATTCCTTGGGTCAGTCGGACGGATGTGACGAAATTAAGACAGGTGTATAACGCCATTGCGTTAAAATCTTGTATGTAAGATTTTCCAGCCATTGAACATTGGGGACAGTTCAGACTTGGTGGGATTGTTGCATGGTTGTTAAAATAAGAAAGACGTATGGTGTCACTGCTTAAAAAGTTTAATGTGACATATTTGGCAGTTGCCGAAAAGAGTTAAAGCCCCGCTCAACGGGAACTTATTCATTGTCTCCCTTATCGGGTTTTTCAGGGCATATTTAGAGTGTGTATGTGGAGTCCCATACTACATTACTTTATTGGTCATTGGTTCAGTTTCATAAGGTCTTTACGCTAAATTATAATCATCCCGGTTTAAAATCATCTACAATGCTCGACTGATTATAGTGTCCCTGGACATTCTTCTATATTTTATGTATGGAAAAGTACATTATAAACAGTATCGAAGCATGCGTTTAAGTATTTATGTATTGTTCACGTTAGTACACTAGAGCGCGTGATTTCTCACTTTTTAAGTATGCAATTTCTTGTTGCAGATTTGACTGAAATCGCAGGAGCGATGGAAAATAATAGTGTGCAGCTAACTTTGCATAAATTGTGATGTCTGGGAGAAGGAAGAAAAGACTGAATCCTGCACCAGATATATGCTATCTATGGAAGCACTGACCTCTGCCAAAGACACTGGTCCGATGCGGGGCCAGGTAGCGGTGCAGACAAGCCACGCCTGCGGTGTGACGCTGGCACAGGCTGGCACAGACGTGAACCTCACAGCGTCTGCCTCAACAGCCGCCAGCACGCATCCTATACTACGCAGTCTCCTACCAAGCGCCACTAATCAGAACAACGAAGCGTTTCTGTCCAGCGCTGTCGCGTACCTGGACCAATTGACGGACAGTCTGAACCAGCAGAATGCGCTTGTACAAGACCTCCAGCAAATGCTGCCCACAAGTCTACCACGCGTGGTTGGGGAGGGCGCTATTCCAACGCCACCGCCACCACGAACCAAAAGCTTGCACATTCCTACGCGATCAGCGGCGCCAGTGACCTCTACTGCATGTCCAGCTGATTCAACGTTCGGCACGAACGCCGAGGTGGGTAAGAACCAAGTGAACGGTGTGCGCATGCGCGCGTCTCCGATGAACGGCGTGGCGAGGGGTGGGGTGAGTAAGATGGAGAGGTACCACAGAACGGAGGACGTGCTGAGGAAGTCCGGCTTGCTGCCCGTAGCTCACAAGACAGCCCAGCTGCTGAAGCAATCCGCGCTGCTTGACCAGCAGATAGCGACCTTCAAAGCCATTGTACAGCAGCATATCTCTTCCATTGTGACTAATCCTGTGACCCTAAAGCTATCAAATCATGCGAAGTCTTCTCATTTATCCGGTGCGTATGGACAGCTAAGTGACGAGGCAGAGGCCAGTCGAGGCATGGCGCAAGGCTCGGAACTGCCTCAGCAATAGCAGATTTGTGTTCCAATTAATGTGTGCTATACGTCGTTCCGGTGGTTGACGTGTGCCATACGTCGTTCCGGTGGTTGACGTGTGTCATACGTCGTTCCGGTGGTTGACGTGTGCCATACGCCGTTCCGGTGGTTGACGTGTGCCATACGTCGTTCCGGTGGTTGACGTGTGCCATACGTCGTTCCGGTGGTTGACGTGTGCCATACGTCGTTCCGGTGGTTGACGTGTGCCATACGTCGTTCCGGTGGTTGACGTGTGCCATACGTCGTTCCGGTGGTTCCTTCCAGCTTATTAAAAAAAAGATTTTGCGTTCTTAGGTGTTGCCTGCACAAAATCTGGAAAAAAAGTTATGAATGTTTTTAATCGCCAAATAATAAGAAATGTGGAGCCGCACAGATTAGTACGAGTGGTTTCTTTTAAAACAAAAAGCAACCAAAGTAGAATTGTGTGTTGTTGCGGGAAACATTCATGTGACTGTTCCCCAACCTGATTGAGGCGGGTCAGCCGGAAGGTTGACGTTTCCTTTCAAGCCAAACATTCTAGTCTTTCCCTCCCCCCCCCCCCCACCCCAAGTCGCACCGACGTACAGGACTGTCCGCCGCTGCGGCACCTCATTGACCCGCTGTTTGAGGTGTTTTCTCACCAGCGGGGACCGGAAGTTTCGTTCACTCGGTGTGTTGTTCACCCCCCCCCCCCCCCCGCTTCCCCGCTATATATGACCATGTCTGTTAGTAGCGATGTCAATGCGTCCCCACATGGGACACCCTCACTTAGAAGAGGGTTCGCACAAAATACAAGTTCAGAAATGGTTTAATAATGGAACTTATATAACTTGTAGTAAAACTAGTCTTCGCAGTTGTAGAACCTAGTATAAAGGTAAGCTTACTTGCACGTTGAATCTTTATGGATGAATTGTTGGGTGTTAGATTTTTGGGGGGAGGGGGGAGAGCACTGCAGTAGACTTTGACTTTGCTGTCTGCAAGCCTGCGAATCCCGGTCAAAGCCCTATCCCCGGACAAAAACCCTGTCTAGTTTTCAAGGCCAGTGAAAGCCCGATGGTACAAGGTCCATCCTCCTGAGAGCCCATTCTCTTCCATTTTTAGCCCCCATCCGGGGCGTTAGCCGGTGTAGAAGGGGGGGGGGGGGTGTAGATTTGAGTTCTGTCAATCTCCAGCTGTTACTTCTGTACTTTATCCATTTCCACGCAGGGGCATGTCATTTTGGTGGGTGGTGGGGGGATGGGTGTTTTTATCCGTTTATCGCAAGCTTGCAGATTAAGAGAAAAGGAAAAGGAAATGACACATGGGGAGTTTTTGTTACAGAAACGTGTGAATTCCATGTCGTGCTTGAAGCTGTTTTTGTTTGTGTAATTTTCATATGTTTAAAGCAAACATATCTACACTATTTCATACTTTTATCAACCAATTATAAACGTTTTATTCGTTGTACACTTAGCCTTTACAAAACAACACAGTGCTTATTATTAATGTTATTGAAACGAAAGAAATAAGTTATGCAACGTGCACAATCTTTGTTTTACTCAAATAAATGAAGCGCGGGTGACATAGTTTGTTCTGTCTTCGCCAGCCATCTTCAGTAACAGATTATTTCCACTGGACCAGGATACCCTTATGTGTGAACAATACATATGTATGTTTTACGGTCCCATCTCCAATAACGGAGAGAGTTCTGTGCTTACGAGAATTAAACTGATAAGCCATAAGCCCAGTGGCGTCAATCAAACGTGTAACATTGCATGCTGCTTTCAGGATTTTGACATATCAAACGTGTAACATTGCATGCTGCTTTCAGGATTTTGACATATCAAACGTGTAACATTGCATGCTGCTTTCAGGATTTTGACATATCAAACGTGTAACACTGCATGCTGCTTTCAGGATTTTGACATATCAAACGTGTAACACTGCGTGCTGCTTTCAGGATTTTGACATATCAAACGTGTAACACTGCATGCTGCTTTCAGGATTTTGACATATCAAACGTGTAACACTGCATGCTGCTTTCAGGATTTTGACACATCAAACGTGTAACATTGCCTGCTGCTTTCAGGACTTTGACAGCAGAGTGGGTGGAGTATCCAGTGTGGGATCCACACATACACAAGCAGGTCTAGTTAATCCCTATCTGACTTGTTTTGAAATTCATTTTTGAGTACTAACGGAAATATGGACGATTAAGTGCATGCGTAAGCTCCAAACAGCACGACAGCTAAGAGCATCACATTGAGCATTCCCATCTTAACAGTTTGTGGGCAATGACGTGATGTAAGCCTGTCTTTACGCAACACGTAGACGTGATTAACCTCCAGGCTTTTCCTTATTGTATCATTTCAGCACATTTCTGTTTCATGGCCTTATGGGGGAAAAAACTTTGTACTTTGCTGCGTGTGTGCAGGCACCTCAGGCCGGTAAGCGATTTTGTGAGCAAAATCTATTTATTGCATTTAATGTACCCCCCCCTCCCCCTTCCCCCCTCCTCCTGAATGTGTGTCCAGACATATCTTTATCTTTAAAGATATATTTATATTACTCTGATAATGTCACTGTATATTGATTGAACTGGACGATGCTTGTATCAGATCGACCTTGTCCTTTGAGCAAAATGTTTTCTAAACACTTTGGGGCCGTGTCGCAGTTAAATCCCTCATCACCAGAGTACGGTGTGCTTGCGTAAGGACGTCACACTTGGAGCTGTGTCGCAGTTACGTCACTCACCACCTAAGCACGGCGTCACATGTCAGCCGTAAGAGGCTTCTAGTGATGGCGACAGTTTAAAGGCGCGTCTGTATAATTCCATGGCACGTAAGCATTCCCCCGCTCCCTGCAACCAGTAAAATCATAGCACGTAAGCATACTGCCGCTGCCTATAATCAGAAAAAACGAGAAACACGAGTTGTGATTTGATGACAGAGTCAATATACCTCTTAGGCCCTGAAGAAATATAACATTTATTCTAATCCCCCCCCCCCCCCAAAAAAAAAGAAAACCTCACCAGCCGGCTTTTCTTTTTCTGGGGGAATGTAGACCCGGGTAGGACCGATTTGGTTTTGTTGGTTATGTTTTGACAATTTGTCAGTTGAATATTGGGCACAATTCGCCTTTGTTTTTGTTCTCAAATATTACCCCCCATCCCGCTTAAAAAATTAGCCCCCACCCACTTAAACAATTACCCCCTTCCCACTTAAACAATTACCCCTTCCCGCTTAATCATCCCCATCCTGGCTTAAACAATTCCCTCACCCACTTAAAAAGTTATTAAACAGTTACCCCCCCCCCCCCGCCCTCCTTTCCTACTTGTGCACTCTCTATTTTACCTCGAGTCTTTCTGCTTCTTGTATGAGTTGGAAGGCCATCTCTTCCTTGGGGTCAGATTCGTTAGCGGCATCCTTCTCGTACAGTATGTCTGATCTCAGAATGTACTTCACGCCGTTTCTACAGATACAGAAAATGAACAGCCAGATGTTTTGCTGACTTCTCTTCGTGGAAAAGCGATTCAGCGGATGTTATTTTATCGAGTGGAATCTTGGGCTGGAATAAATGTGTGAGTGTTATCTCACAAAACTCAGGCCTCCGGAACGTTTTATTGACAGTTAAGTGGGCGGTAGAGTATTTGCCAAACACACGTTGCCATGTCTACAATTGTGTAGGCTGGTTAGTGTTTGCCAGATACACGTTGCCATGTCTACAAGTTTGTAGGCGGGTTAGCCTTTGCCAGATACACGTTGCCATGTCCACAAGTTTGTAGGCGGGTTAGCGTTTGCCAGACACGCGTTGTCATGTCTACAAGTTTGTAGGCGGATTAGCGTTTGCCAGACACGCGTTGTCATGTCTACAAGTTTGTAGGCGCGTTAGCGTTTGCCAGATACACGTTTCGATGTCTACAATTTTGCAGGCGGGTTGGCGTTTGCCAGATACACGTTGCCATGTCTGAAGTTTGTCGGCGGGTTAGCGTTTGCGAGACACACGTTGCCATGTCTACTATTTTGTAGACGGATTAGTGTTTGCCAGACACACGTTGCCATGTCTACAATTTGGTAGGCGGGTTAGCGTTTGCGAGACACACGTTGCCATGTCTACTATTTTGTAGACGGATTAGTGTTTGCCAGACACACGTTGCCATGTCTACAAGTTTATAGGCGGGTTAGCGTTTGCCAGACACACGTTGTCATGTCTACAAGTTTGTAGGCGGGTTAGCGTTTGCCAGACACACGTTGTCATGTCTACAAGTTTGTAGGCGAGTTGGCGTTTGCCAGATACACGTTGCCATGTCTAAAGTTTGTCGGCAGGTTAGCGTTTGCGAGACACACGTTGCCATGTCTACTATTTTGTAGTCGGATTAGTGTTTGCCAGACACACGTTGCCATGTCTACAATTTTGTAGGCGGGTTAGCGTTTGCGAGACACACGTTGCCATGTCTACAATTTTGTAGACGGATTAGTGTTTGCCAGACACACGTTGCCATGTCTACAAGTTTGTAGGCGGGTTAGCGTTTGCCAGACACACGTTGTCATGTCTACAAGTTTGTAGGCGGGTTAGCGTTTGCCAGACACGCGTTGCCATGTCTACAAGTTTGTAGGCGGGTTAGCGTTTTGCCAGACACACGTTGCCATGTCTATAAGTTGGAAGCATAGTCTACATGGCAACTTTTGCTGTTGGACGCAGAGCTTGGAATTACTGAGCGGAACCTCGCCGTAGGGGCAAAATGTCGCCGGGCCAAATGTCAAGACCGAGAAACACGCAAATGATATTTGCCTAACACATTTAATGCTTAAACAGTTTTGCATTCTTAAACGGAGAGTTGGTGCAGATTACCCGACTGCCTCCCCCCTCATGCAGGTTGTGGTGCTTAAACACAATGGCAGGGTCGGTACAGATTACCTGGCTGCCTCCCCCTCCCCCTCCCCCGCCCCCTCATGCTGCTTGTGGTGGTTGTACTCAATCGCAGGTTGGTATAGATTACCTGACTGCCTCCCCCTCATGCAGCCTGTGGTGGTTGAACACAATGGCCATGCCTGTTTCCGGCTTTATTCGGTGTAGGACGTTTTTCTCTTCGGCACAGTATTTTCCTTCCGAATCCTGTTCCATGTCAAAGGGGCATTAATTGACTTATTTAGAAACACGACAGGAAGTATAAACCGAGCCTTATTCTGTATTCAATCTATTGGAGGTAGTAACACGAACGAATCCGGGACAGAAGGGCCCAGGACAAAAGGGCCTTGGACATAAGGGCCTTTCCCAAAACGGCCTTTCCCAAAAGGGCCTTTCCCAAAACGGCCCTAAATGAAAAGTTGGACAAAAGGGCCTTGAAAAAAAATTTTTTTTTGGATATGGTTTTTAATTTTTTGTGTAATAAAATAACTCCAAAAACAAAGTTTATTGATTTTATTGCCTGATTCCTCGAGACAAATGTTTGGTTTTCCTTTATTACCTTGTCTTATATCCATTGCTGTTGCTCACATTTCAAATAAAGACCTCAAATTCAGAACTCATATATCGGTAAGACACTGACACGCCAACATCATCCGGCTTAGCGCGTGTGTTTAAACAGCACAGTGCAAAGGAACGAAACAAAGGACAGAGATTATCTTATGTGGCACAATGACTCCGAAATCTGGTATCTATAGACAGTAATGGGAAGTAATTGAAAGAGTCTTTACAATGAGTAAACATCAAGGCAGTGATTGGTACAAACTGGGATTATCCTGTGGCACAGTGCTTCGGAAATCTCAAGAGAGTGATGGAGAGTCATTGAAACAAAACATCAAGGCAGTTACTTTTAAAAACACAATGAAGTTTTTTTTTTTACTTGTTATTTTATTACATATTTTATCAAATATTTAAAACTCAAAATCCTAGAAAAAAATCAAGGCCCTTTTGTCCAACTTCTCATTTAGGGCCGTTTTGGAAAAGGCCTTTTTGGGAAAGGCCGTTTTGGGAAAGGCCCTTATGTCCAAGGCCCTTTTGTCCAAGGCCCTTCTGTCTGGATACCAACACGAACGTATTGTTTACAGTCACGCGTAGTTAACTTGTATAATGCCGTCGTTGTCCGACTAACTAAGCAATTTCTTACTTCTTTAGTGATATTATTTAAATACATGACAAAGGATGTTAAAACCTGGTATAATGTTTGAGATTCATCCACGAAATTGGTGGTTCCAGCGTCAAACTTGTCATTCAGATACAACATTATAGTCTTCATGGATCTCTCCCTGCTGCTGACAACAAAATGCCCATCAAAGTGTGGAGCGAAATGTCCTCCTGGCTCGTACTTGCACAGCCTGAACACCTGTTTAAAAACAAATGAAAACCCCAGTCACGTTTCTGTGCTGCCAAGCCGGGGGTTGGGGAGGGGAAGGGGGGGGGGCACTCACATACCAACTGGTTGCCATGCGTGTCTGAGTTTTTAAAACGACCCCTAAACGCGGAGTGCTGAGTTAAAAGCGACAAGATTGCATGCTTCAGCACCTATAAAGCTAATGAAAAGATCGCAGGTATTTCAAGCTAAAAAGTGAAACTTAAAAAGTAAAGAGTGCAAAATCTTGCCATTTTAGGGCTAAAGATGGTCAATTAGAGAACTTAAAAGGCAAAACTATCAACCTTTAAATATTAGTTACTTAAAGCTTCCTATGCCAAAGACGCTGCGTTTGGAGCAAAAGCGAAAAGATCGACGAGCTTTAAAAAAGCCAAAAGATTGTAGATTTGAGTGAAAAAGTGAGTCTTGCCCGCCGCACATACCATCCACATCATGTGTGGAATCCCCCCTCCTCCCTCTCCCACCCAAAGGGTGGTTATTGCACAAAATGTACATCCCATCCACACCATGTATGGAAAATGTCGGGAAATCCATCCGCGCTAAGCGACTGTCAAACCGCCTCCCCCCTGCAACCATATCCCCCCCCCCCTCCCCCACAGTAAAAGTCGTGGATTCATGTAAGAATCCGCAGCGATCATACCGGATTGATCCTCTGTGGCTTCCACGTGCCTTGCAGGATCGAGGCGGGTCCATGCACATGGATTCTGTGTGGATCTCCTTCTATTTTTATATCCCGCAAGAACGGTGTCACCCTGGTCCATAAAGTATCTGCCAGTTCTTGTGACATCACCATAATTCGCGTGGCGTTCCTGTATTTCTTTTTCGATCCATAAATATTTCGAAAGCCTATACTTTCGCCTTGTGTTATATAATGGCCGCATTCGCTTTCGTGCATTACGTTTTTTAAGAGAAACCCTTCATCTCCAAAGTCTAAAATATCAACTTTTGATACCAAGTGGTCTGTTTTACATTCCTCATGAGCTGGCTGATAGGGGTTTATTTTTACGGTATCTTCCAGTGTTGCGTCTTCACTGGAGGACTGTAAAAAATCCAGGTTTTCAGAAGCTGGTGTGAACACCTCACCTGAGGCCATTATGACTGTGTGTCTACTTGTATATCAATACCCCACGCTATAGTGGGGAGTTGAATCAGCTTTGAACTTGTTTTCTAAAATTAAAAGATATCCAAAAGAAACAAGTGAAAAACGTTGTAATGATGACTTAAATACTTCTATAATTTTCCCTACTGATTTATCGAATAACGCGCATAGATCAATGAGCCGTTGTAACCTCGATTGAGTGTTAATGCAGACGAATTCCTGATATTTTTTTCTTCCGTTCCGTTTTTACTTTTTAAAGCACTCAGGTGTCACAACTATGAATCTGAATTATTGGAATTTAAACTTTTAACATGGAGTGCATCCGTGTTTGTCATCCCTTTCTTTGGTGACATGCTCGTTGTGCAATGAGACACGTGCATTTGTTTGTTTACATTTGGAGGAAACATGTGTTCATAGCGCTCTCTGGCGAACAGCAACTGAACTACACGTATGCTCAGCAGCAAAATGTTGGTTATTTCGCCAGTCGTATATATCTTTTCACGGCCGATGTTTCTTTCTTTTTTTGAAGGCCAGGGTTATTAAAAGTGATCTGGACACTTCCCAGGGCACTCTTGTTATGATATGTTACAGTACACGTTAAAAAATAAGTTAGGGGGTTGGGGCGTGGGGTGGAGGTCCAAAATTATACACATACATCTCAGTGTTAGTGTCATTCCAATCTGTCTATGATTGCGGTCACGTGTACTTTAGCTGTGCCTGCACTCATGCACAATGCACAATTTGACTAAAAGAAAATTTAAGTTTGACACTCTGCGTTTAGGTGGTGAATTTTACAGGGGTCGTCTACCTTTGGTTAAAAATGGGTATTTTTCAAACCTGACATTATTGCACACGAGTGCTCTTCCCCCTCTCCCGCCCCGCCCCACTCCCCAGGCGATATTTCTAGGTTTGTTCTTGGGAAATTATAAACGGGATGGGAATAGAGACATTGAAGACTGTTGAAACCCTCCTATTTAAAATGCGTAATAATAAAAATGGCCAAGTTTTGGAGGCAAAGTCTTTCATGTTTATTCCTGTTTGGGGGGGGGGGGGGTGGAGGACACGGGGCTACTTGGTATCATGTGGTACCATGCGTGTCCAGAAAAAAACACAGAGAAAGGGTGGCAATTTTGAGGCCAGACGTGGACCGCCCGGAGTGCCAGTTTCGTTAAAAACGCGAGAGGGGTAATGTTCATTCAGTAATCCGCGTTTCCCATTAAGGGGGGGGGGGATATTTCGAAGTTACACTCCATGCTTGGTTAAAAAGGAGTATTATTTACCAGCACTGTGGTAACCAGTTGGTACATGAGTGCCGCCCCTGGGGTTTATTCGCTCTCCCAACTTTACTTGGGTTAAGAAAGATATTCCGATCTTTGGGGAGGCCGAACAGAAAGTTATAATTACAATAACACAATTAGATATGATAATGAATTTTAATCATAAAATAAAATTACAAGTTATATCAGATTTGGTTGTTTGCATTCAGTATTACATATACAGGCACTGTTTCTTCAAAAGTGACAATAATAAACCACTTTCATATCATATTCCGTGCCAGATATTCCGCAGCTATTTTGGCATAAGCCCGTAAATTTGAAATCATTCCTATGTGAACTGCTAAGTTTGGTTCTACCATAAATGTTGTCAAGTCTTGTCCCTTCGCAAACTCGTCAATGGCAGTGTCAATAGCGAAATCAATATGACAGGTTATTGAATTTAAATATTCGACGAGATCCGGAAGAACGTGTGTAGGGTAAAGAACGGCTAGCGTGCAACAGCCCGGCGAAGGACTCACAAGTCTCTGCAAATGTGGCGACAGTAATTTCACTTGTAACAGATATGGTCTTCCAATGACGTAACACACTAGTGTTATATAACAAGTTCCTAAAACGATAATTAATATATTTAATGATCGAGACTGGATTCTTCGCATGTGTTTAAAGTTGCATGAGCCGTGAATGAAATTGTGACGAAAATGGCGCGGCATTTTTGAGCAAACAACAGGAAAAAATCTAGATGAACAATTCAAAATCATACAAGTCAACGCGCCACCGAAAATTGCTAAAGTAAAGAGCTCACAAATCGTGCTAAACGTGTTTGAGAAACCTCGCCACCTGTTTGGATACACCAGTTTCATGTACCCCCATTTTTCGTTAGTGGCAATCCCATGGTCCATCCTGAGCTGGATATTGGTAAAGATATGATGATGGACGAACTCAAAGAACCGTCTGTGGACAACCACATCATCTTCTAACATCACGATGTACTTTGCTGTGACCTTGGTTGTAACTTGCTCAAGGCAGTAGACATAATCTTCTTTTTGTTTCTCATACAAGTCTGTAATTCCGTCTAAAAATTTATCCATTTCGGAATCTTTACTGTGTTTCGTGAATATATCGGCGTATTCTCTTAAATATATGATCTCTGTGAACTTGTCAGGATTTTGGTCGATGTTGCAGATGAAAACGTACTTGGAGGTAAAGCTTCTATCCAGGTTCGCTGCTTCATGCACTCCAGCTAAGGTCTGGGTCAAATAACCAACATTGAATTTTCGTCCTTCTTCTGTCTCCCTACTTTTTGATATAATACCAACAGCAATATCAATGTTTAACGCTTCGTTTCTTTGTGATTCTGGGCGAAAGATTCCTCTTTTGTCTCGACTTTGGCGGCGAGGTCCTTGGTGGAGACTATCGTACTTTTCTTGGAAATTGGCGAAATAGAGTTGTGCCTGGTAATATCGCTCATCATTCTGTGCCGTGGCTAGCTTCGCGTATTTGTACAGTTTTGTATCGTCACCTTTGAAGTATGCAGAGTATGCCAAGTCTTTACACACGTGTGGAAGATATATAAGAAACGTGAATACATAAAGTATCCCATAAAAACAAATGACCCAACAGATGCATGGTGAAAGTTTCATTTTCACTAAATTCACTAAATGCACCTAACATGAAAAATGTCACTTGGTGAGAGTTTCACTGGCTACACTTTTGCGCGGCAGTGTATATTTCTGCACACCTGTGCCGTTAGCACAACACAAAACTGATATGGTGTAAATATGAGGTCTTTATTAAGCTAAATACCTGTCTCTAACTGGGGTGCAGAAAGAAAAACAAAATATCCAGTATGCTTGTAATACTTTCACGTCAAAGATCCGAGTATATTACGCAGAAAGTATTCAGAAAGAATATTACATAATGAAATTATTCCTTCATTGTTAAAACACGTTTTAAGTTACCAACATCATGTTTGTGTGTACCAACATATATGTGTACATTATGTGTGAAGGTTCAAAGTATTCAGTATTCGTTTTTTTTTTTCACTTCAGATAACCATGCCCGCAATCGAAGGAACATCTTGATGCGAAAGTGCAATTTTAAAATCTTTAAATTTTAATTTATATGGAGAAAAAGAAAGAATTGGGAAACACGATCCATATATAAACAAACGAGCGCTTTAAAAAGTTGTACTTTTCTTTTTCTTCTCCAGTCTGCACTCATAAAAAGATTTTGAAAGGCTCATAAACACTGCAATAGAAACTGTTAAAAACAAACAAATAAAAACAAACAAGTTACACAGGCACAACCGTACCAAATACAAAAGAGCTTGAAAACTATGGAGCATGGAACTGGCGCATATGCGGGTCAATTCACTTTCAGATTAAAACAATGGCTGAGAACTTCAGCTGGAACTGCGTTGAACAAAACCCAAATGTAGCCTCTCCGTGTTGTACATTCGTCCTTGTACATCACAGGAATGCCTCAAGCCTCACTGTTAAATACAGTGCTATTCATTACAGCGAGAGAGAGAGAGAAAAAAAAACACAGATAGTTTTATTACTCCACCCTATCGTTCATTTTCTCACGCAATAGATCGGGAAAAGTTGTCAATATTACGCCATAATTTTTTTTGAAGTGATATTTTCTGTCAGAATTTTGTTAAAACTCTCGGAAAATCATTATCTTTCTTAAGTTCAGTCGATGTTGTTTGCGCTGCACTTTGTTTTGGCAAAAAGAAGACAAAAACCTCACTGGAACAAAAGATGTCTTTTAAATTGCTATAATCTATTAATAATGGGATTTGATAAACGGGGCATTATATAAGCGCAAACAACTTCAAGTCAGGGGGCGTTTCAGAAGTTCTCCTAACCGGAATGGGCTATTTCTTTCCAAAGTTCCTCAGAGCCGCACTATTGACTACCCGAACCACAAGCTTTATCTCAACGTGGAAAACCATTTTTTATGTTTTATTTGACATTAATAACTGTTTAGTAATAATATTAGCTATGTTACAATGTTATACAGATGGCTGGATCTCAACAAAATAACGAATAGGTCGCACTATAGCCTTCCGGGAATGAAAAAATGATAAAGCGCTCAGCAGTAAATAAATAAATATTACAATTTTTCCAGCCTTCTTTAGAAAATATACACGAGGACCCCGGGATGGGACCACCCCGCAAATAAGACCACTTCACAAAAAGGACCACCCCAAATGAAACCACCTCACAAATAGGACCACCCAGCAAGTGAGACCACCGAACAAACTGCACCAATATTCAATGATACAATTTTAAGTGCTTTCCGTTAACAAGCCCACCGGCTTGACCATTTTAGTTAAGTCCAGTTGGCGGTCCTATTTCTGGGGTTCCACAAAACATGGGAATATTTAGATCTGCTCTGGAGAATGATCCTCTGGATACCTTATTTCACCGTGCAGGCAGGCATCTAAAATCCTCAAGGACTGTCGTTTTTTGTGAAGTCTATACAACGTCAGTCTCTCGGCATCTAAACAACGTCACTTTTCGACGTCTATGCAACGTCATTTCCCGACATCTATACAACGTCACTTTCCCGACGTGTGTACAACGTCACTTTCCCGACGTGTCTACAACGTCACCTTCCTGACATGTGTACAGGGCCACATTCGCGACGCTTCTTTAGCAGCACTTTCACGTCATCGACACACTGTCCCTCTCTCCATAGTGAATTGTGAAGAAGACGCAGTCTCAGTCTTCGTTCCAGAACTTTTCCCTTATTGACATCTGTCGGACGTCAGGTATTTACTGGGTAAACTTAAATGTGTTTAAATGTGCCTTATTTTGGGCATCTGTTGTTGGTATATTAATACATACTTTACTAAAATCATTTTTAAAAAACTGAATAAAGATTTCTAAATTTGAATTAGAGTTTTCTAAAAATGAATTCCATATAACTGAAAAGCGTTTATAGTTATAATAAAACGCAAAGAATAATCAATATCAAGTAAAATCTATCTCTGTTTTAATTTTCGTATCTTAATTTGTATGTCTGGTATTATCTAGATACATCTCCAAAAAATAATTCATCATCAAAAATTATGCATAAATATATGCAATGTGACAGATATCTAAAATGCAATTACAGATATTAAGCATTATGAATAATATGCGAGTATTTTTTCTAAGGGGCATGATTCAAATTACTTGAAATTAACGCAAGTCGTTCTAAACTTATGTAACCGTTAAATCTTGTCACGTTTCCTTCTTCATGTAAGAATAACAAAGTAATGAACCGTTTAGACTCCGTTTGCCAAAACTAACATTTGATTGCATATAAATAGCGCAAACAATAGCCACGTTCAACGCTCTGTGCTAGTTTCAACCGGAGCCTGTTAAAATCTTTCACATAAAATTTTCAACCGTTATTAAGTTTAAGCTATAACGTTTCCAATTAGCTTGAGAAAAGGACATAGCGTGAATGAGTGTTAGAGAGTCTTAGAAAAAAATGAATAAAAAAGAAAAACTTTCTAGTGAC
The DNA here is from genome assembly GCA_949752745.1 of Protula sp. h YS-2021. NCBI lineage: Eukaryota > Metazoa > Annelida > Polychaeta > Sabellida > Serpulidae > Protula > Protula sp. h YS-2021. The sequence goes on along the minus strand of OX457024.1, from coordinate 13,564,871 downwards.
CTGCGCCAGGCAGTCTTTGCTCACTGGGCTCATTTTACTCTAAACTTAGTAGAAAATACAATTGTATTTTTTTTGAAAATATTTTAAATGATACGTTTATAATAAAGAAATCAAGAAAGGGATATCTGTGCTAAAAGAGGAAGGGACTCTCGGAGCCTCCCCGAAATGCATATCAATTTTCCGTAGGATTAAAACATTGTAGGCCCATCAGTCCGAAACTCGAGTTCTTCGAAAGTCCAGAAATTAGAAGGCTTTGTATCCGAAGGACTGACATTCTAGAACGGCATTTCAGAAGGCTCAGCAGTCCGAATGAAGGATATTCCGAAAGAACACTTTTAAGAAGGCTCAGTAGTCCGAAGGACTGACATTCCAAAATTTCAATACTTGGAAGTTTTAGAAGTGCGAAGGTGCAGTAGTCCAAAAGATCACTACACCGAAGACTAAGTTTTCCGAAAACCCAGTATTCCGATAGTAGTAAAGACACTTAATTTCAGCGTTTAGTTGCCTGAGCATATTGTACTGTTTATTAATTCGTCGCTTGACTCTTCAGAATAGGTGGGGGGGGGGAGGGAGGCGGCACTAATTGTTGTGCACATCGGTTCGACCCAAGTAAGCAACTACAACAGGTTATATGGGCTGCCACAACTGCCCTGCTTAGATAAGCAGATATTGGGGCTGGCCTGTATCTCTGTGCATGTGGGACAGGAAGGAAAGGATGAGCCTCTGTCATTGGGGGCCCCTTACTTCCTTCGTGGTCTCGACATATCGGCATACACCACAAATCTACTTTGCTAGTAGAATGTTTGGCAGTGGGGATTAGGAGTAGGTGAAGTAGGTTAGGAGTTTGGCCTCCCTTTTCAAGGTTGGAAGAATCATATCAGGAAACGACGTAGTATTGTCCAGGACGTGTATTTCACTGCATCATTTCTCTTATGCCAGTTTCAACAAAAAGGTGCATTTTAAAGTGAGCTCCATCAGTGACCTGGATCTCACTCTGAAAACACTCCAGCATTACAGACAAGTCCTATTGTACCATGTGCTTGAAAGAAGGGGCCCACTGCGATTTCACATTTCTTATTAGTTTCTAGAGGAATTCATTCTTTCTCGTATGTATGAGGACCCCTTCTAGTGTTGGCCCGCACCCCTCGATGCTCCGAGTTGATCGCTTTTTCTCAAAGGAAAAATCACGAAATCTGAGGGGCCGTGGCTGCCTACCTGATCCACCGACCGCAAGAGGCACAATCGCTCAAATACCCTCCATCGGTAGCCACACACTGACTTTGTCGGTTTGGTGTGTGTGTCTCTATTCGTGCAACCCCCTGCGCGAGGGATGGGGGGGGGGGGGAATCCGTTTCTTTAGCCATCTTGACGGCAGCTACAATTCGTGTTCTCACAAAGCGGTCTCGTGTTCTCTATCTGCTTACCTTATACGACCAAACAAAACCGAGATACTTTTATAAGTAGTTAAGAAATGTTTCCTCACGCGGAACAATTTTCAATATTTTTTTTAAATATCTACTTTGCATTTTACTACATATTGATGCAAGTGTTAATGTGTGCTCTCACACCTTAAGAGTGTCGACAGTTTGAAAAGCAGTTTGAAATGCATTTGAAAATAAAACAAAGATTCCTTAATCCGATGTAACAGTCTAGTTTACCCCATATACAGCTTCTCCAGGTGAGGGAAGCAGCCTGGGCTGGCTTTCCTCTCTGGAATATTTACCCAATTCGCCGAATAATTACATCTTCTAAAATCATCTTCACTGATATATATTTCTCGGCCGATGCAAGTAACTGAAAATATATTTCGCCTAAATCACTTGGAAAACGCCAACAGGGAGAGAATACATTTTTTTTTGCATAAAACTGCTTGGGAGCAACGATTCATAGCTATATCACCAAATGAATAATTTTTTTCTGACAGTTTATTCCTCGAAGTACTTTAACTGTCGGCAATATAGGCTTTCGAAATATTGAGATTTCGAATTATTAAGTTTCGACATTTTAAACCTTCGGACTTCCGATCCGTTGGACTAATGGGGCTTTTCTGAGACTTATGAGCCTGCGGAGTATCAGATTTTCGGATTACTGAACCTTCTGAGTTTTCAAGACCGGAAATTTGTTAGTCTTTGAAAAAATAAAACACAAAAAACGATATTTGGGAGTTGTGAACTTTCGAACTAGTGGGACTTTGGAGTGCTTGGATTTTGGAGTACTATCCCTGAGGACTTCTGACCCTTCTGAATAAGGGCCTTCCCCATGGTATACTTTCCGGTTGATAAGAGAACCCTGACCATCTTATTTTTCTTCCGATGCAGTCGGGTTTTATTTTAAATAAAACATCCTCAATAATGAATGGTTACGTGGGAAGTACTTATTAAAATTCGATTGGTAATAATTAGACTTTTCATTCGCTGTAGTCGGGCTTTTGGTTGCCTAGATTTTTATACAAGCAATGACGTAAGACTGTTCGGGTGTGTGGTTACATTCCATTTAATTATACAAATAGATCTGTGAAATAGCATATTTTAAGGAGACGCTGTATAAATAAAAAGAATGAAAGAAAGAAAATTCATGTCTTTTTTAGGTATGGTTATCTATAAGAAGGAACAAATTTTAGAGAGTTTCGATGCCACAGCAATTAAAAAATGAGGGGCGTGGTTTTATAGTTTGTTTTGTCGTTGTTGTTGTTGTTGTTGTTGCTGTTGTTGTTGTTGTTTGTGATATTATTGTTGTAACTGTATTCTGTGGCATTGTAAATAAGAACACATGGAAAGAACTGGTCTTGCTTCTCGGCAAAAACTGAATTCTTTTGAATTATTGTTTACTCTTTCAACATTATTTGCAATTATTAAAACCAATTTTTTAGCTTCGAATTTGTGGCAGATCTTGTGTTACATTTGTTCTCCCCAAAACGTTTGAGTTATTTGTCTGCATAATGTATGGTGCATTCTGTCTGGTGCATTCTGTCTGGTGCATAATGTCTGGTGCATACTGTTGGGTGCATGCTGTCGGATGCATGCTGTCAAGTGCATTCTGATTGGTAGATGCGGTCTGGTCCATACTGTCAGGTGCACACTGTCAGGTGCATACTGTCAGGTGCATACTGTCTGGTGCATACTGTCTGGTGCATAATGTCTGGTGCATACTGTCAGGTGCATACTGTCAGCTGCATACTGTCTGGTGCATACTGTCCGGTGCATAATGTCTGGTGCATACTGTCTGGTCCATACTGTCTGATGCATTCTGTCTGGTGCATAATGTCTGGTGCATACCGTCTGGTGCATTCTGCTTGGTGCATAATGTCTGGTGAATACTGTCTGGTGAATACTGTCTGGTGCATTCTGTCTGGTGCATAATGTCTGGTGCATACCGTCTGGTGCATTCTGTTTGGTGCATAATGTCTGGTGAATACTCTCTCGTGAATTCTGTCTGGTGCATAATGTCTTGTGCATAATGTCTGGTGCATACTGTCTGGTCCATACTGTCTGGTGCATTCTGTCTGGTGCATAATGTCTTGTGCATAATGTCTTGTGCATAATGTCTGGTGCACACTGTCTGGTACATGCTGCCACTGAGTGTGACACCTCTCTCTCAAATTGAATGTGAAATATATAAAATTTAAGATATTTTAGTCTTTTAAAATGAAACGTGAAATTAGATAGGTCTAGTATATCTATACAAAGTGTCTGCATGGGCGGGGCTAAACTGCACGAGCGTTCTAACACGTAGGAGAAGAGGTGGTGCGAAAAAACACCACTTATTTCTCAAGTAGTCTTAGCTTATTGAGCTCACAAAAATAAGAGATTTGATCTACGCAGTTTTCGTTTTATGCAACAGTAAATCTGCCAATTTGTGTTATAAATTTTCGACACTTGCTTGGTTTTTGCAGGGCGTTTCTGGTTTTGGCCTCATTGCGATCAAAACATCTCAACACATAATCTTCGCACAGGCTAAGTAATTCATTTGGTTGTTCATAAAAAAATGCTGGCACGAAGACTCGCCATCCAGCACCCAGTTCCTGTAATTTCTTCTAAAACTGACATGACGCTGGTTAAAGGTAACGGATCTAGGGGTGTGGGTGGGGGTGGTTGGCTGTTTGATCATAAAAAATGTGACCTTTACAGAAATATTTTCAGGAAAAGGTCATTAGTTTTGTTGCTGTTCGTAACAACAGATGGACAAAAAAAATGCCTTATGATCCACGGCAGATTTTGGAGTCCGAGTGTTTGAATTGCAGTTGTACTTATTTTGCTGGGCACATCACGAGATAGAATTCATTCGACCGCTACTGAATTCAGCGCAATTAAACCGTATTTCGTCTGTATGCAAGGCGAGTTTTTTTATACAACCTCGCCCGACTCTCTTATAGTCTTATGAACAGACATGCCTATAAATTTTCCTTGATCGTGTTCAGCGAATGAACACGGGTCATATAGTCGGTTTCTTCCGAACACAGTGTGCGAATTCTGGATGCGCGGGGGTGTGCGATTAGGTCCAAGTGATCCAGTCTCGTATTGGGGAAAATAGTGTTTACCTAAGATACGCACAGCACCTGTAGTGGTGAACTTTATAAATAAGACAGGAAAACACTACCGCGGATTATGTACGACTGCGCATCTTGAGGACACCCAACGTACAGTTTCTTCTTTTTTTTTTCTTAATTTCATTGAAAAATCTATAAAAAAAAATTATTGGTATATGTGTTTTGTATTTTTTTTTTACACTTTAACAAAAGCCTCGTCGAGGGCCAGGGAATCGTGCGGAATAAATAAAATTCGCACTTCGTAATATCCCGAAAAGTTTTGATGTTATAACTGCACCATGTTTGGATTAAACGTTTCAAGAAATGATCGACATAAGCTGAAAAAGATTAACAAAACTCCACGTTTGCTACAAGCGTGTTCACAAGTGAGTTACAATACATGCAGAGCAACATGTGAAACTAGAACCTCATTTCGCTAGCGAAATGTTAAACACTTGACAAAAATTAAAACAAAATTGGAGCAAAAATACTTCCTTCGATGGGGTATTTCTTGAATAATATATTGCAAACAACACGGCTTGAATACATCTTATAAGCCCAGTAGTGTTTTTGTTGACTTAAGGTTTTATTGACTGATCAGGCACACGCCGTGTTATCTATTTACGCAGGGAGAGCTCACACAAAGCTGAGCAACTGTGAGTTCTGTGCTCTGCGTGAAATGCTCCGCATTTACTTGCAAAAAATACACTCTTTTCGCATGGCGTTTTAAATAAGAAAACGAGATCGAAGGCGAAAATAAAAAGTGCCATGCACACGTTCATATCAAGTTCTCCTAAATCCCAAGTTTCGTGGCCCTAGGGCCCGCAGTGGCAGTGGATGAGATGACACAAAAAATCCGATCACTGTCGAGAAAAAAAGATACCAACGGCTGCTCGCACAAATTCAAAAACCACTTGCAAGCCAAAGGCTTATCAAGTGTTAATGATGTTTGCATGTATGCAAAAAAGATATTGCAGTTGAAAAATAGTCCCAATCGAAAATTCCCGAAAGTGCCAACTGACGTATTACAGACGGTCCTATGTGTTAACAGCAGCATCGGGACCAGGGGAACGGATCTTGGCTTGGGGGTGGTTTCATTTAAGAGTTCTTTCAACGGTGTGTGAGGGTAACGACAACGGGACCGCACCAAAAATGCTGTTTATTTGGAAGTGGGCGTATCAAATAGACCTACTGAGTGTTTACTTAGCTTCTTAACTTACTAAAATATCTATCTATAATTTGATTTCCTTTTCCTTCTTTTTTCAAATAAATATAATTGGTCCAAAATCTCAGACTTACATTAGCTTTTCCTTCACTCTCTGAAATTACACACACACACACATACACACACACACACACACACACATATATATATATATATATATATATATATATATATATATATATATATGTGTGTGTGTGTGTGTGTGTGTGTATGTGTGTGTGTTACAGGCAATTTGTGTATTCAGGCAATTCGTGAATTGCCTGAAATTTTCAGGCAATTCGTGAATTGATTGACTAAAATTTTCAGGCAGTTCGTGAATTGCCTGAAATTAGGGACCAGTCAGTTCACGAATTGCCTGAAACATGTTTTATAAGAGATGTTGAACAAGTTTTGATGTTTCTTCTATTTATTGCTACATTTCATAGGCAGTTATAAAGCAATAGTTGCATGTACAAGAATTAAACGTTCATATTTACATCAATCGCACATCAGAAGCTCCGTTGACAATTATATTTTATCATAAATTACATTCATCTACTGGTTATTTGAACTAAAAAACTAAAAATCTTTCTTGATAAAAAGCACTCCGCTGCTTGCTAATTGCAATTGTAACAAGTAATTAGCGTTTAACTTTACATCAATAGTAAATCAAAAAATCAGTTTGCATGCATTTTACCACGCACTCAGTTGCATAATAGCACTGCACTCCGATGCCCGATGCCAATTGTATCAAGTAAAAGACATAACACCATACTGAAACAGCGGTGACATCAATTTACAATTGCAACTCTAAACCGTAAAATCGCACAACAGATTGGATTGTATTTAATTAAAGAGGTTTACTTGGAATTAATTAAATCCCTCAATTTTCTTGCAATTCGGAAATAACAGACCCCGTTAAAATATTTCATTTTAAATTAATCACAAGAAATTAAATTGCAATTTTTAGACCTGCATTCAAATAACGTCGGTATTTACTTGTTCTTACTTTTATAGCATAAGACCTGAACCTCGGGGTAACTCGGAAGGAAAGTGAGAGGCCACTTGATTGATTCCATACTCTGGTGAGAAACATTATTGGCCATTGACATATTATGGAAACTGGAGCCCATATGACAATGTTTCACTCTGACCATAATTGCAATTAGGAAACATGGTCAGGTAAGACACGTATACTAAGACCCCCTATCATATTTCCCCAAGTACATGTCTTAATTGCAATTATTTCAATTATAAAGTAAGAAATTAACAAATTTGGCTCTGTTTAACAGTTAATATTTTGATACACAAATTGTGTGAAACGTCTTTAGGCAATCTGTGAACAAGGAACCCTTAAATTTCAGGCAATTCACAAACTGCCTGAAAATTTTAGTCAATTCACGAATTGCCTGACCCCTACAGGCAGTTCACGAATTGCCTGAAATTTCAGGAAATTCACGAATTGCCTGAATACACATGAGATTATTCTAAATTGGTCAGAGGAAAATTCGTCACTAAAAGTTCACTATTGATATCTCATGCAGGTCGATGATATCTTTTAATACTTGACGACCGAATACTTCATTTCATAAGATGCAATGCGCATGTAAAAAAATCCGGGATGAATCTTCCTCACTCCTGATTAATATATTGTAAAGGACACGTATATAAAAACCAAATGAAATATAAACCAGACATGTCATGGTGACGGGGCCCGACGAAACCCGATATTTTAAATGTATTGAAAACGCCAAACTGTTTTTCCCCATCAGCTGCCAGATTGGGATTGTTGCACGCGAACAAAATAATTGGACCACACCAAAACAAGCATCCAGTGTTATTGCTGAAATGAACCGGCTTAAAAGAAATGTATATATATATATATATATATATATATATATATATATATATATATATATATATATATATATATATATATATATATATATATATATATATATATATATATATATATATATATATAACGTTTCACTGTAACCTCAGACTGGAACTTTGGAAACCTCTTTTTGGAACAGCTCTGAGTCCTTATAATAGAGCCCCAAAAAGGGTGTTCCCTAAGTTTTCTTCATGTGTTGTAAGAATATAATTACATCTTTGTCAATCGGCAGACCCCGCCTTTGTAAAAATGAACACTTGCGATGCATGTTTCGGGGACGCAAAAGTCATGAGAAATGACAATGGCGTCCTTGGGAAAAAGGGCGTGTCATTCAGTAGAAGGCCAGTATTCTTTTTATTCCACGACTGATGAGATCACTGGTACTTGATTCGTTGATAAATCGATAGTTTTAAACGCGTACTTTGAGAAACTGATTGAAAAATGTTTGGCATATCTGTATATAAACAGAAATAGTACATATTTATAACGAAATAAACATATATTTTTTAAAATAGTAATAATGTATGAGGGCTAATCCAGGTATACGTGTGTCGAGGAGGGATTCCTGGTCAGAGGTCCGTGCCTGTGTTTGGGAACTGCTGATTAGAGGTTCGTGCGTGTGTGAAGGAGGGATTGCTGGTCAGAGGTTCGTGCCGGGGTTGGGTGGGTGGGAGGTATTACTGGTCACAGGTTCGTGCGTGTGTCGAGTTGGGGGGGGGGGGGGTTGTGGGAGGGGGGGGGGTTGCTGGTCAGAGATCCGTGTGTGTGTGGAAGAGGAGTAGCTGGCCACAGGTTCGTGCGTGTGTCGGTGTATGGTTGTTTTTTAGAGGTCCTTGTGTGTCCGGGGTTGTTGCTGGTCAGAGGTCCGTGCGTGTGTGGTCATTGGTCCGAACAAACAAACATAAATAGAAGCGAAAATCAGCGGTTTTGGACAAGAATACTATAACTCATGTTAAACAACCGAATCATTCAAAAATTACACCCCTCCTCTCATCCCTGTGAGAAAATCCTTAGGGTGCGCATGATATTGAAATGTTTAGAAACATTAACGCAACGGCACGAGTAAGACATGATTTTATTATCTACGAAAAGAGCAAAAAACTGTTTTGTTTCAACTAAAATAGAACGTAGACTTGGGCGCCTAATGCTATCAATAATAATACGACACTTTGCAGGAACGCCCTTCGTATTGTTCTCTGCAAACTTGCGACCTCACCATTTGATTTTCTGAGGGCGGGCGAAGATATAATTTCAATGTTGAACTAGGTCATTCTTTGCTGGGGTGTACAATTTCGTTCTTATTTCACGTGACACAAATTCGTTCCCAAAGCGTAATAGGACATGCGCGCTCAACAACAACGGCCCGCCCCGGTGCGAAGTCTTATAAAACTCGAAAGTAGTAAGCTTTGCTCTCCACCTCAAACCTCACCCCCTCCTCCACACCAAGAAAAGAGAAAGAAGGAAAGAAAGAAAGGTTAAGAAAAAGAAAAGTGCGCTTCCTGTTGCCGGCCACTTGAAATACAAATGAATCAATTACGTCGTGTGTATTTGTTTCAAATTCACCTTGAGAAAACATGACTCTTAAATTTTTTCTTACTGCGAGTCCTCCAGATTTTTCAACAACCATATAAGAACATATGTTAAGGGCAGGCTACGGTGAAATTTGACAATATGATTGTCGCGTGATGACCATGAGGCCAACATATGTTAAGAACATGCTATGGTGAAATATGACACTATGATTGTCGCCTGTTGACCATGTGGTAAACATATGTTAAGAACATACTACGGTGGCTATTTGACAACATGATTGTCGCGTGTTGACCATGTGGCAAACATATGATAACTCCTTTCTGCTCGATGGCAGCATGATCAAATCTGTGCGTATCACGGAGTTGACACATCTTTGTTATATTGTGAAAAGTTCTAAAATATGGTAACCATGTCATCACAATGTTGTGAGGATATTGTCTCCTTTTTGGTTGATACAAGTTGTACCACTTAGGACTAAAAAAGTCAAGCAAGTGTTTAATGCCCTCTATGTGCTGAGCCTGTGAGCATGAAGTTACCATATTGTTGACTGTACCAGGGGCAATGTGCGTGCAAATCTAGAAATGTGTATGGAATGAAACCATATAGCCACCATATTATATTGTTATTATTATCATTATCATTTATTATTATTATTATTATTATCATTATTATCATTATTATTATTATTATCATTATTATCATTATTATTATTATTATTATTATTCCCATATTCTGACCAAAACTATAAAGTTGAAAGGGGCGGAGGTTAGTAAAAATCACATAATGAATCAGCCTGAGAGGACTGTAACAGGATACTAACATAAGAAATCGATATTGCTATTTTCCACATCTCTAACTTACAAATTAAAATTAGAGCATCTACTCGCCAATACTAAGAATGTCTTCTTTTTATGCATTCCCACCTTCCCACGAAGTCGACATTGATTTTTGCTTATATCACGAAGTCATGCAGAGCATAAACAGCCTTTTACTTCGTAAAAGCTCCGAATGATAAGAATCACGCAAATAGGAACTAAAATTTTTTCTAGTGGCTCGAATAGTCCCGTCCTTGGTCACAGCCAATCAGCATCTTTGGTACCTTGTTACCAAGCCACATTCTCGTATTGCGTGCGGCACCAAGCGTTTTGTTTCTCCTACCGTCAATTTGAGGTGAATTTCTCCAAAAAATACTATTATTTGTTGCATTTGATGTTCCTTTATGGGTATTTCGAGACGAAAGTTTGTCGGCTGATATGATTTGGAGATTTTACCTTTGTAAGCTCTACTGCTAGTATTCTGAGTTTGCATCACGGGGGTTTCGTAATTCTATCTCCGAAAAGTGTTATTCCGAAAAGGCCCCACCGTTTACTAGTACAGGCGTACTTTCTTACGACCCATAGCAGAGCACAGATCATTTCAGATTTTATGACATCGGTTCTGATCTCAAGCTTCTTGCTTCACCTTGGTCATCTACACACCGAGCTACTTAATTCCGTGCTTCTTAGCAGGCTGCCAGCAACTTCAGAGCAGTGTGCGGTTGCTTGGAACTGCCTAAACGCATAGGAGTTGATGGGAACAGGCCCAACCCCCCCCCCCCCGACCGAAACGCCCCCGGCCCTAACCCCCTCCGTCAAAACCCCCCGACTAAAACCCCCCGGCGGCCTAAACCCCCCGACCAAAAACCCCCCGGTTCTCAGGTCTATTTTATATTCTGTAATTGCGATACATCCATGTTGTTAATTACACTTCAAATGCCCATTGAAGAGACCACACGGCGTTTTTTAAAATTGCTATTTCCGAACCACTGAAGGAATTGATCATCACTATAAAAGAAACTTTATACATCCATTGATGATAGCACTCAGTTTTTGAAATTGCAATTGCTCTTGCGATTGATGAGTGTGTACACTTGAAAATTGCAATTCATATGCCGGTTGCGAGGTCAGTCGAGTTTACAAATTACAATTTCTCTTGCGGTAGATGTGACTTATATCTATTGTGATTCACTTGAATGGGTAACTTAGTGACCCAGATTGCTGTGAAAAATCATGCTACCATCATGGAATACATCACATCTGCTAAAGGGAATCCAAAGATATTGTACCAAGGGCATTTGTACGTAAAGCAAAAAAAAATCTAGCAAATAGCTATGTTTCGTACGAGTGCGAAAAGAGGCGCCAGAACAAATTATCATTACACATTTTCTTTAAGAACGGGGGGGGGGGGGTTTGGATCGGGGGGTTTAGGCCGCCGGGGGGTTTTAGTCGGGGGGTTTTGACGGGGGGTTAGGGCCGGGGGGTTTCGGTCGGGGGGGGGGGGTTTGGGCCTAGACTCGGAGTTGATTTTCAACGTTTGGGTCGCCTACTTGCTTTGCAAACGCCAGTACTTACGGCTTACCGCTCACGCTCTGCGTTCTGAAGTAAAGTAAAAAGTACCAACTAGGTACTCGCTTCTGAGCAAGAGGGCTGGTTACCAGCTCCCACCCAGCGTGCTACTAAAACCTTGGTGGATCCCCAAGGCTTCGTACGTCTGGGTCAGGGTACCGACGACCAAGCACCATCAGAGTTCTTGGTTCTTGGCACATGGCCAAGCATGGGTGCGCCTTGGTCCCGTGCTGCGTCACCCTTGAGTTCACACGTGCTCGGATGCGCCTATATGATCATCATTGTGGCAAATAGCTTGGTTCAGTACAGGTTTTCAGTGTTCTGGAATAAATGTAGTATTTTTTCGGGCAAGTTACTTATACACTCTTATCTTTTGCTTGGTTCCACACATGACAGAGGCCAGCCTACACCTTAGCAAACTGAAGATCTCCTGTGTGCACCCAGCCTCAGCTGCTAACCCTCTCTCACTCTGTGATCGGTGCAGGAGGGATAGACATACCTCTGTGCGAAGCTTTACACACTTGCGAATAGTGTGCTCATTTATCCCCTCAGGACTGGAACCAACTGGAGAAGATACGCACCAAGAACATAAAGCGGAGAGTGCGTCGTAAGGTTCAGTCCCTGTCGTTGGATATGCCAAGAGCCAGTTCGCTAGTGCTTATACAAGTATCCTCCCCCGTGTGCGCAAACAGGGACTCGGAATCAGACTTTGACTTGCCCCGGAAGCGGAAAGTTACGTCTATAGCTACATCGGAGGCAATGGCGGAGCTGGACATACCTGAGGTTGGTGAAAGGGATATTTTGGATAGAACCTGGTCAGCCCTTCAAAAGGAAACAGAGAAAGCCATTTCAGAGGATTCAAACCTCACATCGCCACCATCCGTTTCCGCCTCGAGACAGAGTGTGACAGTCACGCATGCTAAGTCAGGTGCACGCTTTACCAGCCTGGTGGGAGAGTTCGGCATCCCCCCACGCCCAGGTTCTGCTCGGTCACAAGCTCTGGATACCTCCTGCTGCCTCAGTCAGAGGCGTTGAACGTTTCCTCGTTCCTGGCAATGCAATCCCAGCTTTAGCGGCAGATCCAGGACCTTCAAGAGGCTCTACTCTCGAGGCCAACACCACAGACACTCACCGACCACGACTGTTTCTCGCCTATCTGAAGTTTCTCCGGTGCTGACAGTGTCCAGGCATCCCTCGGCGTCTACCCCTGCCTCCGCTCACCAACAGCGGGATGTGGACACCAAGGACACCACAGAAGCCATCACTCTCAGAAAGAGTGCGTCCGGTAGGTTGCCCCTGTCGGGTCAAATCTTCTTGACACAGCGTGCTGACGAGGACGAGGATCTCGCCCCATTGGATACATCACCCCTTTGCGGCGATTTCTAAGGATACAGAGAGGGCCATATACGCCCCCATCTCAGGCGTAGTTGCTAAGGAGGAGCCAGGTCTAGCTTGTCCAGAGGGAGGGAGCGGAAGATAACGCTGAAGGTGACTGTCCTGGTGGATCTCCCAAGTGCAGTGTCCTCTCCGCTCCACAGACCCCATACTTTCCCTGGGCAAAATACTACGTCTGTGGAAATACCTAGCGGCTGCACGGAGAAGATCGATTCGTACCCAGTTTCCACCGGAATTCTCCCCTGAACCCGAGGCACTTACGTCACCGCCAGCAGACACAGTAGCCCCCGAATACGTGCCATTTCGAGAGCTATCCAAGAGATTGCCAGGCTTCCGGATATAGAGTGCGGACGCCCAGTGTCAGACAGAGAAGATCCGCCCATCCGCATGACGTCACAAGCAACTCTCCCCAACCGGAAGCCTTCGTTGTTCTGACGACCAGTGACGGAGTAGCCAACGCTTTGTCGGTACGCTGCCGAGAGTTCAAGCGGTTGGAACGCGACAGAGGGACGTGTACTGTCACGTTTTCACCCCTCCATGCACTGCACAGTGAAACAAGGCCCATACCGCTTCTCGGACGACCTCATACCCCTGGAAGCTTTGGAACAGCCCACCGAGCGAACAGTTCGGATGCCGTCGGTCCGCCAGGACCCCAGATATCCCACTAGTGGAGAAGGACGCTTTCGCCATAGAGAGCTCAGTAAGACATGTTCTGAATATTATGTCCTTCTAGGAGCACACTCTGAATGCACTTAAGAAACGTGTGGATAATCTGCGACTGTTGGACTCGGTAGCACCCAAACTGCTGGAATATCTGGCCTTGGCTACCAGGGATATGGTGAAACTGGCAACCTACATGACCACCTCATTAGTATACCTGAGACGTGACGCTTTTCTGCAACACAGCTGGTTCAGCGCCAAAGGCTCATAGGAGGCAGGCTAGACAGGCTCTGGTAGGCTTGCAGAGAGATGTTTGCCCCGAAAAGAGTAGTTGGTTCGCTAAGAGAGGGTTACGCACTCCCGTTCAGACGGAACCGACGAGGGCATATTCCACCCATGCCTCTGCGAGATCAAGCCCCACGCGGCTTAGTTGCGTCCTACGACCAAGATCCGTTAAAGCACTAAGCTCTACAGAGCATGATCGAAGACTTAGTTCACAGGGCGCGATAAGTAAGATGCCAGAGAATCAACCGTTTCAGCCGGGTCTTTTTATGTACCCAAGAAATCGGGAGGTTGGCGATTAGTCATAGACCTATCCACCCTGAACCAATTCCTTCACGTTACGCCCTTTCAGATGGACACAGTTCAGGTCATAATGAGCTCGTTGGGAGGGGACATGTGGGGCGCATACGTAGATCTGTCCGGCGCGTATCCTTACGTGCCTTTACACCCATGGGCCAGAAAGTATCAATGCTTCCATATAAACGGATAGAAATTCTGGTTTCGGGCTCTCCCGTTTGGTATCTCTACGGCACCCTTTGTCTTCACGAAAATCATAAAAGTGTTGAAGACGTGGGTCAGAGTCCAAGGTATGTTGGTCTTCCAATACCAAAGCCCATCAAGTAAGGCAAGTAGCCAACTCAATTAGAGCTCTGCGTAGTGTGTCTCCAACTGACATTTTGAAGACGGGTTGTTGGTCTTCTCCTAACTCGTTCATTAAGTATTACTTAAAAGACTATTTTCAGTGTGAACTATGGTCTTGTGCTCTTTAGGCAAAGGCAATCAAAGCGCAGGCAAACCTTCTTCCAACGCTCGGGTAACGGCGCGGGCAAATACGTGAAGGGCCAGAACCAAGGCCGTCTGTAACGGCGACCGACAGATCCCCTTCTGCAGTGCGGATAGGGACACCGGGTGTTCTAGCTGTGGTGCAGTATCCAAGGGAGAGAGCTTCTGTCGCTCTCACAACCCGACGTTAGTGGGACTGGTTTTGGTGCTTCACCCCTGCAAAGCTGGTATTCCATTTTCTCTTGGAAAAAGGGGGGGGTTTGGGTGCCTACTCAGTACACAGACGCATCCCCCTCGGTGAGTCCTTCGCGGCCACTAGAGTCGGATTCGCGGGGATCGGGCACCGAGGCTAGCCCAGTTCAGTCAGCTAGTAACCAATCTTACACACGCACATTTTAGTGCGTTCGTTTTGTAGCTGATAATTTCTGACTGTGTATTGAATGAGTACATGACACTGCGTCATCGGTCAAATACGAGTGCTCCTATTCTTCGATCAATGTCTTGAGTGAGCGCATTGTAGTGCGTTCAGTGTAGGTCAATCGATAATGTGAGTAGCGCACTAGAAGAGTGCATGATAGTGCGTCAATCTGTCTTGTACAAGTACTTCGTGTCACTTGCCTGAACACTATGACGAGGGCATTACGTTAAACTTCTAGCTTGGTTCTTGGTTATTTTCTGGGAAGTGTCAAGTTGCGTTTTACCATAAATGATTTGTGTGTTCTTAATAATGAATTTCTAATGTATAAGTTTGTGCGTGACCAAACACCCCTCATTGCTTGGCCACATAGTTAACTACGTAGACTTGGTTCCGCGATCATGTTTGTGAGAAACCAAACAAAAAGAGATTACCATACGTATTCTCAGGTCGACCTTTGCGATTAGGTTGGGCTACCACCTCGTGTGAGGATGGAGGGGGATGATATTAGCAAGGGTTAATAACGGAGAAGAGCTTGGTCGTAGGTGTGTCTTCTCTACTTGTTCTCTTTCGTCTGTTCGTCCTTCGGTGTGCAAGAGTTGTTCACCAACTCGATTATATTTTGAACCAAGGCACATTAAACACATGAACCATCCTTAGTAGTGAATGATTTACGCCTTCCTTTCCTTTAAACGGAACGCGGCACCTTATTTGGAGTAACAGCTAATTCCTCTCAGAAAAGAAAAATTTGCGTTCTCCACTTTTATCAAAATGTCCCTCCCAGCCACTCCACGGACCTAGGTGTGGTTGGTGCAGCAGGAAAAAACTCGAATGAGGCTTGGTAACAAGGGTGCTGATTGGCTGTGACCAAGGACGGGACTATTCCAGCAACTAGAAACTTTTTAGTTCCTATTTACACGATTCTTAGATTTTTACGAGAAAACCCCGCATAAAAGTGGAAAACACGAATTGCGCCTTTACTCGTAAAAGAGCGTTTTACGAAAAATAAAACGTCAGAATAACTGGCTACCGACACCGTACCCATACATTTCGGCCAGAGACACTGGACCAACGACATTTGGGCCAACGACATTTGGACCAGAGATATTTCGATCGGAAATGAAAAATGGGAGATTTGGACTACTTCAAGGAAAAACTTGTTCAAGGTTTTGATAATTATTTTCATAATATTGATGGGTTTCGCCACTTTTGTTTTGTTTGTATGGTATGACTGTTACTATCAGACTATCAAAATAACAAACAGAAATGAATTAAAAACACAAATCATTGTTCGCGAATTTTAATATATGAGATATTTTATGTTACATAACAATAGTTTTAACTGTTTATCTGTAACTGTGCCATTTTGGTTTAAATTTAGTGAGTAAACTCTGCTTTTTTATATTTTTTCTAAAACCCGGAACAGAACAAGCTGGCCAAAAGAGGAAGTTAATTCTGCAGTTTGCTGACATAAGGGGATATCAATGTTCTTTTCAGTATCGAGATTCAACAACACAACAACACAAAAATAAAAAAAAAATTATAAATTCATTGGGTCTGTTCAGTGACTGGAGTAATTAAAAGTAGAATGTTAAAAAAAGTTTAATAACCAGCTGGCCCAAATGTCGTCGGGCCAAGTGTCATTGATTCGCTGACACAGCTCAGCCGTCTAAGGCAGCTACGCATTTTTTTTATTGTCTATGCGCGGTGTGACGAATTGTTCACAACATACAATATATGAAGCATCTTTTATCTCCAAATTTCCACACGGCATTAGAATGGTTAATTTTCTAGCTATCGTGTTTACGTTTTGTTTTTGTTTTTGTTGTTGTTGTTGTTTTTTTTTTTTTTGTCGAGTAATGAGGAAATGATTTGCAGCGAAGAAAAGAAAAACATGGACATTCCCATACGAATTTAGTTACATTTTTAGTGAGTGAAGCTTTTCAAGTAATAAAAAAAAAAAAAAACTCATTCAAAACTGCAATGCAATTCAACAACACATTTGGGCGGTGGAATCCGCACACTGGGCATCGTCATGGGACACGTCCTTGGGCCGGTGGGATTCCTAAACTCGGTGTCGTTATGGGACATTTAGGCGGTGGAGTCCTTAAGCTCGACGTCGTCCTGGGGCATGTGGGTGGGTGGGATTCCTAAACTCGGCGTCGTCATGGGACATGTGGGTGGGTGGGATTCCTAAACTCGGCGTCGTCATGGGACATGTGGGCCGGTGGGATCCGTAAACTTTACTTGATCAATATTTTGCCAGTCACTAAATGTTTGTTTTAAAATCGTTTCTGTAAAAAATATGTGCCTCTGTAACGTTTTGGTCGATTTTGAGCAGATTTCACAAATTACACGTGCAATACCTAATCGATATAAAATGAAAAAAAAAAACATTGTTTCAAACCCCCTTTTATTTAATGGTCAGCTAAAAAATTGCAAATGACATAGATTCTGAAACCTCGGACATAGATTTCTTTTGTATAAGATATGTTGAGCCAATAGTTAGAGAAGGGTTTGAATACATATAGGAATGTTGGAGTGATAGATATTGTTGCAGTTAGAAGACTTCTAAAGCTTTTTTAAAACGTTCCTTCACTACACATACACTGCCAGACATTTTTAATGCGAAACAAAGGTCAACTCATCGTTTGCTCTAGGTTTAAAACATTTCATTTTTAATTAATGAAACCGATATTGCCATTAATGTTATTGTATGCATTAAACGGAGAATTAATACGGTAAAACTGAAAATGTGTTGCGATCAGGAAGTATTGGAGAATAATATTGTAACAGCAAAAATAAATAAAATAAATAAACTAATAAAAACGCTTATAACGTTTCAGAACTCTTGTTTCACTTTCATTATCAACAGTGTTGTGACATTTTCAGTATTTATTTTTTTAATTGTTCAACATCTGTTGTCTTTTATTGTATATTGTAGCTTTATTGTAACTTAACATATAGAGAAGAAACATTCATTTCAGTCACAGCAGGAGGTGGAAATTTCAGTTATTTCAAGCTAATTTAACGGAAAATTTAAAATTTAAATGAATGTTGAAATTATGTGCAAACTTATACAAACTAAAAGGTCGTTCATTGATTTCACTTATTCCACAACACTTCTTAATTAAGAACTAAGTTTCTCTCCTACTGTCACTGATAAATATAAACATGGTACTGTATAATTATTAATAACTCTTTAAGATATAGTGTTAAGCATATATGGGATTCGTTTGAAAACTATACCGTAAGGTCATTAGATCAGATTCCAGTCAAAAGCTTTTTTATTAAAGACCCTGATTACACATTACTTGCGATATCGGGGCCACCAGTTATTTACCTTACTTAATTAAACACTCCCTGCTTGGATTAAATTTCTGCCCCTGTGACGCTCGATTATTTGTCAAAATATGAAGATTATGGAGAATATGACATTCGATGCTGTGGCACTCCTTTTTTATCATTAAGTCTATTTAAAGTTCTAATTTTATCCAGTAAAGACAGCCAAAGCACGGTACATGAACGTCACACGCATAAAACAAAAGTCATTAAAATATATATGTTAGGGTAATATTCGCATTAAATGAAATTTAATACGGCACGTTCAAGGTATCAAAGAAATGATAGATGAATTTGAATTGTTTGGTACATCGCGCTTAGGACACACCCACGATGCAATATTTACATGATGACGTCAAGCAAGAGCTTGTCACAGCTTCACATTCACTTTCAGTTACAGAGAACCTCACAGTATTCCGCATTGACGTCATAACGTCCCGGTAACTATTAAGCCAATAATCTACGTTAAATTTGTTGTATTTTCACCTTTAACATTTTAGGCTATTGTTTTGCAATTTTACTAAGCAATACCCTGCGGTTCAGATATTTTTTTCGGGGGGGGGGGGGGGGGAGTTATTTTTACTGGGAGCAATATCTATTGTGATTCATAAAATATTTACATGAAAAGAATAACGGATAAAGACCCTAAGAATCTGGGAAACTCCCTCCCCTCCCCTTTTTTTTGGAGTTTTGACTCAATTGCCGATACGTCACTGAGTTGTGGCAATCAAATCGTAAAGGTCGCATATTCTACTTGTGGGGATCAAGTGTAGATCTATTTATTTTGAATAGTTTAACACTTAAAAATACATCAGTTTATTGAAACATAATGTCAGTAAAATATTTATTATATTATTATGTGGCAAAATTTATTATAGTTATAGCATTTTATTCGTGTTATTTGTTTTCTTGCATGAAATACTTTTGCTCATACATATGTAAGCACACAGAGAAAAATGTAGAAAGTATAGTTTGTTATTTTGTTTGTATAGAACTATATTGTTCACAATGTGTAAGCTAACGTTTTAAAATTTATATAAAGGACTATAATGCGATCTGAAGACACGACACCTTCAAACAATAATAAATAACCAATAACCGAATGAATAGTTGTTCCTAAGTGTTGTCGTGTCAAATATGAAAACGCTCTTACTTTCAACAATGCACACGAGAGGTCTGCGGACTTGGCCACCTGACGATGCGTGAGTGTAAGAGGGCTCTTACAGTGTAAGAAAAAGGTTGTTTGTTTGTTTATTTGCTTTTTTTATTTTTTGTTAAGTTATTTTCTTTCTATCGGCTTTTGGCTTCGTTCGAATGCTGTTTAGTTTAAAGGCATGTTATTTTCGCATTTTGCGCATTTGAAATTGCAATCATTTAACTTTCATTTTTTTATTCACCACATTTATTTTGCACGCAATCACCCCTTCCCACACCAGAGAAGGTGTGGAGCAAATCCTCAACAATAATAATAAACACAACATTTTCTTCAATAAATTATTTATTAAATACTGAAAGTCTTAAAATCATAACAAAATATTTAAATAATAAATGCAATACTCTCTTCGAAGAAAGGTTAATTCTATTAACAGCAAAATCAACAAGCTTTTATGTTATTAATAGTAGCGTTTACACCCAGACCCTTTGTCCCCCTAAGTAGATATATATCGACTCATTTCCAATTAAACCGTGCAGTTGACCCGTCATTATGTATAAAGGCTAAACTTGTCACCATGCAAAGTAAGTCAACATATCCATTGATAAGTGAATGAAGCAAGACAACAATGTAGTGAACTACAAGCAGTAGGATGCACGAAATGTTGACCAGCGTCAGCGAAATGTTGACCTGGCGTCAACCAATCAATGATGCATTTCACCTCGTCACTTTCTTAATTTAAAAAGTTGATCGTAGCAGTGGCGAAAGTTATACAATACATATTGTTGCTTATTTTCAGTTTATTTCGGTCTATTTCCTTCTTTCAAAATCAAACACACAATTTGCACTCACGCTCTGTATATCAGTAAAGGGCGGGGGTCTGTGCACTATTTTCTACAACTACTCACGCATGCGATAAAAACAAAACAAACCATAGACTCTTGTGCGTATGTCACCATCTGAATACCCGTATGTCTGAACGCTTGCTATCATTCCTCATTTCCAGAAGATTAAAAGCATAAAGTATTCATGTAACATTTATAACAAAAGGTGTTTGCGTGAGATAACTATGGCAGGCTATCAGTCATCTATAAACAGTTTTGATTCAGGCTAGATTTTGTACACAAGTTTTATCAGTGGCTGGCAAACCTTTGTCTCACATCCTACATTCAGATTGCTCCCTGTGTTTTTCTTGATGTTTCGGGGGACAATTTTTAACGGAGAAGAGGAAGCTGTGACATGGCTTTTCGCAAACGTCATTTCCTGCATTATTTCAAGCATCGCATTTCAGGAAGCTAAGCACTCAGCCATTGCAAGTTTCTACCCACATCAGTTCGAAATCATCACTCACTAAAATTCATGAATAACTACAACATTAGGTAAAATGGAAACTCAAAAATAAGTAAAAAAATTTTGCTGAATGAGGACGCTGACTGCGGGTGAAAAAGAAGGTCCTTCACACCACATATACTGAGCGACCCCAACTGACGGAGAAAACTCCCCGACAGTGTCCGAAATAGCAACCGGAATAAAGGTTTTCCCAGTATCATATTTAACAGGCAGATAACAATTCTGAGGAACATGAGCACTAAACAATTATTAGACCAGTAGTGTTTTTATAAGAGAACTGGGAAGTTCATTTGGCCTCATGGTAAGAAAATGCAATGTTAATTTTTTTCAAGTGGGTGGGACCAGACGCCCTCATCGCCATTCGCTACATGTTCGTGTACTATTTACAGAGGTTCCGAACATAGAATGACATTATTCCAAAAAAAAGTTTCACTTCGCATCTTTTGAAGGAAATGAGTTTTTTCACCGATGCACAGTTTAAGAAAGTAATTATTATCATATATGAATGACGTGATGTTTAAATGATTGAACAAAAAGATGTGATTCGTGATTAAATAACATACAGTTAAAATGGCAGAGACAAACACCCCTCCAATCTTCTTACAAACCAGTGTGATCAAAATAACCAACGGAAAACCGATACATTGTATGTTCACAATTCCCTTTTTTTTCAAAGCAACTGTATCTGGTATTAACACGTTTTAATAAAGACTGAAGCATGAAACCCATGCTATTAAAAAATTAATTTAAAAATGACTTATTTTAGACGAATGAGCGATTTGTTGGGTAACACCCCGTAATTTACCGATTCCCATCATTTATCCTATACAGACACCCCGTCGTGCATTGACGCAGTTTATATTTTAGCAAACAGAATATCACATATTATCACAGCGTTATCAATATTTTAGTGCCTTTTAGGGCAGACGTTATATGGAGATTACTCATAATCTATTTTGGGTGGGTTTCATTGTCTAAAAGTGAGGATACCTCTATATTTTTCTCGCCCAAGTTATCGCAAGAACCAAGAGACACTGTGTTGAGAATAAGAGGCTGGCTCGCTGTGCTCGGTATGATAACATCAGGTGATTTTTCAGGGCGGGTTGATTGCCCGGATAAGTTATCAACACCACATGATATTACATCAATTGTATTAATTGCCGTTGGTTTCAATGCCTCGCTTCCGCAGCAATGTTCTTGCAGATTTTCAACTAGTAAACGCCCTTCTACGGCGCCAAGCTCTATCCATGCATTCGATGCGAATGGGTGGGAACCGTTATCGCAACGATTGATATATACAGTACCATCCTTCACATTCCGCGAGGTCTTACCAAGTGCGTCTTCACACTGTGTGCTAGTACTCCGAGGTGCATTATGAGATACATCATTACTTCTCTCTGTGCTGTTTTGTTTGAGTTCGTTGCCAGTTCCGTTGGCCATGAAGAGCTGCTCATCCCCGTGACGTGTATCCCTGAATGCGGACACATAATTTTCTTCATTTGTGTTATAAGATAAATGGTCATTCAGATTAATGGTATCGTTGCTGAGATCGTTGTGCTCATTATTCAGGTCAAGTAAAGGCACATCATCGTCGTCTGCACTTGTTGGTATGACGTCATCATAATAACATCTCTGACATGCGCAGTAGTGAGGTGGTAGAGGAGGCTCCGCCCTTCTCCGTAAAACGTCTATGGCGTCATCACTAGAAAAGCGTCGGAGACGATGCACTCCAGATCCATAAGGAATAGAATAATAATCCAGATTTTCGCAATAGCCAAGGTGCTCGGGACGCTGGCCATATTTTGGGGCGTTTGGATCTGCTTCGATGACAGGGGGGTGGTTAAAGGAACGAGAAGGCGGGCGAGTCCTGCTGGAAAAACGTTTCGTCAGTATGACAAGCGTTAAAATAAGCATCACCATTAATCCACAAACGAAGCAGCCCAGCCCGAGGATTAACACGTAAAATCCGTGGTTGCTATCGGAGTCACTGTCCGGCGTTGTGACGTCATGCGGGGCAGTCGAAGCCGGATTTCCTAGCTTGTACAAATGGGGTATCTTCCAAAATACCCAACCCTCTGTAGAGTTGTCACTTTGGTTGGTCGGTATATAGT
Source organism: Protula sp. h YS-2021 (assembly GCA_949752745.1). Classification (NCBI taxonomy): domain Eukaryota; kingdom Metazoa; phylum Annelida; class Polychaeta; order Sabellida; family Serpulidae; genus Protula; species Protula sp. h YS-2021. Next base: position 13,541,837 of record OX457024.1, on the reverse strand, counting down.
ACAATCCTTTCTCCATATCCAAGACGTGTGCTAAAACGTAAATATTTGACTTGTTCTCTCCTTTCAAAATAAGAGGTCCCTCGTTGCTTTTGAGAACGACAATATTTGAATTACCATGTTGACTCGAGTTCGACCTCGTTATCTCAGCGATATTGCTATTTATCTGATCATTGACACTCTTTGGGATCACCGACTCGTTCTTTCTGTCTATGTTGGTTCTCTCTTGGGGTTGTGTCAACTCTCCTGGAGTCCCCTTTGACTCATTCTTGTCCGTGTGATTGGGACTGGTGAACAGCCGCGACGGTGGCGGGCCCTGTGTACTGCGCGCCGGTTCTGAGGTGTGAGAACTTGAGAGGTGTGTGCTGCCACGTGGCGGCCCAAAGGTGAGAGGAAGAGCACTTGAATGATTTAACAGACACACCCACAATGCAAACAGCACCTGTATAACGGCAAATACAACACAATAAACAAACTCTAATAAAAAGCCGATAACGTTACCGTTTATAACCTTCGGAACGCCCAATACGCCCTCCTCCCCGCCACAACAAAAAACTGAGGTTGCATCACCAGGTAAACAAGATATTTAAAGGAAGTGGAATTTTTTGGGTGGCTCGCTGCTGCGGAAAGAATTCCACTGGTCTCGGTCAAGGTCAAGGATCGTTTTGAGAAGACGTAATGCATGACCAAATTTTCGATATTAGCGAAACATACCAATCTTTTAACTTGCTGCCCCCTCCCCCACTCCCCAATAAAATTATTAATTTGGCTGATGTTATAGTGGTCTTTTCTAAGTTTTAAGAGTGCGCTCATCGACCGTTCTTGATATAGAAAAGCGATTCATCTATTCACTTGTTATGCACTGACCAGGCTAACAGCGGTTTTCGGTCGCACACTAAGTCATTTTTTCAGCTAGACAAAGACCATTCACTTACAGCGTGTCATTTGGTCTTTGAGCAACCGAAACAACCCTCAACTCCCCCCCCCCCCACCCACCCACCATCCAGCCATTTAATGGATGGAGTTTTGAACCTCTACAGGGCACTCTAGCGGTAACACACAGCATGTGGCTTAGATGGGTTACACGTTTAACAGCTATAACAATATTCCTGAGGTTACCTTTGCATTTTCTAGACGTCTCGCGTTTTTTTTTTCTTTTTTTTTTTTATCTTTTCGTCTTTTTTTCTTATAGACGTGATGTTGTGAAAAGCGATCTAGCTGTGCTGGTCAAAAATCTGAGAAGAATGTGAACGATTTGCATCACAAACAGTGTTTGTAGGTCGGCCATATGTTCAGTTAAATTGGGTGTTTCTCTACTTTTTTTCTTAGTTTTTTTTTATTTCTTTTCAAGCACATCTTAAACTCCAGTTAAAGGCTTAATGAATAAAAATTGTTGGCCTCAATACAAAAGAACAATCGCTTGGTTTGGTATAATTATGTTTAAAAAAAAAACAATTGTAAGGCGGTGTTATTTAGGCCACTTACCAGTGCTAAATATTTTCGTCCGTTCATGTCCAGCGGTTTAGTATTTGCCGGTGGTCAACGGCCATACTTATGAACATCTCCTATAAACATGTACAATTCTGGCTTTTGAATTAATGTTTGAATCCGGTTGATTCATAGTTCTAACAAATCATCAGTTTGTTTTCGATACAAACGTGTCCCTTCAATTTATATTTGTATTTTTTTTTATTTCAAAAACAAGAGATCACTTCCTAAAAGACAGGATCTTTATTTTCAAAGTGTTTTGTAATCCTGTTATTTAGATGAGTTCCGTTTGAAGTAATTGTATCCGTTTTAAATTGAATTCCCGGTCTTAATTTTTGAACTATTAAATGCAACTGTTTTTCAGTTGAGGAAGAGTTGCATTGCAACAGAGTTTTATTGCAACTTAATTCGCATGTTTATGCGTGGTATGCCCTATTGTCGACAGTAAAGCAACAAGCAACAGAGTTTTCAAGGGTTTAGCAAGTAAATGAGGCAATGTATACATAAAGAACTTTATACGCAAGCAGTCTTTCTTGAGAGACCTATGACTATGTATATAGCTACTTTTGTTAGAAAAATGGGAGAGGTGCAAATATTGCGATTTACAAGACCCGCCCAAATCTTACGTTACACTTGGTTCACAAAAGAGGCTCATTTTGGGGATTGCTAAAACGCGAACCAGTGTTAAACATCATATGTAACAGCGTACCTCTTAGAAAAAAAAACTCTTCATTGGGTTTGTCTCCTCGCCGTTTTCCATGCGTAACATTTATGAAACACCCAATGGATGACCAACAACAATAAAAGACCGAAAATCCACCCCAGTTAACATTTCAACGTCGATTCAACACCGATTCTATGGTCGCCCCGATCAAACCACAGCATTAACTCTGATTGTGATTTCGTTGTGAGTGGTCGCGACAAAAGACCAACGTTTTACCAAAGTCTTTGCCACAACACTGAATCGTATGATAAACAACGTTGTCTAAATGTTGCTTCCGGTCTAAACCAAAACGGAACTTTTCCTAACGTCTAAGCAACGCCTTTGGTACAACGTTGAAGAGCTGTCAGAAAATCGACGTTCGACAGACGTCCGACTCACGACCACAAAACAACCTCCTCGTGTTATCGCTCTCCGGAAATGGCGGCCACGTGACAGATACATCGAAAATAGACCAGAAACGACGACGTAAAATATGAGAATTTCAAGAGCAAGCAGGTTTTTCTGACCTACTTTTGAAGACTGTTAATGGAAATCCACTTCAGATACACACCCGGCGCAACCGGGTGACCCAAGGGGGGCAGGGGTTACTGTGACCGATGGGTGACTACACTATGACTGCTACTGTATAGAAGGCGGTTTCAGATTAATATTAAGACAGATGTTGTTTCGACTTCCATTTCCACCCTTTCCACAAGGCGTCTCATAATAGACTTCTATGCAACGTCGAAAGTAGAGAAGACGTTGTTTCGACTTCCATAAGCCACCAAAATCCGACGTTGTTACAATTTCGCAATCTTTACTGGGATGAGTCATATTTGTCTTGCAAATATGTTTTATATAGAAATTGAGCATTGGATAGTGAAGAGGCCACGAAAGATTGACGAATGGTACCAAAGAGTTCAATGAGTTGCAGAAAAAGCTGACTTTGGTCTCACAAAGATCCCATGGACCAACAACAAATTACTTTAACCGAGAATGGATGATCTCCTTTTGTTTTCCGACAGCTTTAACTGTTTTTGAAATTAATCATCCCTGAATCTCGGATTCATGCAATGGGACTATTATGTTACAAGGACGTAATTTTAATTAATGAAGTGGATTGATGGGATGTTTCTAGTTTATGCATGTACAATTTATTATATTGAAGGAAGTAGTGCCTTACCTTTAATATATTACCTTAATTGAGCTATATCAAAATATCAAAATTTACACTGTTTAAATAACGTTGATTTTGGTGCAAAATACATGGCCAGCTAAAGAGCAAAACCAGTATTTTTATTAATTTTGAATCGTGTGGGATGTCATTTTCACATTTATTACGAAATTATTGATATCTTGAATTAAATTTTGATCTCAACAAATCATATTTGGATGTCAAAATTACTGTTGACAGCAAAATATAAATTCATGAGATCTACATTGATTTACTGATATCTTTAATTATATTTTGATATCAAAAATAAGCATTTAATGTTAAAACGGCTCTTAATTCACTATTCGGTACTTTCATGGAACGATAAATGTTCACCATTCTGACGGCATGTATACCCGATTATATCCTTAACTTTCGCATAAAATTAAATTATCCAAGTTTTGCACGGAATGTGTGATAAACCACATGCTAAAAATAAAAAAGCAAAATTCTATGGGATTTTCCATTATCTTTTAAATCCCGCTTGTAGTTCTAATTTCAGAAACTTCCACAGTTATATTGTTGTGTTTTATCACTTGTTAACTTTATAAATATGATTTTAAACAAAATCAGTGTTTCATGCTTGTCCCTATAAGAAACCAGGTCTAACCTCTATTACTCCAACAACATTATGGGCTCATTAAAAAGACATGGATTTTACAATATGATGATTTATCGAACAGTTTTTGTCTGAACAACCCTCCAAAATATGACTAAACGTAATTTGCAGGACGGGACAGAATTAACGTCTGCAACTTGTGGTGTTCACATTTCCTTTTTGTATTTTTTGAGAAATCCCTCTGGCAGACGATTAGTACTGAAATGGATTATTTCGCGGAAGCATTTATCGTTTTGTGTGATTCGCCGCTGTGTTAGCTGTCTATAAAGGTTTTTTTTAACAACATTTGTTGACATCTATTATCTGGTTAGTTGAGAAAAACAACACGCACAATATATGTTTACATAACAATGGGTGTGGTCGCTGTTTTCGTGTTAGAACTATCCGGAAACAAATGCCTTGTTGGTCTTTGAGACTAGGACCAAGTTCCAGTAAACATTGCGACATCTATCATGTGTATTCGAAATCGCTACGCCTGTCGACTAATTCTACACCTTTCTAAAACGTTACACTTTGGCTTTTTGGCTTTATGTTTAACACATATTTCGTCGTGATTTGTTTGTGTAACAAACAACTTCCTCCTCCCCTCCCCCCTCCCCCCTCCCCCCCCTCCCCGCCAAACGTTGTAGAAATGTCGAGGACACGTACTTTCATGAACAAGAAGTCCCCATATTGATTTAACGTTTACTTGCGACAGCTATCCAACGTTCCTTGATCACTGGCGGTGTAACAATCCGAAAAATCACATCGTGTTTTATGGGGTAGAGCACGAAAATAACCCAACTAAATATCCCCACATGTAATCAATGGCTTTAAAATTTGTTATTATTCTTTAAAGAAATATGCTTTATATAAACGTTTACAAAGTCTCAACACCCTTGTCCTTAAAATATTTTAAAATCTTTTTTAAACCTTTTGGAACCAAAAATACATAATGCGTATTTGAATTATCTTCTAGCTCGTCGGGTACGTGGGGCCGTTGAAACTGAGTATGGGAAAATTAAAGTAACATTTAGCGTCTGTTTTTAACAATAAGTTACAATTTAAGCGTTTGTTAAGGGACCTAAATAAAAGCGTATGCTACATGAGAAGGTAGATTAGGGGAAAGGGGTTGGTAACCAAAACAATGTACCAGTTCGTCCTTTCATAGCATTATTCGGTTTCAAATTTGTCACTCCTTTGTTGCTCAATGTTGCTAAAAAAGGTTAGTTTTTAAAGTGGTGAAAAAGTCTTTAATGATTGTTGAGACATAATTGCGTTACAAGTAGAACTCAAGGTTACAACCCAGCTCACGACGCTATCCTTTAGGTAATACTGTAGAGGCGTGAGAGTAACTGAGTTTAAAATCTCCACGGATACGATGGATATACTGCTCACTTAACCTTTGACGTCCTTGCGGTACAGTTTACAGGTTTGCCCCTCATTGTCCTCTGTATCTTGGTTGGAGATGGAAAATGAGCTGATATCTGTTCTCCTATCGGTCGCTTTCGAAATAAATCGATTTTTTCTTTAAATATCCTTTGTTGGTTAACTTCTTCATCTTAATTCCAAATATCAAGTACATTCGTATTCTACGATGCCTTTTTTGGTTGAACCGCCATATATCTGCAAAGTTTCAAGTAGTCTATCAACTCCTTGTGATATTTGTAAGACAAAAATATTCAGTTTTTCAAATTTGTAAAAACTTAAGGAATGTGAAGTAGTAAGCCAACTCTATTCAGAATCTGCGAATCTGTTGCTAGAATTATAGTCTACCACAAGGTGAAAGAAATTACAAAACTAGATAGATGTCGTTTATACTTAGCGGCATTATCAACTTTAAACACTGACAGGTACAACTATTATAATGGCTAGACAACTAGTGTTATTAAGTGAAATGTTATTGATTGATTCTGTTTTTCTTTTCAACAGTTTATTCCCACTTGCAAACTTCATTTGCAACTGGGTGCAAATTTGTAGTTTTTCTGTAAATTTCTGTCTTTCCCCAGTTTTTCTTCTCCTTTTTCCCGTTTGGATGGTTTCCAAAAAACCCCACCTAAAGTGACAGAAGGAGATGAAATTTGGCACACGTGTAGAAGGTGACGAGATCTCGGTGAATCCGCAAAACGGTTTCCAGAAAACTCCTCCTATCGTTTGAGTCAGCGGAGCTTTATATTTGGTTCACTTATAGACATTCATATATATATATATATATATATATATATATATATATATATATATATATATATATATATATATATATATATATATATATATATATTTATCCCCAATACAAGGTTAAATGTTATCCTGTAAATGCACATGTAAAAGTAACCAGGTCAAGTCTTCGCCCACAAAAGTCGTATTGCAAAAAGTTGGAGAAAGAAAAGCAATTTGTGAAATATTAAAGGGTAATCAAAAGCCAAGATAAACAAAATTTCGCAGAAAAAAGACAAGTGTGGAACGTTTATTTAACAAAACACGAGAATACTATACATTCTCTTGATGGCAAACGTTGAGAAAAGTTTACTCCTTTTATTGAAGCATATTTATGTTCCCAGTATTTGAGATCAATTTTTATAACAACGAAAACTGTTAAAACGCTGTGAGTGAGAGATGCACTCCTTAAAATTATAAAAAGGCCTCATACTAAAGGTAAGCATTGTTGATTTGATTAAAATGTGTGTAAAATATACTTAAGGATAATCAGCAAATCATTTTTCTAAATTTTAGTAGGCTAAATATTTTATATAAATTGATTGGTATGGATCTGAGATATACTTGCTCAATTTATAAAACGCAACAGCATAAATGTCATTTTTTTTCTTAAGTGTTAAGTTCAACAAAATCAATGTGTTGTCAATCAGTAACAAATGTAATGTCCCTTTCTTACACTTGGTTTTGTAGTAATAGCCAATACAGATTCCACTTTAGTTCATACCTTGCAGTCTAGCACCTTTTCCTAAATGGCGCGCTGGCCACGTCGTTTTGATTCCTTTCAAGCACGTGGACTTACAGGCAAAGTAAAGGCAAACCAAAGAGGTATCAACATGATTCCAACGGAAGATATGTTGAAATGCCACAGCTCAACGAAGACGAGAGATGGCAAGCAATTGGTATGCTTCAAACCGGCATGTCACTACGGGCGGTCGCCATAACGTTCGGGGTGACGGCATCAACAATTTGTTGTCTCCAGCAACGTCCCCGGCGAGTATATGTCGGACAAGTGCTAAACCAACAGCGACAACATCTTAGAAGAGACTAGGGGAACAAATATTCAGGAAATCGGTGGCCACTGGCTTCGTGGCGCCGAGTGGTGTTCAGCGACGCGTCGTGGTTTCTGCTGTATGGAAATGACGAACGCCGTCAAGTGCATAGAAGGCAAGGAGAGCGAGGAGGTCGACAGGTTTGGTGGCGGAAGCACTATGGTGTGGGCTGCTATTTGATTTGGCTGGAAGTCACCCCCTGCTAATTATCGATGGCAATTTAACAGCTATACGGTACGCAGAAACTGTGTTAGAGGGCGAAATCATACCCCACTGCAGAAATGACCAAAACACAATTTTCATGCACGACAACCCGCGCCGTCATGTGGCTAAAATTTGTGTCAATCTATTACGCGCTAATCAGATCCAGACCCCACAATATCCCCCATACTCTTCTGACATGAACCCGATTGAACACGTATGGGATATTCTGGATCGAAGGGTTCGGGCCCGTACGCTTCCACCACAAAGCCATGCGAAGCCGAGACAAGCATTGATTGCAGCTTATCGCAAAGGAGGATCAATCGGCTGATATGCCCATGCCATGACGCGTCAATTACTTGGGCCAGGCCAGAAAAGGACATACAAGATATTGAAAACTGAAAAGTCACAGGTGACTGTCAAATTGGTTCAAATAAACGATGTTGCAAACTTTGTATTAGACTGCACTTTTAAAGATTTGTAGTGAATATCAGTTTGCATTTTGTGCAAAATTTTCAAAATGTTACGCTGAATACTTTTTAAAATATAAAGATTTCAATTTGCTGTTGCGGTTTTACTTTGCAAGGAATTAAACCGGACATTTTAGTGGAAAGTCGATTGACATTGATACAAAGACAGTTAAAGTTTACTTTGTGTCCGGTTATACTGGATATTGCTAAAGTGCGTATAGAATTTGTATGATGAAAAGTGTAAAATTGCTTTAACATTACTTAACTTTTCCAGATGCCGAAACTGCCCATGTCAATGACATTTGTTCTATTTGAAAGACCATATCAAACTGTAGAATCATGCAAATTTAAAAAAAAAACCCATAAACTGCCTTTTTAGATTCATATACAAGTGCAATAATAGTTGTGAAATACTGGAATGGTAATTCAATGTTTCCTTGGGTTGTAAATATTAGCATGTGTTTATGATGCATAAATAATGCGCCATTAGTACATGAATGTATCGGTCCATAGATTAGATATGTTTTTAAACAAATAAATAACAAATGCACCGCACTTTCACACTTTCTGAAAACACTCATTCAAGTTTGATTTTCTGTTTTATTTAAAATGAACGCCCAAGAGACTGACTGGGATTGGGATTAATTTGGACCAAGTATTAAAACCCAATGTATAAGTTTTAGGCTTATCTTTCTATATGAAAGTTGCGAAACATACGACGAAAAACATCTGGAGTTCTTGGTATTCTGTAACATTTTTTTATTAGGACCAATAATTTTGTCCTGAAGAAATAAAATTTCTTATATCCTGTAACTTTTTGATATTGAAACTTGATATTGATATTGAAAATATATTCAAGTTGTTCCTGTGGAAGTTCTCCCAGTACATATATAAATAAAATCACATTTGCAGCAGTGATGTGATTGATTTTGTTATTACCTGTAAATAATTAAGAGGAAACAAAAGCAAGGGGGCTGATGAAATTATGCTTTTTGTTCTTCTTGTTTTGCCACTAATATTTCACCACTTCATAAAAATTCATCCTCTGTTATTGTTGCTTGGTTTACTTTTCAATAATGGTGGCAGAAATGTTAGACATATTAAATTAACATGCCATAGTTTTACATTCAATATGTAATATGCTTTAAAATTAATGAAAAAACTGGGAAACCTTAATATTGAAAATCGATCTTCAACTTAGTATCAGTTTTATTGATTGATCGATCACAACAAGTAAAAACTGGCAGCTGCACAGCAACTTCCCTGTAAGGAAAGAGCCGGTGCAACATGGAACGATATTTGCTATTGTAGGTTGTTCTGCAACGATAAGAGACCTTATAATAAATCTGCATGTTTACAATATCTTAATTACAGCGACATGTAAATTGTGGAAGCCGTAACAACGCCAAAATAAGCAATTTCAAAGATGCTGTTATGTCTTCATAAAGAGAGAGAGAGAGAGAGAGAGGGAGAGAGAGAAAGAAAGAAAGAAAGAGAGAGAGAGAGAGAGAGAGAGAGAGAGAGAGAGAGAGAGAGAGAGAGAGAGAGAGAGAGAGAAGAGAGAGAGAGAGTTTGGTGGCTTTATTCAGAACTCCCCGAATCATTCAAATATAATCACGTGATATTGTATTAGTGCAAAGTTGTAAGCATAAACAATAAATCTATGTATATAAACAATACTGTTGTCTTGACAATCAAAAATGGTATGTGAATGAAAGTGAATAAGCTTACTTTAGATAGTTATATTGCCTAACAAAACCAAACTTCAGCAGGAAACGACAACAAATCTCTAATAAAGAAAAGATTTGAGATGGATGGAATGATTATATTATGAATATAACTTCGAAAACCAAATGTAAACTAAGCTTTTTGTCACCAAGAAAGCATGCCAAGTTAATCACAATTACACATAATAACACTGCGCAAATAGAAACAGCCAGATTGAACCAGTAACGGCAACAAAATACAAAGTTGAGATGAGGCGATTATATTGTGAATATAGATTCGAAAGCTTAATGTAAACTATATTTTTGGTCTCCAGTAAATCATGCAAAATAAAAATCATAATAAAAATTAATAACACTGAAAAGGCAACAACCAAAATTGCAACAAATGCAAAAAATATCTAAATTTTGTTTACAAATTCTCCCTCTAGTCACTCTAAATAGTTAATTGTGTACTTTTATAGTTATTATTTTAAACACAATTCTATCTCAAAGGAGGCAATGCCAATTTACAAATAAGATCATGTTTTTGTTTCTGCTGTCATTCACTGATCACTGGCACCTCATACACCGGCTCCCTCGACTAGCAAAGTTCGAATCACAACACAACGGCCATTTTGGATTTGGATCGAAGAGAAGAGAGATCCACTCGTACGTTTAAAGAGTAAAATCGTCGAGAAGCGTTAGTTTTGGTGTTTCGGTTTAACTACCGAAGGTTAGTGCTACGTATGTAATTCTGGTGCGTTGCTTTGGGAATCAAGTTTTTTGACGATTCGACCTTATTGGATAAATGTGTAAAGGAGTGTGAAAAGACATGGAAATGTAGCAAAATTTCATTTTACTAGAAAGATTCCCAAGCCTAAAAGAGGTTAGCCCCAAGAAGGGGCTCACCACTAACAGATAAGCCAATTCGCACTTTCGGGTCTTTCTGACGGAGGTGTTGTTTCGGCTGCCAGTATTTTGGGATAAATTACAAAAATACATAAGGGAAAACATCAAAATTCTAATTTTCTTTCAACATGCACACTTTTTAAATTTATAAAGCCATTATGTGATCTTTTGAAAACTATTTTACATGTTATTCAGTCCCTTTAATATGTGAAAGTGTTTCTGGCAAAATGGAATTTTGTTGTTTTTTTTTTTGCCATTTTTTTTCTATCATTTGATTATATCCTTATCCCAACTGAATTCAACCGAAACGCAAAAACTTTTCGGCAAATGTCAAGGTGTGATTTCGCTTATAGGCCTACAGCTCGAATAAGCCTAACCACACTCTGGGTGCTTCGAATAAAATGTGTAAGAATGTTAAATTTCGACTGCAAGGGAACCGGGTAAAAATGAAGAAATATAGAAGAAACACAGCCAGACCAGCTAATACACAGAAGAAATCAAAAAAAACTATTTGTCAAAACTTTAATAAATTTTTAAAACAGCATACGGGTTGTTTAAAACACGATTGCTCTTTGATGCAAGAAAAATTTGACTCTTATGCGGCGTCTCTCTGTCATTTCTTTCATTTTGCCCGGTTAGTTTGTTTTCGAAACGGAGGATTTTTACGCATTTTATTCGGAGCGCCCAAAGTGTAATTTGGTTTATTATTTGCTATAAAATGATATACTTACAAATAAACTGCGACGGTTTTGAGGCACAGCTGTGGCGGTTTTGTACACAAATAAGCCACATGTAAGTCTTTATTGGCGTTTGCCAAGTGTACTCCATCTACAGCGATAATGATAATGATATACAGCTTACGTAAAAGCGGATTCGCACTTAGACTTTTGCCGAAAAATTTTGCGTTTCGACTGGCTTCATTGGGATAAAGGTATAAAGAAATGGTAGAGAATAAAACTGGCAAAAATCAACAAAATTCGATTTTGTCACAAGCAATTCATGTGTTGGCTATTAAAGGAGCTGAATAATATATGAAATAGTTTTTGAAACATCACATAATGGCTTTTTAACTTCAAAGTGTGCAGGGTTCGCGCTGGGTTCTCAGGAAAGTGAGTCAAAAAAGGAAAGTGTGACTCAGTTGGGTCCAGAAAGACTCGGTGGGTCCCGAAAAAGTGAGTCATTTCGTAAAAAATGCCCAAAAAGTGGACAAAAACCCCGCCAACGCGAACCCTGGTGTGGATAATGAGAGGAAATTAGAATTTTGATGTTTTTCCCTTGTACTTTCTTTATAATTTAGGCCAAAAAAATTTGCAGTCGAAACGCAAGAGCCGAAAGTACGAATTGGCTTATGGTGCTTTCTTTAAAGAAAGATTACGATAATATCCAAAAATTTCCTGCAATAATTTGCATTTGTCGACAAACGGAGCAAGGTTTTTGCATGAAAAAGTGGCAGTAAGTTTTTTAACTGTACACCAAAAACCCGGAATAAAAAACAAAGCATGAAGATTTTTTACGGATGCACAGAATAAATTTATATGTAATTCTGCATCTATCAGTTGTTGAAGCAGGGTTCGCGTTGGCGGGTTTTTGTCCACTTTTTGGGCATTTTTTACGAAATGACTCACTTTTTCGGAACTCACCGAGTCTTTCTGGACCCAACTGAGTCACACTTTCCTTTTTTGACTCATTTTCCTGAGAACCCAACGCGAACCCTGTTGAAGTATGTATTCTGCAGCCGTTCGATAACCTCGTTATTTATATTGTTGGTCACTGGACTTTAGTCGGTCTATGGTCAACTCGGCACCTTGCCAACTCGGCACCTGACCAACTCGGCACTTTTTGGTTAACTCGGCACCCGCCTTGCCAACTCGGCACCTGGGTATACCAACTCGGCACCCGTTATAACAGACTTGTTTTTTAAACCCTGACACTATCTTTTTGTAACAAAATGCAATTATTCTCGTGAATGACGTGCCAAAGGCAAGTATTTAACCTCTTTCATCACAATATCAGAGACCCCTTGAAAAGCCTGTGATTTTCTGTGTTGTTTTTTATTGCAATTAAGTACATGTCAGAGATCGGTCTTTTATTCATTTCAGCGCAATATTACAGGACGGTTCAAAATCCGGAGATTCCCTTTTTTGTTTTGTATTGAAGTGCCATAGTTTCCCTTGTAAATTGTAATTCATGTTTGAGGGTATAATTGCAATTGGAATAATATCTGACAAGCAAAGTGATTGGATTGCACTTGACTGAGTAATTTACGGAGTAACCTTTGACAAGCAATTGTGATTGGTTCGGCTGCATAGCTCAAGGGCATTAAAAGGGATGTTTTGTGAAAGAAAGATTCATCACAACTCAATGCGGATAACTACGATTCATGAAATAAGCCTTAGGATAACTGCAAATTGAAAAATAGACTTCGGATAATTACGTTCAACTTGTTTTTTCTGTGCACTGAGATGCCACTGGATAAATGCCTTTACGGCAAAGAGCTTCTTAGACCTCGTCAGCAGATCGTTAATTGTATTAACTGTTCTAAATTGCAACATAGGACATGCTTCACGGGAATTTCCAGACGGATTATCACGCTGCGAAATGAGTTTGCCTGCATGCATTTTATAATTTGACAGTGAAAATGAGAATTAAACAGTAAGAATGGTGATGTTATGCAGTTGCAATTTATTGGTATTTCTATTATTGGAATTGCCATTAATAAATAAACTGGCTTGCAATTATAACAAGCAAACAAAAAAACTGAAAATAAGAACTAGAGCCTCAGTAAGGCAGGATCCCCCGTGAAGCAGTAAAAGTAAAATGAGGTCATGTCACGCTGCAAGCTTTCAGGTTTCTACGACAATCCCTTCTATGACAAGTCGGCCGGACAAAACAGCGTCTCACGATTAATTTAAAGCCAAAAATTCACCATTTTTGACAATTTCCCACGGCGTCAATTTTTGGCCGATTTTAACAATAATGCCACGTTGCACATCTTCAATATATACATTTTCACCACGCAAGGTTTCAGGCTTCCATGACACACCTTCTATGAGAAGTCGGCCGGACAAAACTTAGTACTTTTTGCGGACATACATGGATGGGCAGACCGACCAGCTCATAACTATATCCCTCCGTTTCACGGGGAATAATAAAACTGAACGAATTGTAATATTGGTCTTGGGACATTTTGTACCTTTGCCACTTTGTACCTTGCCATTTTGTACCTTCGCGAAAGACGTTTTGTACCTTTTTTTGGGACACTTTGTACCTTCGCGAAAGACGTTTTGTACCTTTTGCGCCACTTTGTACCTTACCACTTTGCACCTTTTTAAAGTCATTTTGTACCCTCTTTAAGATGAGAAAAATTACAACAAAGATTACTTTTACATATTTTTTTGTCAATTTGCACGCTTGTTTACAATACAATACACATTTTTTTTTGCTGTCGCGTAATGTGTAACCAGCAAAATAACAACGGAATTTTCTCATTGTCACCGATGACAGTCTAGTTGTAGCTACCACGAAGTCTAAGCCGATAATTTAATCCACATTAACTTTGAATTATCCGTTGCGATTTAATCGAACAAACTGTTTCGGAGTATATCGCAACAATGTGGCCAAAAAAACTTAAATAATCAAAATTTTAACAATCGCCAAAAATACATTTTCAACGAAAATGAAGAAAAACTTCTCAGTTAACATTTGCACTATATGTGGGTTCTTCTTCCCACGTTAATCCAACAAACTTTTTCGGAGATATCGCAACAATATGGCCCAAAAAAGTTTAAAATAAAAAAATAAAAAAATCGCTAAAAATACTTTTTCAACGGAAATGAAGGAAAACTTTGCTGTATACATTTGTGCTATATGTGTGTTCTTCTTGCGACGTCTGAGCCTTATCCAACGAACTTTTTTGGAGATATGGCCTGCCAAAGTGAAAAAATGCAAGAACCACCCCCCCCCCCATGTTCAAAAACTTGCCAAAATAGAATTGTTGAAGGAACGAAAAAAGATAACACGGGCATCATCTAGACATGTACCCCAATATGTATGTATGTATGTTTTGAGAAAAAATCGACTCATTAATTTCATAAGAACTCACTGCGGACAGACAGACGCCGGGACGGACGGATGGACACACCAAATGCTATATATGTCTCCCTTAGGGGGAGACATATAACTAGCAAAGCGTCGCAGCTGTATTTGTCCTGATTTTAGAAGACTGGTGCTGAAAGTCAAGCCAATTACAGCGATTTTGCAGAGTAACCCCTGAGTAGATTCACTCAGTCTGTTTGAGAAATTCCAGAGAAAATGTGGTCGAAATGACTGCATTTAATATACTCCCAGAGCTGATCAATTCTGTCCCATTCACTGAGCAACTCTACAACATAAACTCAAGTAATGCAATTAACACTGGTAAGAAAAGTTACCCGGGATAATTGCAATCACGGTAAAGCCACTTTACGGAATGGCCCCCAAAGCTATCCTACAGGTTATTGCAATTAATAAATAAACATATTTTCACTGAAATGAAGGTCAGGTAGAGCAGGCGGTATTTAATTTTTTGTTTTAACTGAGTATTGCACGTAAAAAAGGTATAAAATGGTAAGGTACAAAGTGGCAGAAAAGGTACAAAACGTCTTTCGCGGAGGTACAAAGTGTCCTAAAATCTGAGGTACAAAGTGTCCAAAAAGGTACAAAATGACGGAGGTGCAAAGTGACAAAGGTACAAAATGTCCCAACCCCGTAATATTATGTAAGCTGCAATTCATGGGATTTCAATTGTCGCAATTATTAGTAATAAGACAGTGGACAGCACCACTGGCTTTAGTCATAAATTAGGGTAAATGTTCAATTGCAATATTTTGTTGGTATTTGCGGAGAAGCCTTGAACGCAATCAACAAATATTTTTTTGCTATTTTTATATCAATAAAGGTTGAATAAAAAATCACAAGTTGACAAAAACACGAGTTTTTCATTTATTTACGGTGGGATTTGTTATATTTTTCGGATGCCGAGTTGGTATCACCGGGTGCCGAGTTGGTCACACCGGGTGCCGAGTTGGTAAGAATTTGGGTGCCGAGTTGGTAAACGCGGGTGCCGAGTTGGTAAGAATTTGGGTGCCGAGTTGGTAAACGCGGGTGCCGAGTTGGCAGGTGCCGAGTTGGCAAGGTGCCGAGTTGACCAAACCCCCTTTAGTCACATGACATGTGAAATCAGGAATAGAAATTAAGAAAAGAAGGTGTATTATACATGAGCTTTCGGTACTCGTATGTGTTTGAATAGTAGGAAATGGCATACATCATTCTTGTCTCAGAGCGTGTAAAGTTAACCTTTATAAGCTTAACAATGGCAGGCTTCGTAGCTCTGAAAAAGAGATATACGTGCAAAAACAGGCAGTTTAAGAAGTTACAAATATGTGGGGAGCCAATGAACATAAAACTCGCATTACATTTAGCAAAACGCAGGATTCATCTTGTGTCCAGAGTTGTCTGGAATTGTGAGCTGAATCACTTTGAGCAAGCCATAAGGGAGAAATCTAAAAAAAAGTATAAATGTGAGCCACCTTAATGACAAATAAATTGTTGTTGAAGCATTAAGACTAAAAATACAACAAATTAGGTGCCGAGTTGTCCAAAAAGTGCCGACTTTGAAAATGAGGTACCGAGTTATCCAAAATTTTAGGTGCCGAGTTGTCGAAAAAGTGCCGACTTTTTAGGTGCCAAGTTGTCCAGAGACCGCGTTTTAGTATGGCTGACGAACAAACGAACTGCCTTATGAGTACGCCACGTCTTAGTTGAATGAGTTAATACTGCAGTGCCTGTGCTAGCCTATGGGGTTTCGAAATAGTCACTTAGCTTAAAATGGCCATTTTAATCCGAATTCCTGTAAAAATTCTTGTTTCATGGTGGACAATTGCAAATTCATTACTGCCTACAAATTAGCGTTTGGTGGTGTTGCTTCATAATATCTAATAGACTTAGATTTATAGGTTTCCGGGACGTTGACCAAAAAGCCAGAAAAATGCTAATAATGCTAAGTATATGAAAAATTAAATAAAAAAAAAAAAAGAAAGAAAAAAAAAACTGAACGCCGTAACACTCTGTTTTTTGTCTCTATTTCAGACTGATGTAACTCGAACAAATATGACAAAGGCTATTGAGAATGGAAAGCGTGACAAGTCCCCGTCATCCAAACTCAAATCGAGGGCGGGGAATAAACCGGGTAGCAGAAAACTCGCAGATGCTAAGAAGTCGGCAGCCAAGCGTGTCTTGAAAAAAGCTGCGGCCACAATAAAATCAGCCAAGAGAGTAAATGCTGTGGTGAGAGTGCCAAAACCTCGACCGCTGATGTCGGTGAAGACAGCCGCGCCTCCACCGCGACGGGCGAAGCCAACAGAGAACAGAGCGACAGCAGTAAGGACAACCAAGACTGCCAGCGAAGCAGCCTCGGGTGCGAAGCGAGGCTGGAGGAAACTGTATGTTGGCGACCTGCGAGAAGATATCACTGTTCCAGAGCTTCAGAGGGAATTTGAAAAATTTGGCCCCTTGAACGACGCTTGGCTGGCGAGAAACCCTCCAGGATTTGGGTTTGTTGATTATGTCGAGTCGCGGGATGCTGCCAGGGCAGTGCGCGTGCTAGACGGCACATTTGTCCTCGGTTCAAAGATCAAAGTTGAGTTCGCCAAAACCCTGGGTCCCAGAGCAGCAGCTATGGTTGCACGTGTTCGTCAAAGAGGGAGATCTACTCGCCCGGCCCACCCGATACGAGGACGTGGAAGAGGCTTCCGAGCGCCCACGGGCAGGAGACCCATGAGAGCGTCACCGCCACGTCGCATTCAAGAGCAGTGGCCGCCTCGCCGCAGTGGATCTCCATTTGCTCGCCGAAGAGGTGGTCCCCGCCGCTTCTCACCGCGCCGGTCCCCATCGCCACCCAGACGAAGCAGCTTTGCGCCTCCACCACTCCCGCCCTTGCCGCCAATGTACGACCCATTCGATCCGCGCTTCCGCGAGATGGCGCTGATGGGTGGCTGGAGTCGCCGGTCGCCACCAATGCTGCCGCCGGGGCCACCGCTACCGAGGTTTCGCAGTCGCTCGCCCTCCCCACGCTTTGGCGGGCGGCCGGGCAGTCGCAGGTATACCTCATATGGGTGATATTTTATTGTTGTTTGTTTATTTTACAGGGGTATAACAAACACTTCGAAACGAACGTAGTGTTATCACTCGCTCACTCCTATAAGCAACACGGGAGACAGAGGAGTACTGCTCTAGTCCATGTCCACGTGAAGGTACTAATAGATCTATCCACTCAATTCCCATTGCATGCAACATAAATCTACGTGAAAGTCGCAATATACAAGTGACCATTTGATTTTGAGTGGGCAAAATTTAGGAGAGTCGATGTCATGTTTAAATGCGCCTTGGAACCGCAACAGTGTCTGACCAGAGGTACAGACGGCCCCCTTTTGCTGTCCTATAATTGACCTGTCGTCTTTTACTCGCCAAGTTGAGTATATTGTGCCAGGAAGGCATTACGACTGCCGCTCACATAGACACAAGCTACTGTACTGCTGTTTGAAGACGCTGCGGGAATGCCTCTGAAGTGGAAGGCTTGTACTGACTTCAAACGGATTCCATCAATCTTCGTTTCTGGCGCTGGGTTACGCTTGGATACGTACACAGTTACAGACATCATCGCGACTAGAAAGGTAACGACATCAGCTCGACACAGGGAAAGCAAGCGAATAGGCCAGTAATGGGGGAATCAACCAAGCTAGACAACGTCTGCCGTATCCGTTACGTCTGGATTCGTGTTTTGTCTCCCAAGTATCGGTCAATCCTTGGGCTTGTATTCATTCGCTGAGAGGTAAATCTCTTCTCAAGGATAGCATTCCGCGCCGTTATTTGCGGAATATCGCGTTGCTACATCGGCGTTTACAGCTACATATCTGCACGTTAAACTTGCACCGGGGAATAGGCTTCGCTCAGGTGGTATGGCTAATGCTCAAAGTGTCGAGAGGAATGCACCGAAATCTTTCTTCACACCCCGAAATAACAAGTGTGCTGTACAAATGTGCGATCCAACGCGCCAAAAAGGTTTGCAGTGCAAACGTAGTCGCCTAAATACGCGTTAAAATCTCGCCGGCGTCATCCTTGCAGCCTGTCCGATCGGGCCAGTGAAACCTAATCTACACATGTTAAAGGAAATATTTCATTTTGGCCAGAAGTTTGTTGATTGGGCTTCTGTTTTTTTCCAGCTGCACGTAAATACTAAAACATTCAGTTTGTGATCTGAATTTTAAATTTGTTATTCATCTTATGCCTTTCTCGATGAGTTCAAAATTAACTTTAAATTCAAATTTAATTGAGACAGTTGTTACTTGCAGCTGGGAGAAACACAGCCTCATGAAAGCAAACACAAGCAGTGCTTGTCTAAGCACATAGAAGTTGGCTGTTTCGTGAATCGCTTACATCGCACAGCTGGCCCGAATAGTGGCTTCGCAAAGCTTGTTCCACCTTTCACTCCGAGCGAGTTGTCCGCTGGTGTCGTACACGCATGGGAATAACGTACATGAAGGCCTGCAGTCAGAGCTATTCGGTTGCGTTCTCGAATGCGCGTTATTAGGCGTTCTACGTCGTGCTAGTTGTTTTCTTATCCAAGCAGCACCACACATGTTCCGCTTCGACATCACGAGCAAATATCAGGAATCTGTTTTGCCTCCAGCGGTTTGCTGACAGAGTTAGCCCGAAGCAAAATGCAAGGAATTGCGCCATCTGGATTATGCTTCCGGCACTACCCCATTCATCCTCACGCGCTGCCGTCCGGTTTTATCCAGACTGGAGTTTACGTCGTGTCCACACGCTATTTGCCTTGCAAACCACCCGTGCCCTATCGATTTTTATCGTACACCGTTTTCCACGGGGCGATAGAGGCTTAGACTCGTGCCTTAGACTTTGTTTGCTGTTGTACCTACTCTCATTCGCGAATAGAACACCTAGAGCCATTCTGAAATTTACTCGCACCCTCCGCCTTACAGACTTGCCATACATATGTTCCAAACCCGCCTCCGCCACGCAGGTTGAAAGCTAGTCCCATAAGCTTGATGATTTCACTGTGGAGTAAGTGACATGTTCGCGTTCTCGATATGCTAAGTTGTCCGCTGAGAGTGACGAGAATCAGGATCCCCGTGTAAGGCCGACCGATAGCGCCTAATTCTTCTCATAATTTGAAAGTATGCATGTACTTCAGAAGTCCATGAGTTCGTCGAAACACGCTGCATATACATTAAACATACGATAGGAATTCGCAGCGGCGTACGCTCAGTCACTGTTATAAACATCTGTGTATCGCAGGCTCCCGTGTTTCCTGTCCACACCAAAATACATCAAAAGTCGAATCGCAAGCACCCGTCCGCAATGCAACAGCAATAGACGCGGGATGACACGAGGCGATGACCATCAGCTGGTGTGGTGCGGCGTGTCGTCATTGTGTTAACTAGTGACGTGTTTATGTATATTGTGTGTTGCTATTTGCTTGCGTTGAGTAGGTCTCCGGGAAGACGCAACAGTAATCGATCGCGAAGTCGGGATCGCTACGACCGGTTTCCAGGAGCTGCATCGCTGGTGTATCCACCGCTGTCCCTACCGCCTCCAAGGTATTTTTTTTATCTCGAAAGTCTGGTCAACTCGGACCCTGCCAACTCGGGGGATTGAGAAGGGGGGGGGGGCATAGTATTCGCTAGACAAACTTTCATCAGATGCTCACCAGGGAGTTCAAATTTGATGTCAAAACGGCCTACACTGGGCACGCCTGCACCTTGTCATTCTACTCATCTTTCCCTGTCTATTCACGTGGGTAACAAATATCATTCAATTTCCATGTTTTTAACTTGTATTAGATTCAATCATGTCTATCCAATTAACAATAATTCACATGCGCTGTCTTTCGTCAAACCTCAGATTACAAACTTTTGACCGGTTTTTGTTGGATGAACAGAACAAAACTGTCTTTAGAGTAGATTACTGCGTGAAAACATCAGTGCTTCAGTTTCCAAAGCGTTAAAGAAGCTTCTAAAATGAAGGTTCAAACAAACTGGGTGCTGAGTTGATAACTAGGTGCCGAGTTGACTTCTGTGAAGGTGCCCATTTAGTAAAATGAGAGGTACACCCGATCGAAATGATGATGAATTCTGTTTTCTTTGAGTCAACAAAAAATTTTGCCTGTAGTCTGTGCTTTAAGACCTTAGGTTAGTAAATGTTTTTAAGTTTTGAAATTTGTCACATTTACTAATAGGCACTTGTGTTTCAGTTTTTTGGACCTGCCGGGCAGTCCACCGCGAGGCATGAGAATGAGGCCAAGGTCACCGCCACCCAGGCCAAGGACGCCGCCAGGCCGAGGAAGGTCGCCACTACCCAGGGGTCGGTCACCCCCACTCAGGGGAAGGTCACCGCCACCCAGGGGAAGGTCACCGCCACCCAGGGGAAGGTCACCCCCACCCAGGGGAAGGTCACCCCCACCCAGGGGAAGGTCACCTCCACCCAGAGGAAGGTCACCCCCTCCTCGAGCCAGATCACCTTTAAGAGGAAGGACACCCCCTCAGCGAGGCCGCTCCCCTCCACGAAGGATGCCATCGCCAAATACGAGGCTACCACCTCCAAGAGCGAGGACGCCTCCACAGTCCCGATCGCCACCGCCTCGCAAGTCAAAGCCGAATCGGGCGCGCTCGCCTCCCCCGAGGTCGCCGTCTCCACCACCTGCACGTAAGAGTTCGAGCGGACACCGCGCCCCACGCGCCTATACGCCCTCTCCCTCCCCTCCGCCGCCACCGCGCCGGCGCGACTCGCATGACTACTCCCCAGTGCATCAGAGGCGCAAGAGTTCACACGACGACTGGAGTCCCGAGCCGCCTAGAGGGCGTCGCCAAGCAGCAAGGCCACCAAGCCCACCTGCACGCTCCTCCCACCGGTCCCCAGACTCCCCCAGGTCACCACCTCCCAGAGGCTACACTCCTCCGAGACGCGGTCGCTCCTCCCCTGTCCCAAGACCCCCGTCACCGGAGGATAGCCCAAGGGCCTGGACACCGCCACAGCGAAGTAAGCGCACGCCCCCGCGCGGGTACACCCCTCCATCACGGAACAGAACCCCCGTGCGGAGTCAGTCTGGTCGCGGCCGGTCCCCAAGCCCGCGTGCCCGTCGTGCCAAACAAGATTCCCCCTCGTCGTGGCGAAGGTCACCGCCGTCGCCGGTTCCCATGAGGAAGAAGACATCGCCGGAGAGGCGCTACTCGCAGTACGACAGGTCCCCGTCACCCGCGCCACCTCCGCCACAGCGCCGGGCACCACCGCCATCTAAGTCACGCCGGCCCGTACAGTCGCGCTCGCCACCCCCGAGAAGTAATTACCAGTATAAACAAAGGCGGTGAGACCCCTCTAGTGCATCGTATCAGAACGTGTGAGCTGTTTAGTGTCAGCATTTGTTGAATCGATCCGGAAAACTGTTGAACCTGATATTGTTTTCAGTTTTTTTGGTGAAATTAGTTACACTGATATTTATTGTATGTGTTAACTTGGGGAGTGCAAACCAACTTGCGGCTAAGTGAGCGAACTTCACTTTTAAAGTGCATGTTGAATTGGGTTCAGATAGTTGATCGTTGAACCGCGTTTTGTGGAACAAGGCGTGCAGTTCTTGATTTTCAGCCTGGTAACAAACCCAGGTCGCGGTAGTGTTGTTTGTGCCTAGATTGGGGAGGACGCGTGAATGACATCCCCAGACGCATTGCGTATTTCTCCGCAGATGTGTGTTATTGCTTTGGGGGTGAAGCATTAAGTTTCTGTCGCATTCCATTTGAATGCAAACGCGGTGTTCCTATATTATTTTTCAAGTTATTCTCAAATTTAATTTTTCTCATTGGAGTTGAAAAATTCTCGACATCACCTGGCTGTCTGCTTGACGTCACAGCTTTCAGACTTGCCCAAAGTATCTTGAAACACTGTTGTCTTTGAAATGGCAGTTGCTTGGAAATTTGGCAATTTAAAAAAGTTCCATTCAGTGTTTTAACGACTGTGTTGGATCGTGATGCATTTGTTTATTATTTGAGTTAATTTATTGGGATTGTTCACAGTATGATTGCTCTGACATTTCGTGAAAAGAAACCCTCGTTTTAGAAAAACGAAATGAATAAACTTATTGAAGAACTCTATATGTGTGCAAAATTTTGTGGCCTAAGAACAAGTATGGTGAAGCAAAGACAAGGTTTTATCCATGTTTAATCCAAAGAGTTTTCATGCACTGGGGCTTTCTATTTATGCAACATCGAATAAAAAGGTATTCTGTGCTGTTTCGTGTTCAAGAATTATTGTCAAAAACTGAAAAAGGACCTTTTTCTAGAGGGAAAAAATCCAAACACGCACTTCGCCATTCGCTCATAACTCACAATCAAGTACGTTCCCGGATTAAAACGGGTAAGGTAAAATAGTGTAATGGCAGTGATTATTCGGTAATGGTCGGTCAGTCCGCTGTGGTAAGATCTTCGTATTTCACACTATGCGTCGGTAAGTTCGTGCGGGTAGTGCATGGCTTATTCATTATGTCGACAATTGCCATGATTTTTGTCGTTGTGTCCCTTACGTCAGTAAGGTATAAAAATGAAAGTGAAACCGTTTGTCTTTATTTCTCGTCCAAGGAGCTAGCGTTAAGAGCCTGCGTGGCAGTTGGCCCGTTATATTCCATACAGTTGACTGAGGGAGCGTCCGCCGTCCGTCTGCGTGTCCACTACGTCTGCGAACTATGACCACAGTCACGACCTCTAGATTTTGCCGAGCCACTCAGTGTTATAGACATTCCGATGTACGTTTTATATTGTGACGTGCATGAGGGAGAGAAAATCAGGTCCAAATCCTCGAGAGGTTACCGCGAAAACCGAACTTTTCCTAAATTTGGCAAAAGTAGTCAATATTGGTTAAGATGAAAATTTATATTTTTACATTAAGGGTTGTGCTGTGGTGCCGTTGGTCCAAAACGCCGTATCTCTAACGGTTTCTGAAACGAGTCATTTTTTTTTTAAAATTTGCAATTTGGCCAAATTTGCCAAACTAAACCCTCAGATTTGACATTTATCATTGCAAGGTTCACAACAGAGAGTTAAAAAATGCGGTTGTTAGTTTCATTTCAGAAATGAAGCAAATTTCATTACGCCAATTTTTGGCGATCTTGAATCACTGCTAGCCTTGTACTCAGTTTCACAGAGAAAGTCCATAGCAAATTTGAATGCGTTATTATCGTTTTGAAAATCGATTTGAAAATATCCAAGTCAAAGTATACAAGTTCTTCTGTTACGCCCCCCCCCCCGAAAAAAAGGTACTGACTGGTAGCAAAACAACGAAAAAAAAAAACAAACATTTACGCAAAATTTTAAGGCGATCCGACAGAAAAGCCCAGAGGAGCGGATTTGAAAATCGGAAAAAAGTCTGCGCCACTTAACATACGTATCATTCAAAAAGAAGACATCAACACAACCTAAGCAGTAAGGAGAAGCAGAGTACACACAACACGCGGATCACGGCTTAGCGCCTTCTCTATCGCCCCAGACCAGTCGGCTGGTCCAGAAAAGGGACAAAAATAGGGATACAGAATTCCTCCCAGTTGGGACTCCTGTGACGGAGGGACGAACGAGAACCTCCTGCCATAAGAGAACACGACTTCAGTTCAATCTTGTTCATTGTGCAGTGTTAAGTGTTCCAACCAAAGTACGAGTTGATGACACAATTTAGTATCGATTGGCGTATGGACCGAGTAAATTAAATGGTAGAGCTTAAGGCACACTATCTCCCGTGTAACGCTGATGACCCAAGAAATCGGTGCTAAGCGAGAGGTATGATCCCCCATGCAACGCGGATGACGCATGAAATCGGCGCTAAGGTTGAGATGCAATCCCGCGTGTAGCACGGATGACCTATGATATCGGTGCTAGGGAACAGACACAATCCCCCGTGTAACGCGCATGACTCATGAAATCGGTGCTAAGGCAGAGATACAACCCCCACCCCCTGTGACGCGAATGACCCACGAAATCCGCCCTAAAGTCGGTTTGCGAAGTGCCGGCTACTGCAGATTTGATGACGTTTTCACAATTCTGACAGTTTTGTATTCTGATATTTCGTCAAGAGCTAACTTTTGTATTTAAAAAAGCTATTTTAACAAAACAGTTTCTGTTCCACCCGTTTGTGAAATGGAAAAATCCGAGTAGTTTAAGAGACGGCCTGGACGACAGGCTCAGTTTCGTAGTGAACATTATATGAAAACGCGGAGTTTTATCAAATTTCAGAATAGTGTCATTTTGACAATTTTGTATGAATAAGAACAAAAATACGACGTAGCACACCTTCAGTATGTGATCTATTCGTGTGATATTCTTCAGTCATAGAAAAAAAATCATTTTCTCGTTATTTCATGAATCCGAATAAGAATACGATCCTGCACACATTCCTGAGGGGTTTTATCCGTGTGCAAACCTTCAAAACAATCCGACCTATAGTTTATAACCAGGACACGACATTCCATTGTGTGGGTAAAACAACATAAACGTTAAATTTGACCAAATTTCAAAATACTGTCCTGATGAGAATTTTTCACGATTCCTAACAAAAATACGACGTTGCACACCTTTAATACGTGCTCTATATGTATGTGAAATTTCAAAGCAATCCAGTTAATAGTTTTGGAGATCTGGCCTGGATACAACGCCGAAAATACGCTAAGTTAAAATAATAATAATAAAAAATACTGTCATTTTGACAGTTTTTCATAAATCCGAACAAAATACGACACTGCACACCTTCAATACGTGCTCTATTCGTGTGTGAAATTTCAAAACAATCCGACCTAACAGTTTTCGGAGATATAGTTCGGATGCGGAAAAGCTCATAACTATATCGCTCCATTACACGGGATAATGATATGGCCTCCAGCAAAACGGAGAAAAAACACGTTGATTAAAAGACGGTGCTTGATTTCTTCATTTTTATTTCTTTTACAAAAATCAGAGATTTAAAGCATTCAGTTTATAAATAGCAGTAATAAAGCTCTCTTGCTTTGTAGATAAACGCAGTATAAAATGATTTTTAAAATAGTCTTTCATATTATGCATTATTATTTTCACACCATAAATAACACGCAGTTACAGAGGGCACAGCTCCACCCCCCCCCCCTCCCCCCTCAACGGGACGGGATGTACAAATAAATGAGGCCTAAGTGAAACAACATGTTGCTCAATACCTACAGACCCTAAAATCAAAAAAAAAATCAAGAAAGACTTACGACTGATTAGAGACTCGCCGCAATTAAAAGCTGTCCTTGACATTGACGGAGGACACCTGTCTGGTTCTGTGTCGTGACAATCTTTTCTTAACTAGAGCAGTGTGCCTAGCCCATATATTCCCCACAGGCCCCCTCCCATCAGTTAACACGGCCATCAATAGTCAATCAAGAGCTGACATTTTCCAGGTCCAGTTGGTGCATTTTCCTTGGACAAACCTGGCCCATTTACAATACCGATCTGTGTTTGTTCACATAGAAGCTGCATACCAAGTGTCATCAAAATCCTTGCAGGAGTTTTTAAGTTATCGTTTTAACAAGCTCTTGATGACAGACCGACCGACACGTGGTCGATCGCATATATTCCCCACAGGTTTGTTGAATAAACAATGATGAAGAACATCAGTTTGGTTCTGACAACCAGGCTGTTTACTACGACACCTTAAACTGGAGTGGCGGACAAACAGCCTTTTACCAACGCCATTAGCAGCTATGTTGAAAGCAAGACTGTGCACGGTAGAAAAGTACTAAATTTCCTATAAGCTGCAACAGCTGGACGGAACACACTGTAGCAACAGAATAGAACCGAATACTGAGAATCTGACAAGGAAACGGATGTAAACACTAAAACTCACACGAAGGCACATCAGTTATTGCATAAAATCGAATCACACTAACAGATCTTCATGAAAAACATCAAACAAAATCAACAATCACAACCGCCCATTATCATTCAGTTTGTCAACCGAGTGTTCATTGCTGGCCACTCATTGCCGGAACATCACAATGAGTGGCCGACAACAGCATAATAATAAGAATAGCTGGGCTTTCCCACGCAGGACAGGGTTTTCCCACTCAGGGCAGGACGCTCAGGGCAGGACGTTCCCACTCAAGATAGGAAGTTCCCACTCAAGGCAGGCCTATCCCACTCACAGAGGACGTTCCCACTCAAGATGGGAAGTTCCCACTCAAGGCAGGCCTATCCCACTCACAGAGGACGTCACTCAGGGCAGGACGTTCCCACTCACAGCAAGACGCTCTGAGTCAGGACAGGATTTTCTAACTCATAGAGGACGTTCCCACTCAATGAGGACGTTCTCACTCAGGGCAGGACGTTCTCACTCAGCGCAGGGCGTTCCCAACCACACGCAACTACAATCACAGCGCAACTGTTTCCAGTAAAATGTGAAGACAATGACGACTAGCTGTTGAAGGTTAGCTTCAGGTGCAGATACAGAGGCTTGACTGTCAATAAGTTGATTTTTTTGCGCTTGTAATCCGTCGGTTTCTTGTATCTGAAAAAAATCAACATGTTACAAAATATTAAAACAAATTGTTTAGCAGTTCTGTAAAATATATCAGCAAGAAGATTGGCAGAATTTCTTCAACATGTAATTGCTCTGATTTGGCAAAAAAAAAAAAAGAAAAAAAAAAAGCTACACATTTGTTTTTTTTCCATAGGTTTCCGAGAAATTTTTTCTGAAAGTCAATTTCAAATGCCCAGATCTAATGGTCAAAACTAATGATAACGGATTTGTTCACAGTGTTATCCCGTCGGAGAACGCTGTACAGGAGATGTTTTGGCCACTCACAGCTCTATGACGCTCTGACCCTCTTTTATTTCATCCTTTTCCATAAATGCCCAGCATTTAGTGGAGATCTGCTTCTTCTTCGGTTTGTAGTGTTTGAATTCAAAGTAAATAGCAACATCTGTAAGACAAGCACATTACGGTCAGATCGGAATTTTGATGATCGATGTGTGCTTAGTACATGCGTACTGAGGAAAAAAACGCGAGTTTTAGAAAGGAAGCTCCCCCCCCCCCCCTCCAACACAGAGGCCCCGGGGCTTCTTATTCGGAAACTTTTTTTGAACAGAAGCCCTCGGGGTTTCCGTTTGGTTTTAAAATGGTCACAATAAAAATCGTTTCTGAATATAACCCACCTCCATTTGACCTCTTTTTTGAAGCACCCCTGAGTATTTGCTCTTACTACTGATACGGTTAATCCTTTTGCCTGCCCAAGGCAACACCCACTCCCCCCCCTCCCCCGCGCGCCACTCCCACCTCCTTCAGTCTGCACAAAGCAGCCCCGCACTGACGCCTCTACTCAGGAGGATTACTCGACCCACAGCCAGCTTTATTCCTGGGCTCTGAATTGTCGAAATAATAATAATACAAGCCTCGGGGCTTATATTTGGAAATAGTTTCCGAAAAGAAGCCCTCGGGGCTTCTAACTGGTTTCAGTACGAGTCTCAAAATGGCGAGTTTCCGCTTAGAAGCCCAGGGCTTGTTTTCGGAAACTCCCAGTACCACTTTTTTGCCACAAACCTGCACTTAAGGACCAGTTCAAAATATACTTAATGGTGAGACCAATAATGATAAGTCGCAAAAGTTGAATTCTTTGCTGAAAAATGCAAAGAATATTCACTGTGTCCCTGCATTCGCTTGGTTATTTCATTCTACGATCTATTTTTCAAAACCATAATCTGTAGCAACAGAAATTAAAAAAAGTACAAATTCCCACATCAAAACACCACAAAAGACCATGTCAACAAGAGACCATGTCAACAAGAGGCCATGTCAACAAGAGAACATGTCAACAAGAGAACATGTCAACAACAGGCAATGTAAACAAGAGAACATGTCAACATGAGACCATGTCAACAAGAGACTAGAGGTGTGACGGTTCGTACCGAAAACCGAGAACCAAGAAAAGGCTTCGGTTCGGTTCGAACCGAAAACCGAAAAGCCCGATCACGGTTTCGGTTCGGTTTTTTTTTTACTATTTATAACAAGATAATGCATTAATTTGGTAATGTTATTTTAGTTCTCTTAGTATAGTTTAGTCTTAGTATATATATATGTTACAGTCAATGAGTGAAATCCGCCATTTCACGGAATGCCAAATCATTTTAGCGCTTTCGTGAAATGTACGAAATCTTTTGCAGTTTCATGAAAGGGCATAACATTTTAGCCATTTCGTGAAATGGCTGAAAACTGCAAGGCTTCATTACACAATATTGCAAATACAATCAGGCAATCTGTGAAACAGTTTTGATGGTCTTTTATTTATTATATCAAGGGGTCTTTGAACTCCTTTTAACCACATATTACCCAGATATTAATCATATACAAAATACCTTTGTTCTCTTTTAATCATTAACTAAAACAGGCTCAAAAGCTCTCCAATTAAACCTGGGGTCCAGGACAATCCCGCCCAAACAATTCCCCCATAGGACAATTCCCCCCCCCCCCCCCCCCGAGGACCATTCGCCCCCAACTAATTTCTATTTTTATTTTACTTTGAATGCCAAAACAAAAATAATACAATCAGGTATCTGTCATTTTTGTTGTTGTAAAACTCCTTAAAATCAAAAATGCAAAATGCGAAATGATCTGTTCGGGTGTTTCCTCGGTTTCCTTAGCCTTGCATTGCACTCCGGATGAACAACACTGCTCTAGGATTGCAATTATAATGATCAAACACTCCAGTTACTGGTTGTGTAATTGCAACTGAGTATATGAAAGGCAAAGCAACACAATTAAAAAGTGCAATTACAAGATGAAAGGACAAATTCCTGCATTCAATTGAAATAGAAAAGGCATGCAAATTGCAATTCCGACAATGTGGAAAGGACTATTTCACGAAATGGCTAAAAATTTCATGAAACCGCAAATGATTTCAGGCATTTCACGAAATGGCTAAAATAATTTGCCATTTCGTGAAATTGCGGGTTTCGCTCATTGTCTGTGCCATATATATATATATCACATCGGACAAATCAACAAATATTTCACACACTTGATTTTGGAACCTATGACGAATTCCATGCGTTTATTATGGCTACATGTGAGTCTGCCAGTCAATAACAATGTTAATTCTTGTGTAAGTAAGCTTTGAGGTAATAAATATAAAACATTACCGCTATATGTTAGATTTTGTCTGTTCTAACGTAAAAAGAAATATCGGATTAAGTGCAGGCAATTATAAATAAATAAAAAAAATAAACACGCATATATATATATATTTGAAAAGAAAACTACTGATTGGTTTTGCTGAACCGAACCGAAAAAAAAACCGAACCGAACCGAAGATTTTTGTTGAACCGAACCGAATCGAACCGAGCCGGAGGTGAACCGTCACACCTCTACAAGAGACCATGTCAACATGGGACCATGTTAACTAGAGCCTTTTTGGCATTACCACTGAAAATTAAATGAAAAAGAAAAAATATAACTAAAGAATTGGCTTAAAGCAATACCGCTGGGCAAATCCTCTAAGGTCTTCTGCAAATGAACGTCGACACCAAAGAACACGTGACTCTCTTCTTTGTGTAGCGCTTGGGGCGTGTCTTGGCTGGGGCATAACTCCGCTCCCACACTATCTGTGATAACGAAAGGGGCAAACATAGACCGCTAAAATTGGAACTCGCATATCAGTTTCTCCTGTCAATGTTCAGTTGTTTTTATGGCTGCTCTCATTTCGGTCGCTCAAACGGCTTTGAAAAATTGTCAATTGCCGTTGGCGGAATTAAGACGTAAACCTCACATTTGCGATCAAACATTCAATAAACAAGCGATATACCCAAGGAAAAGTACTGTAACTCAAGTTATGACCAACTGGAACCTTTTTTTACAGGGTAGGGAGGGGGTTGGTGGTTGGGATGGGGGGGGGGGGGGGGGGGTAAGGTTATGTGCAGCATCATTTCTCGGCTGGGGTATCATATATTGCCGTGGAGTTCTTGCCATCTTTCTCTCACACAAACATATTGCAGTTTCACAAAATACAGATTTCTTTACATCTCATCTCGGGGTCTATCTTAGACATTTGTTTGGAGAAAGGATCACTTTTTTAGGTGTTTATTTTTCCTAAAAAAACAGTTTAAATATGAGACTTCAATCTGAGACTGGAAGTAGTGTAAATTCACTAACCTCTGACTGAGACGGACAGGAAGGAATCGAGATATTGCGTAGCATCCTTAAGTCCTATTTTATCCACTCTGATGGTGACCAGGGTCTGACCTTGAACGCTCGGCAACGCCGGAAGCAGTGTTCCTTTGACTGAAATGGTAACATATCGAGGCGGTGGGGGTGGGGGGGGGGGGCATTCATTTCCAAAACGCAGTCATGTACTTCACTTACACTTAACTGTTTTTTAGACCAGCCGACTATGTCGGGCTGGTCTTATCTTATCAATAGAGGGGTATCCGTCGTCCGTATGTACGTATGTATGTGTGTATGTACGTGTGTAAACTTTTACTTAAAATGCTTCTTCTCCTTCAGTTTTGATCGGATTCCTCTGAAATTTTACACGAATGTTCTCTAGGTATACCTCTCTTTAAAAATTATTTTTTTTGGCGATCCGCCAAAAATTGGCCAAATGGGGGGCATTTCAAATTTTTCGGTTGCCAATTTTCAAAATGCTTCTTCTCCTTCAGTTTTGATCGGATTCCTCTCAAATTTTACACGAATATTTCCTAGGTAGACCTCTTTTGAAAAATTACTCATTTTGGCGATCTGCCAAAAATTGGCTAAATGGGGGACATTTTTAAATTTTTTGGTGTCAAATTTTCAAATTGCTTCTTCTCGTACAATTGTGATCGGATTCCTTTCCAATTTTGGATAGTTGTTCTCTAGCTAGACCTGTCTTGAAAAATTACTCTTTTTGGCGATCCAGCAAAAATTGGCCAAATGGGGGACATTTGTAATTTTGTGGTTGCCAATTTTCAAAATGCTTCTTCTCCCACAATTTTGATCAGATTTTCTTCAAATTTTGCACCCATATTTTCTAGGTAGACCTATTTTGAAAAATTGCTTATTTTGGCGATCCGCCAAAAATTGGCGAAATGGGGGACATTTTCAAATTTTATGTCTGCAATTTTCAAATTGCTTCTTCTCGCACAATTTTGATCGGATTCCTTTTCAATTTTAGATAGTTGTTCTCAAGGTAGATCTCTCTTGAAAAATTACTTTTTTTGGCAATCCGGCAAATATTAGCCAAATGGGGGACATTTGTAATTTTGTGGTTGCCAATTTTCAAAATGCTTCTTCTCCCACAATTTTAATCAGATTGTCACCAAATTTTGCACGAATATTCCGTATGTAGACCTCTTTTGAAAAATTACTCATTTTGGCGATCCGCCAAAAATTGGCCAAATGGGGGACATTTTTTAATTTTTGGTGTCAAATTTTCAAATTGCTTCTTCTCCCACAATTTTGATCGGATTCCTTTCCAATTTTTGATAGTTGTTCACAAGGTAGACCTCTCTTGAAAAGTTACTTTTTTTGGCGATCCGCCAAAAATTGGCCAAATGGGGGACATTTGTAATTTTGTGGTTGCCAATTTTCAAAATGCTTCTTCTCCCACAATTTTGATCAGATTTTCTCCAAATTTTGCACAAATATTCCCTAGGTAGACCTATTTTGAAAAATTACTCATTATGGCGATCCGCACAAATTGGCCAAATGGGGGACATTTTTTAATTTTTAGTGTCAAATTTTCAAATTGCTTCTTC
Organism: Protula sp. h YS-2021; assembly: GCA_949752745.1. NCBI lineage: Eukaryota > Metazoa > Annelida > Polychaeta > Sabellida > Serpulidae > Protula > Protula sp. h YS-2021. The sequence goes on along the minus strand of OX457024.1, from coordinate 13,509,459 downwards.
TCGTACAATTGTGATCGGATTCCTTTCTAATTTTGGATAGTTGTTCTCTAGCTAGATCTGTCTTGAAAAATTACTCTTTTTGGCGATCCGGCAAAAATTGGCCAAATGGGGGACATTTGTAATTTTGTGGTTGCCAATTTTCAAAATGCTTCTTCTCCCACAAATTTGATCAAATTTTCTTCAAATTTTGCACGAATATTCCCTAGCTAGGCCTCTTTTGAAAAATGACTCATTTTGGCGATCCGCCAAAAATTGGCTAAATGGGGGACATTTTTTAATTTTTGGTGTCAAATTTTCAAATTGCTTCTTCTCCCACAATTTTGATCGGATTCCTTTCCAATTTTGGATAGTTGTTCTCTAGGTAGACCTCTCTTGAAAAATTACTCTTTTTGGCTATCCGGCAAAAATTGGCCAAATGGGGGACATTTGTAATTTTGTGGTTGCCAATTTTCAAAATGCTTCTTATCCCAAATTTTGCACGAATATCCCCTAGGTAGGCCTCTTTTGAAAAATGACTCATTTTGGCGATCCGCCAAAAATTGGCCAAATGGGGGGCATTTTTTAATTTTTTCCCCTTATGAAAGAATTGAAAGAATGACTCCTCATCAGCCACAACTACACCGATCAAGTGAGCGAATATTTTCTCCATTCAGTTACGGCTTTTTTCGTAACCGCTGTCTGCGAATTTGATCATGATTTTGTCTGTGATTCTTGGATATATATTCTGTAGGTCACGGCTGGTCACCATGTCCCTGGACATGCTTGTTATCTATTTCTAATCAGATTGATACTTAGTTGTGGAAAAATTCCAAGCAAAATGGGATCGTACATTTTCTCTGCGACACCGCTTCCATGGCGCTGTCCTCCTCAGTGTCGTCGCAATTACGACTGCAAAATAAAAACACATCCATCACCTGCGAATGAACTTCCCTGCAATCGCGCTTCTTTTCTTCACGTCATATCTTAGTTAAAACACTCAATATGAGCACAATTTTCAGACCGCTTTTATATTACATTTGAGCACTGAATTAGAGAGGATTACTGGGTCTGGACATGAACCTTGTCTCTGAGTTAGAGTTGCTGCTATTATCGCCCGCCTGGCCACGTGACTTCTGCTGTAAGCCGGCCACATCTACCGGGAAATCTTTGCTGTCGGAACTCAGCAACGTTCGTAACTCTGATAAAATAACAAGCAGAAAAACGTGCGCTAATCGTCTACCACCCGACAGCTAGCCCCAAACAGCACACATCTGGTCAAATGTTCCGAAAACAAACACAAAGGGGGTTCCAACACGAGACGTTTTTTTCTGGAGTGCTTATATCTAAAACATTTCTACGTCCTTCTTTGAGATCTTTTTACTGAAAAAAAAGAATGTTACTGCAGGCAATCGGTCACTAATAAAGTGGCGAGAGATTGTAAACTTCATTGGGGCCGGGACATACGGATTCAAACTTAACAATCTGCGTAATTCAGTTAGGATGTCGCGCTTAAAATAATGAGCATGGTGGGGGTATCCAATCAGGGCAGGTCTAACATTTCAGCCACACTGCACGTTTTATCCATACATACATACACAACTCAAAACGTCGGTTTTACCACTGTCCAATATACCCACTGTTTGCAATGGATTTGAGATCTTCCAGACTTATTCCCTCTATCTTTCCAGGATTCTGAAAACAGGCCGAAGAACAGTTAAATCTGTCAGAGTACAGAACTTGACGCGAAAGCATAAAATACGACACACGGTACAGCCATTAAAACCCAGCGTAGTTTTATAAACTGTACGAGAGGAATTCATTCCACAAGCGTTCTACTGAAAATGGAGGGCGTCCTGAAACTGTATAGCTTGAGCAGACTGTATCGTTCATACTCTTCAGTTGAACATGTCAACCTAAACTTATACCTAGGCTTCGCAAACTTCATTGCAAAAATACCAGGTATAGACAGGATTCACTCTAAGGTCTGACAAGCCAAATTTTTCGGCAAGCAAAAAGAACGATTCTTCGGTTGAGAATCTACTTGAGCATAAGATTTAGTCAATACAGAGGAGAAATACTGACAAAAATTCAAGGAGAACTCTCAAACGTTTACAGGAGATCGAAAATCAAAGATAGTGCGCTACATGAAGATCGATATCACAAAAGCCCCCTCCAACCCACAACCTCCCAGGGCAAGCAACCTGTGGCAGTTAGATGACAAGACCGACCTGTAAAGCTTTTGAACGCAACTCCAAGCATGCCGCAACTTTGTTCAGCACTTTCTGTGTATAACAAAACAAGCGTCTTCTTAAAAAAAAAACAGCAATTAATGCTAAAAGTACATGACTATACACGCATTTTGCCCCCTCAAATTTTGACCCACATATTTTACCCCACACTGATCACAAAACAATGGGCCGTTTCTGTTTTCCGTGTGCGTTTTACGGTTTATCAATGAATCCATTTGTTAGAGAATAGTACTGAAAACATCCATATATACTCTTTTATATTGCTACACCTTCGCCTACTGCTACGAGGGACAGTCAAAAAAAATGGGCAAACCCGTTCTTCATCTGTGAAGAAGTGGCCCTCCACTCTCGTCTCGTCTTTCATGTGTACCATCAGTCTGAAACAGAAGAACGAATTAGTCACCGACAGGTCACGTGGTACGCCTGTGAGGTGCGTCACGACCCGAATCTAACTCCCAAATACTGTCTTCCTTTGTCTTTTGCCTCGTCATCTCTAAAATGCTAAAGTCCATAGTATAGCTGAATATGTGCCGTCCATAATAAAGGACATGACCCAAGAGCCGGGGCAAGCCAATGCGCCAAAAACGAAGCACATATTTGGTGATCACTTTTGCAGGTGTACTCTACCTCTGATAGGTTTCATTGGCCTCCACTGGTTGTCCCCATAGGTCAAAATCAGTACCCTTTTTGATTAGGGTATGCCAGTAATTTATCAGCTGACCTCTCTCACCATCTTCCTCCTCCATGGTCTTTCCGTTTGCGGACTTCTTGAAAACGCAAACACCGAAATTAACAGCTGGGCTGGCGCTTCCTGAAAGCGCAAACACCGAAATTAACAGCTGGGCTGGCGCTTCCTGAAAGCGCAAACACCGAAATTAACAGCTGGGCTTGCACTTTGCCCTCAAGAGTATCCAGTTACGCTTACTGACGGATACTTAAAACTGATGAGCTTGTCCACAGAATGCCTTCCTGTTGGACATCTGTCCACCATATATATGCCACTCCTGTAAACATCGCCATGTTCAGAAAACTATATTTATCTGGAACAATATTTATCCTGGCCACATATTGTTTCGAATGGCTCCAGCAATCGCTACTTCGTGATGTTCTAGTATGCACTGTGCACGTTTTTATCTAAAATTGGGTTGTTAGTATCTGTTTTAAATGTTTGCACAAATTATTTTACAATGGCACCCCGTATAAATCGTCATGCAGCTTAAACCGCCTTTAATCGAACGTGTTCAAGTACAGATAAATCTAGGGGTTAAATCCGAATAAGTTGATCTAATTACTTCTGAAATGCATTGAACAACCAAACAAAAGAGCATTTTAACAAACTTACAGACTTTTCCAACCTCTGTGGTCTTTATTTAAAAGTTAGAAACAGTAAAGGCCGCATGTGCTCATCTAGGACCCGGTACTAAAAGCAAGAAATTGTACGTTTTTTTGGCATTTAATGTGTAGACCCTAAAATGTACTGTTCAAAGGCCGATACATGCGTTTATGAAGTAAATCTACTAGAGGCTCGAGAAGCATGAATCCGCCGGGTTCGCGCAAATTGTATACCTGATTATGATGTTCCTGTGAACAACTGTTCCAAAGAACACCATACAGCCTTGTGGTCAGTGAAGTAGAAGAAGTCATATGAAACAGACGTTAAAATCTATCCGATAATCCAGCCAAATCTTGGTCACTGCACTGCGGGATGCTTAGGAGCAGCCATGGGTAAAATCTTAAATCAATCCACCAACTAATGCGGGCTGTAGGCGCGTGAGACTGATGTGTGTTATGCAAAGTCCTTATTCGGTTTCTGCAATTTTTTAAAGTTTTGCCATTTTGGCAATTTTGCTCCGATCCCGTCGAATCCTGGTCACTGCACTGCGGGATGCTTAGGAGCAGCCATGGGTAAAATCTTAAATCAATCCACCCACTAATGCGGGCTGTAGGCGCGTGAGACTGAAATTGCACAGACGGACATACGGACGGACGGACAGACGGACGGACAGACAGACAGACGGACAGAATGAAAACTATATCCGTCCGGTTCCCGGCGGATAACCAGTATGAAGGAAGTATAGGCCCGTTAACGGAGGTTTTTATAACCGGGCCGCTAATGAGCGGATACAGGACTCTATTGTACCTAACGAGTGGTTGCGAAAGATATGGAGGGAAATATAAAGATATGCCACTCTGCACGTGTCGGGAATTTCCGACGGGGGCTACATTTTGACTCCAACTTGTTGGGTTAAAGTATAAAGAAATGATAAGGAAAAACATCACAAAAAATTTAACTTTCTTTGATTATATGCACTACTTCATTCCCACTTGCAAACATAGTTAGAACCCAATACGTTGCAGGCTGGTAAGCAGTTTCTCGTATAAAACAGGTTATTTAAGTAGGTCCTGAGTTCAATAAGGATTCAATAGGTTTCTGTGAATTCAAAAGACAGGCTTTTGCTGAATTTTGGCAAGCTCGACTTGCTGGCTCGATTCAATGCCATCTTCAATAGAAAAACAGAAGAAAGCAGATTCACAGTTTCGTTTACGAGATTTATTAGAAACTGAGCCTCATTTTTTTTTTGGGGGGGGGGGGACATAAGCATGGAAGAAAATTGAGAAATATATCAAAATCCCCTTGAAATCGATATAGCGCTCTTTTTGTGTTGGAAACCAATTATAAAAATGCCGTGAATGAATAAATTTCCCGTATTCCAATAGAGTTTTGACACCTTATAGATATGTCATGGCACAAAAAATTAGTTCGTCCAAAATTGCCAGACCGTTTCTATATCTTGACTGACGATCTGGAGTTTATGCTGAAGCTCACGTCAGACTTCAGACGACTGAAAAACTCAGTTTCAGTACAAAGCACCGAGTTATGAAGAACATGATATAAAATCAATTCGATATTCCAAATATATAATATCACTTTTTATAGAATTATCCATATTAATGAAGTGTACACTCGCTATTTTTATGAAATCCTATATTTATTTGACGACAACCACCGTCCATGTCGGTCTTGCACTCAACAAAAACAGCCAGTGAGAGCAGTGATTTCAACGAGAACACCTGAAAGCACTAATTTTGGAATTCGCGGCCATTTCTAAGATTCACTTTCACTGGTTCAGGATTGCAAGGATAGACATGAAAACAAATATGAATGAAAACGATTAAAATTTTGAGAAAAAAGTTAAATGTTTACTCTTTGTGTTATGTAAGTGGTTTATCTTACAAGTCCTCTTAATTGCTTAGTATTACATTTTGTTTGAGCACAGACTCGGGTAAACCCCAGGTATACGATGAAAATTAACGCAATAAAGTCTGAGTGCTCACACACCAGAAAAAACATAAAATTGAACAAAATATCAAAATTAGCAAAATTTAAAATGCGTTCTTTTAATGTGAAAACACCCTTTGCGCAGGTTATTCCACGTTTGTTTACAAACCAGAAGCCACGCAATTCAATATGACATTCTAATTATAAGTGATGATAATCTTCTGGAGCTAAAAGACCAACTTAACAAAATAGCATGTGCTGTTCAATCTGAATGTTCTTTGCGTTGTACAGCATCCACATTGTCACTCAGTATATAGAAACAAACTGACAGTTGGGACGAACTTCTGATTTATCACACCACAAGTAGTCTTGAATGACCCATAGCCGCATACCGGCTAAACGCACAAATCGGTTGATTGCATAAAATTATGTATTTTTAACGGGATAATTGCATACCGCTTTATCGAAAACCGGAAAATGGCAAAGCTTTTACTTGTTTAAATGGGAAACACCGCTTAAGTGCAGAATTAGGAATGACTATTCAAACGGTGCTAAACTTGAAGCGAACTCTGGCGGGAGTTGCACCCTGTTTGTTTAGCTAACATATTGTCTGCTATATTTTTGACCTATTGCGAACATATCCGACCTCTTTCCCCTGTGCCGCTAACAGTGTGCCCCCTTTCAGCAGTTACTATAAACTCCCCTCTCTCTCTCCCGACCCCTTAGAAACACCCGCTCAGATACCCGGAGTAAATGTGTCAACGGTGCTATAGGCCAGCAACTGCTAGCTTTGCTACTCAAAAGTCATAGACCACGCAGGATTTCTGTGGCTGCATTGTTTACTGGTAGAGTTATGCCAACGCAGTCTATTAACTGACAACTAAAGATGAATGTCCGTGGATAGGTATCTGTCAGTATTTGGTATTCTTGATGTCCAACTTATTTCTTATTTAAAAATTTCAAAACATGTGAAATTTTGGAAATTTTTACAGTGAAATATTTAATGAAATATTTCAATAAATATTTGATTCGAAATATTTCATACCTGCCCTGATGGAAACTGCCTTTTTCGTATCTTTAGCCATTTCTTGACAGGATCGCAAGCCGACCATAGACTTATTAAGGAGCTGATATGTGATTACATGCACTCTGATTCCAACAGGATTAGCATCATCGCCCGGAAAGAGGATTATCCCAAGAACAGTGGCATGAACAGAAATGCGGAGTGGGGAACCGAAGTGGAAATTTTGGCATTTGCTAGCTTAGTGGATACTCTCGTTCATGTGTTCGGTCCGTGTTGCACTTACCCGGATGCGTTACCAAAGTTTTATGATTAGATACTCTTCAGTTGGCGCAGATTATACGAATGTATGCATAACAGGAATAAAAGTGTGGATTTTCTTTAAAAAGGGTGTTTTTTTTTTGTTATTTCAGACAGTATTCTACGGGGGTGCATATTTCATAGAGGGGGTGAAGATTTCCTAATGAAATTCCCACCCCCGGTGAATATTTCATGGGGGTGAATATTCAATGTCACACCGGCCACCCCGGCTAGCTCTCTACAAGCCAAATCACACTTTGGATATTTCGAATAAAATGCACAAGAATTTTGAATTTCGACTGCGAGCGAACCGGGTAAAAAATGAAACGACAGAAAATATAGACGACATATAGCAAAAACAGACCATACCTGGAACATTTCATTTCATCCCGAAATTTAAGTACTGTATTGTTCTTTAGATCCCTTTCAACTGCTATGGTCATATCGGGATTCCCCTGCCACATTATACTGAAATGGGGCATTCCAGCCCTCCTTCTAATCCTTAATTTAAGAATTTTGCGAATTAATTTATCAGATAAAAACTACATAAACAGCTAATATTTGTCGTGAAGCTGGTATCTATAATGTGTGTTGTGAAAATGAATATATACAAACATATAACTACATGTACATTTGTGCTTGGCTGTTTCCCTGAGTTGCAGCTATTGGCTTAGTGGTTAGCACGTTCGCTCATGAAGCGAAAGGTTCCTAGTTCGGGCCCCGCTTGCGATTCACATATTTTCACAATATTGGTACCAGAAGTGTACGAGTACGTTCATGTCGCCGTTGTATGGTAGACATTCGTGCAACGTTAAAGCGGGTGCGAATGGCAATAAGGGCACGTGTGAAAATTGGAATAAAGTAGCCACGTGCGGCTTTAGGAGGTCTAAAGAGAAAAACACGGGAGAAGAGGGGGAAGATAGAATGGCTAATTAAATTAAAAAAAAAAAAATAGTCAGTGAGAAGGGAGTTCAGGTTAATCTAGAAAATGTTGACAAAGTGAAACAATGGGCAACTCTAATTAACACGAAAGACGTTGAAAAATTTCTTGGTTTTAATTATCACCAGGAGCACATTAAAAATTATGCTGAAATAGCCGGTCCATTGTACCAACTGACAGGACCAAAGGTAAAATTTCAATGGCTAGATAAACACCGCCAAGCTTTTGACAAATTGAAAGCTGTTATGATAAATCTACCAACATTAGCGTATCCACACCCTGAATATGATTTTGTCCTGGACACCGACGCCTCTGATACAGCAATTGGTGCCGAATTTCTACAGATAAACCCTCAGACTGGCGAAAAATATGTAATTGCATATGGAAGTTATGTGCTTAGTCCAGGGCACAGGAAGTATTGCACTACAAGTAAAGAGCTTCAGGCTATTGTTCGCTTTACACGCCAGTTCCGGCACTACCTACTCGGACGTCGTTTTCTAGTGCGCACAGACCATAATAGCTTGACATGGCTACTTAGGTTTAAACACATTGAGGGCATGCTTGCTAGATAGCTTGAAGAACTCAGTCAATACGACATGGTCGCACAACACTGGCCAGGAAAGCTACACAGCAACGCAGATGGTTTATCACGAATACCTAATCGCATGACCTACTGTGACAACTACATATCTGACGCAAACCTTAAATCTCTACCACGTAAAGGCTGTTCATTTTGTACCAGGGCGTATACACAATGGTCCAGATTTTCGGAAGATGTAGAAGACATTATACCATTGGCTAGCAATAAGATAAGAACCCTGTCCTGGTGTTTCAGTTATGATCCAAAAGAGTTACGAGAAAAGCAACGTAAGGATGAAAATTTAAAAGTTTTATTAAGCTGGCTAGAGAATGAATATGAACCTACACATGCACAACTTATGCCAGAAAGTCCCGCTGTAAAGAGATTTTGGAGAAATAAGTGTCGACTAATTATAGAAAATGGAATACTATACTACAAGTAAGAAGATACCAAAGAGACACAGCTCTTACTTATGATTCCGAAAGAAATGACTACAGAAATATTACAGCACTGTCATGATAAGATGACATCTGGTCACTTGAGCATTTGGTAAACTTACAATAAGGTTAAACGTTCATTTATGTGGCATAGCAGTTATATTGACACCAAATTATATATCAAAACGTGTGGTGTCTGTAACCGAAGCAAGAAAACAAACAAAAATCCAAAAACTAGATGCTCGAGAAGCATGAATCCGCCGGGTTCGCGCAAATTGTATACCTGATTATGATGTTCCTGTGAACAACTGTTCCAAAGAACACCATACAGCCTTGTGGTCAGTGAAGTAGAGGTTTGTAGAGCCAGTGGTACATGGTTGATTTGGTGTAAAGATAATAATCAATCCACCCACTAATGCGGCCTGTAGGCACGTGAGAGCGATATGTGTTATGCTCATTCCTAATTCATTTTTTCCATTTTTTAAAGTTTTGTCATTTTGACAATTTTAGTCGGATCCGGTCGAATCCTGGTCACTGCACTGCGGGATGCTTAGGAGCAGCCCTGGGTAAAATCTTAAATCAATCCACCCACTATAAACCCTTAGACTGGCGAAAAATATTTAATTGCATATGGAAGTTATGTGCTTAGTCCAGGGCACAGGAAGTATTGCACTACAAGTAAAGAGCTTCAGGCTATTGTTCGCTTTACACGCCAGTTCCGGCACTACCTACTCGGACGTCGTTTTCTGGTGCGCACAGACCATAATAGCTTGGCATGGCTCATTCCTAATTCATTTCTTCCATTTTTTAAAGTTTTGTCATTTTGACAATTTTAGTCGGATCCGGTCGAATCCTGGTCACTGCACTGCGGGATGCTTAGGAGCAGCCCTGGGTAAAATCTTAAATCAATCCACCCACTAATGCGGGCTGTAGGCGCGTGAGACTGATGTGTGTTATGCAAAGTCCTTATTCAGTGTCTGCAATTTTTTAAAGTTTTGCCATTTTGGCAATTTTGCTCGGATCCGGTCGAATCCTGGTCACTGCTTTGCGGGATACTTAGGAGCAGCCATGGGTAAAATCTTAAATCAATCCACATACTAATGCGGGCTGTAGGCGCGTGAGACTGATGTGTGTTATGCAAAGTCCTTATTCAGTGTCTGCAATTTTTTAAAGTTTTGCCATTTTGGCAATTTTGCTCGGATCCGGTCGAATCCTGGTCACTGCACTGCGGGATGCTTAGGAGCACCCCTGGGTAAAATCTGAAATCAATCCACCCACTAATGCGGGCTGTAGGCGCGTGAGACTGAAATTGCACAGACGGACAGACGGACGGACAGACAGACGGACAGAATGAAAACTATATCCGTCCGGTTCCCGGCGGATAATAAATCTAGGCCAATACCATGCTTCCGCTCCAATGGAAAAAAATTCACATTGATGTACTTGGACCATTCCCTAGTGAATAAGGCAATAATTACAGTCTTTCAATAGTAGACCAGTTTACAAAGTGGATCGAGCTTTTCCCAGTAAAAACACAAACCAGTGGAGAGATAGTCAGAACAATGGTAGATGGCTTCATTTCAAAATCAACAAAGCAACAAATTGAAAGATATATATTCAGGACCGTATGTAGTATCCAAAGTTATTTCACCGGCAGTTGTTGAGATTACAAATCAGAAGAAAACCTTAACTGTACATCACAATAACTTGAAACCTGGATGGTACGATCGAAAGAAAAAATAATGGAGCATGGTAGCAAAGCATGGTAGCAAAGCAGAAGATGATGACAATTTAGATACATTCCATATTCGATACTTCAGAATCTAATGACAAAGCCGATTCAAATTACAATAAACAATCTGACGAATATCAATATGTAGATGAAGGATTAAAGAGGCTTTTTAGTCCTGACGCTAAATACAACAATGGCATTACGGGGACGGGGAAAAATAGATAACACGACCATCGATATAAAGCAGACAACTCGAACTGGTCGTAAAATTAAAAGTCCTAATTATCTGACTGATTAGCAGTAGTTGTATGGTGGTTCTGTGGTGAACAATGTTTTTGTATAGCTGAGTACTGATAACAATTATGGTTTTTATTACATAGCAGTTAACAAATGTTTAGTCATATATTTCTTTATTTATTTACATTTGGAGATATTAATACATATTAATATTTAAATGCTGCACTGTATAAAGTTCTGGTCTTAAATTGCATAGCACTGGAAGACGAGGCGATTGTACAATATATAAGGCACTATTTCTGTGTTGAGCTCTTCATTTAACACAGGGAAATAGGCAGCATATAAAACAAAACACAAATATAACATTGCATCTACTTTGAATACACAAAATTTATTGTTCTTGAGCATGTGCATTGTGCTTTGAGGAAGATCTTTACCTACGTTAAGAAGTGGGTTTTCTTTCTCATAGTATACGTTGTTGTCCATAATTTGCATGTAGTTGTTACTTAAATTTTTAATATTGATGGGGTTGTAGAAAGGTTTCACCTACATTGAGAAGTGGGTTTCCTTCTACGTTTGAATCGTATTCAATGTCTTTAGAGCTGAACTTGTTCTTAAAAAAACGTATATTAACTTGATGGTTAAAAAGGGGAATAAAACGTAAAGTCATAAAGGGGGAATAGAGAATGGCTAATTAAATTTAAAGAACAAATAAAACGGTGAAGAATGTCGTTAAGACTACTTGTAGTTTGTTAGTTGGTATCAATCTTTATCAATCTGCTCCAAAGTGGAAAGATGGGACTCCATGGGTATCTACAAGGTTGGACAGGATACATGTTGACCAATCAGACCTTCGACCAGTCTCCCCTGGCGGTTACACCGATGTAACAAACAGCTGTAAATCCTGCAATAGGTGAATTTTACGACATATTAAAAGAAAAAGTATACCAAAGTGCCGAACATGAACTGGTTTAGGTAGCCCTACCCTTTAAAGGGGTATTGTTCTATTTAGCCGACCCCTCTGGTGATAATTGGCGAGACAGAAATGACATTTTCGGGATAAATGTTGCTTTCCGGGAAATCACACTTTGGGCGTTCCTGATAGTATAAGCCAAATCACACTTTGGGCGTTCCAAAAAAATGTGCAAAAGTTCTGTATTTGAATAAAAATAACCGGATAAAAATGACAGAAATGATTGTGAGATTTCGTCTAAATGTCAAATTTCTCTTGCACCAAAGAGCAATTGGGTTTTTAATAACACGTATGCTATTTTAAAAATTAACTGAAGGTTTTAACAAATAGTGTCAAGTTTCAATTTCTTTTATGTTCCGAATATAAGCCGTTTTTGAGATACTTCTTCTATATTTTTCTATCATTTCTTTACCCAGTTCCCTCGCAGTCGAAATGTAAAATTCTTGAGCATTTCATTCAAAACACCAAAAGTGTGGTTTGGCTTATTCGGGTTGTAAAAAAAAAAAAAAAAAACAAGATTGCTTTTTGGTGCAAGAGAAATTTGACAGGCGAAATCTATCATTTTTACCCGGTTTGCATTCGAAACGCAGAATTTTCGTCATTTTATTCGGAATACCGAAAGTATGATTTGGCTTACAGAAGAAACGATGAGAGAGTCACTTGGGACAATAAGCCAAATCACACTTTGGGCGTTCCCAATAAAAATGCGCAAAAATTCCTGCGTTTCGAATAAAATAATCGGGTAAAAAATGAAAGAAATGATAGAGAGATTTTGCCTAAATGTCAAATTTCTCTTGCACCAAAGAGCAATCGGGTTTTTAACAACCCGTTTGATATTTTAAAAACTTATTAAAAGTTTTAACAAATGGTTTCAAGTTTCATTTTCTTTTATGTTCCGAGTATGAGCTGTTTTTACGATATTTCTTCCATATTTTTCTATCATTTCTTTCATTTCTTTACCCGGTTCCGACGCAGTCGAAATTCAAAATTCTTGCGCATTTTATTCGAAACACCGAAAGTGTGATTTGGCTTATATCACAAGATGAGCGATAATGTAAAATTCTACTAAATATTGGGTAGATCCTTTTGAAGGCATTACTAATTGTAAACCTGTGTATGCTACTTTTCAATACAACAATATACCACACTCCAGGGTTTAACATACCCCTCTGAATGCCAAATTCCAATTATACATCGAAAGTAAACATTTCTTGTGCGATTAGTCTTTCGTGTATTTTTGTACTCTCCCCGCATAACGTGGTTACCACCTGTGTGGTAAAAGTCCTGAACTGCGTCGACGAGAATTTTCGCCTGTCTATGAAAGATGACGGACATTTGCAGAATCTAGCTGGGCTACGAACTTCGACTGCATTTCGTCTTCTTCCGTCTCTCTGCCAGTTTCTGGAACCATTTAGAGTATTGGCGGTGAACTCTCTCGTGGATATTGGATCGCTCGGCTTTCCCACTCGGCAGTTGGTAGGCTTAAAGCACAGAGGTCAAGCCTGCATGCATCTTTGAAGTAGAGTTTTGGGCCACTATTTGGGCGTTTCCCATCAGAAATCTCCCAATAGACCAGGGGTCTTTCAGTATTCGGCCGTCGCCCTTGCTTCGTATATTGTCAAGACAGCGTAGACGTCACTGCTTAATGAGTGCGGATGCTATCGAGAGATTCGTTCTTAGCAGGATATCTTCGTTAGGGATCTTGATTTCCCAACTGATCTCAAAGAGGCGACGACTGCACCGGAGCTTAAACATATTCAGCTGCTTGCCAGGTTGATAGTAGTTTGTCCATGCTTTGTTAAAATAGGAAGCGTACTTAGGATGCACGCCTTGTAAATTACCATCTTGGTTTTGGTGATCAACTTTGTGTTATTCCATGCCCGTTTTGGGAGTCTGGTGAACGCGGGAGCAGCCTTCCCGATTCTGACACTGATTTTGACGGCTGTGTTCTCCGTGGTACTGGATCCCAGGTAGCAGAATTTGCTCAGAGCAATCACACATCATGCTTAACTAGTCCATTAGCACCCTCCCCCGGGAAGATTTACTGGAGCGTCGCCATCATTCAGTGTCCCTCCCTCCGAAATGAAATGCAAGATATTTTTACTATCAAAAGCCTGTGCGAAAGATTCAACATTTTCTGTCACTTAGGGACGCTGAGGGATTTTATCTGAAGTATTTAATTTCTTAACACTCATTTTTATGAGTGACGTATCTTGTAGATGTAGAAGCCATCACTATGGGTTTTCCAATGTCTTCAACATTGGTCATCGCGATCCATAATAATAAAAATCTTATGTGGAACAAATAAAACCAAAGGGGTACCCTTGACAGGTGCCCTGTTGCTATGCTTACAATGCTTGTCAACCAACCGACCAATCACCGTTGGTGCAGTTCCTGTCATGTGATCGCACCATACCCAACTTATCGTACCAGACGATCCCAATTGATGGGGAGGTGGAGACTCAAACTGGCGGTGGGAATTGTATAGCCAATGCATACGAACTGGTTGACACACCGCCTACAAGACACATTGTGCCGGAAAGGCAGAAATAAAAAAAACTGAATTCAATTTATCTTTTCATTCAGCGGCGTCTCAGCGCGAACTGCCCATTTCATAACAAATACCAATGTTAAACAGGTTTCACCAAGTGCACATTACCAAGTGCCCGAAGTGCCCGAAGTGCCCATTGGAATCAAACCACCATTGTTTACTTCCTGGTAGTTGAACAACAAACAAAAGATTTGAAAACGGTAGTTGCGCAGCAAATGGTGCTGATTTTCGATTATTTCTGTGTATAGAAATAAACTAACGGTACATTTATAAAGAAGAATTTATAAAGAACATTTATAAAGAATTTATGCGCGAGAAAAATAGAAGACTGTAACTTCATTGGACTGGAAAAAATAGAGAAATTAAAACAGTCCAATTTTTAATGAAAATAACGTTGATGGGGCACTTTTCGAGGGTTCTAGTCTTTATACAAAAATATCTCGAAAAATAAATGGTCATGCCCTATGTTTCTTATTATTTTTGTTCATGTGAAGGGTCGAGATATATATATATATATATATATATATATATATATATATATATATATATATATATATATATATATATATATATAGACACATGGTCATCTTTGCTGTTCCAGATTTTGGGAAGGTGTCAGATTTTGATATGCTATAAAGAAACATGTAAGTAAATTAATTGTGGTCCGAGGCCCATTATTAACAAACAGTTTGAAGCTCGAACATACATGCATACAGTTTGATACGAGCAGATATCCTCCTCCTCTTTTTCCAAAAGAGAGGCATACATAACTAACTAGCCGACCTCGATATCACTACATCTGCCGATCCGTCACAGTGGCGTGTTATACCATGTGCAAAAACGCACTCTCTAAAACCCCGACCATGGTACAAGACGCCACTGCGCCGAGCCACCATAGCATCAATCACGTGTGGACAGAGGTACATGCCGTTGGCGTAGAGTGGAGCGGTGCCTCCACTACAGAGTCTACTTAGCGGTTTTCTTTTTGCAAGCTTTCTTTCCGTCAGACACCTGGTGAGTCCTACCAGAAGGACGGTTATTCTGAATTATGGATTCAACATCGACAAAAAAGCCATGACTATGTAAATTATTCAACGCATCAGTTGCATATTCTTGCAAATGATGTTTAATAAACGTGTTTGGCAAAGCCGAACAGGTAACCCGTAATAACGCAAACATTGACACACTATTAACAATATGCAAGGCGTGCGCTACATGTCTAACCTTATGAGCTTTAATTGACATTCGCTTTTGAATTACATCTTCAGGTTCTTTAATTATGTCATCATATGCTAACAATATGGTTTTCTTGATATAATTAGATATAGACGCTTTGGAAAGATCTACCGTGATACTACGCATGGAAGATATAAATAGATGACGCTGTAACGTGCCAGAATAAGCACTCGATCGCTTACTATATTACCGACTTTCTAGTGTCCACCTTGGCTTTTCGGCCTGGGGAGTAGATGCCGGTGAAGACTCCAGTCGCTTCTTGGTCGCTGGAACTACCCCTGCCTTGGCCTGTTGTGCTGCCGGATCAAAGTTTACACATAAGATTGTGTTGTCATTCACTCTAACTACCTCAATTGTCTGCTTCAACAAGTTCGATTGGAAAAAGTTATGACTGACCGTCTATTGGTGCAAACCGACGTCTACGAGCGTCTTCTGCACTGATATTTGAATGTGGCAACGTTTGATCACGCCGAAGCACCATCAAAGAAGCTAGCAGGTAAGCACGCACCTTAAATAGTTTAGAAGACACTGCCACCATGGAATTGAAAACGGTAAATTGTTTCCGTTTCCACAAATTTGCGCATACTTTCGAAGGCTGGATCTAAAATCGAAAGTGTGATCAGACAGCTGATCCCTCTTCAAACGCTTGCAACCCTTAGCCCGGATACGAACTCACTCCCTCAGCGTTAAGAAAGGGTCGCGGTGATTCTCCAAAGTAAAAAGCTGTATGCCTTAGAGCGGTAGACATGCTGTGCGGCTTGTATGCAGATCACCGGCCTGCTTGCTGTAAGCTCAGGAGTCCAGGAGCGGCTGTGGGTGTACAACAGAAAGAAAGCCACATAGGTAAGCACTAACAACTGTTTTTGCCATAAAAAGCCAATAAAATATAACTCGATCTAATCACTTTAAATTGCATAAAACACTCAAAATTGTAATATAAGTCGATAAGGCAACATTAACAGTTAATGGAGACATTGCGCAAGTGATCCGTCACTGCAGCGGGTGACACGTGATTGAGTTGCTGCACCCTCGACCCGCCGCATTGACGGCCCATCACAGTCAAGGGCCGTGACAGTGACAACCTGTCACGTGAAAACCCTTGGCGGCGACGACCAGTCCAAGCGACGAGTCGCCACAGTAACGACACGCTAAGTGCATCACGAGTGTAAGCAATGGCCGCTCACAAGATCGACCCGTCACCTCCACGGTCGGGACAGTAACAACCCGTTGCATGTACGACCCGTGGCAGCAGCAACTGGTCGCATGATCTGCCTGTCACTGCCACGGATCATGACAGTGATGACACGTTGCATGCACGAGTAGTGACATTCACAACAAATCACTCACACAACGCGTCACAACCACTGGTCGTGACAGGCAAGTCACAGCATAGTCACAGACTGACTGCGAAATAGAGGCAAAGCTTTACATTTTCAATTTTTGATCACCACAAGTCGTGGGAAACATGTAAGTCAGGCGCATAGCTGCCGACCACATAATCGTTGCATATCCGAGTCAGCAATCGACATCGCATCAACCGTAACAGCATCGTATGAACAGTTACACCAATTCAGTGTGACGGATCGCTTCAGGCAGGACATCGCCACATATGTGATCACATACGTGATGATAATACAACCAGAATTCCAAGTAATTCACTTATGAAACTGATACACGAACGCCTATTGAAGTTATATGCCCTTGGCAAGGATAGGGGAAATCCCGTACAGTGATACAGAGACGATGCATGCACAATATCAGTGATGCAACGACCCGACATAGTGTCTAGTTGATGTACCGCTACCGATACGTTGCCGCTGCGACAACCAGGTGGACAACTCAATAGTCGTACTACAAGTAGCCAGCCAATAAACTAGTCGGCACTGTTTCTGCGACACGACCACACTTGCAATATTAACACAGAAAGAGACAATAGTTGCAATCTTTGCAAAGAAAAGCTGCTGCAGTATCGACTACGCGTGTCAGCAGCAACGTTAACACAAGATCGACAATATAAAACGTCGGATGTACAAGAGAATGAATGCTTGTACGTATGCAATAACAACTGTTGTTGCTGTAAAAGTTGTTAAAATTAAATACATCACGACCCAATCACTGAATAATGAGTAAAAACATTAAAAACAGTGATAAAAAGCCGATACAGCCACGTTATTACATGATTGAGATGTTATGCAAGCAAACTGTGACGAGCGTTGCTACAGTGACATAAGCGACGCAGTAATGTGTCGATACCTGCCATTCTAACGAGTGGTACGTGATCGAGTTACCGCACATACCACTAAGCACAGTGTCGTCCCTTCACAGTCACGGTTGTGACAGATACGATCCGTCACGTGAATAACCCTCTGCAGTGACGACCCGTCACAGTCACGAGTCGGCACATTCACTTCTCGTCACATACATAGCACGTGACAGCAACGACCCGTCGAATAATCGATTCATCACCTGACTGGCTCGCCACCCTTGCGGTTCGCAACAGTGCCAACTCGTTTCAGACCTGTCCCATGATAGAAGTGACCTATAACATGGTCGACCCGTCACTGCAACGGAACGTTACAGTGACGACCGTTTCGTACAGGACTCATGATGGCAGTGGGTCCTCATGATTGTGTAGGGTTCAGATTAAAGTCAATACAACGCTGTTATCACGTGATCAAATGATATGCG
Organism: Protula sp. h YS-2021; assembly: GCA_949752745.1. Taxonomy (NCBI): domain Eukaryota; kingdom Metazoa; phylum Annelida; class Polychaeta; order Sabellida; family Serpulidae; genus Protula; species Protula sp. h YS-2021. The sequence goes on along the minus strand of OX457024.1, from coordinate 13,491,256 downwards.
CGTGACATGCGCGAGTCGACACTTCGTCGACATCTGTCACTTCAGCAAGTGAAATGCGAAGTGCGCAGACACGACGAGGCACATGTACGATCCGTCGCAGTAACGGGTTGGGTTAGGTACGACCTTTCACGTGTACACGTCGTTATAGCATCGACCCTTAACAGCAAAGAGTGGTCCTAATCGCGACTTGTCACAAACACAATACGTGACAGTCACGACTCATGGTATTATCGATCTGTCACATAATGGACACTGTTACGGGTCGTGACAATGATAACCCGTTCTAAGCACAGTCGTGATAGCATTAGCTCATCACATGATTGGACCGTCACCGCTGCAGCTCGTGGCAATGCCGACTCGTAGCATACACAACTCGTGTGATAGGTGATCTAGCCCACTGCCTTTGCTTCGCTTAGGCAATTAGAGCGGACGTCATACCTGGGTTGTGGCAATGACGACTCGTTGCCTTATACGACTCGTGAGAGCAGCAACCGGTCACTGCAACGGGTCGTGACAGAGACGACTCGTATTGATATCACGACATCGGCTCGTATTCGATCACATGATACGTGGTTGATGCCTACACCGTACTGTAGCAACGTGACACAGTGTCGAGGTGTCGTACTCGTTACAGGTACGACGCCGCTGCAACGACCACGTGAACGACTCAACGCCATGTCAGAGTTTGGCATGAGCGGCTACACTACTCAATACCATGATAAATATTGGCATGTCTATCGCAGAAAGAGATAGTGTACGCAACTCCACAAAGAGAGTTGCCGCAGAATCGATCGGGCAGTTGAAGACATGACTTCCTAAACCTGTGATAGCTGCGTGTCCGACGACCGTCTGCTACACATAACATACACTAAGTTCTTGATGGCAGGGATGCATTTATCGAACGAAAGCCGGTCTGACAAAGCCCAGAACTTCACGTGTAGGATCAAGAAAGGCAGCAAACTAAAGAAAATGTACACCAAACAAGATTATAATTACAGGATGCGTGCATATAATATCCAAGATAAATAATATTCAGAAGTATGCATTTATCTTGATTTTGATCCGTCATTTTAAGAAAATTTATACTGGGGTAAAATTTCCTATTATTCGGATCGCTATAAGTTTGGAATGGTTTGATCACATGACAGGAACTGCACCAACGCTGATTGGTCTGTTGGTTGATAATCATTGTAAACATAGCAACAGGGCACCTGTTAAGGGTAACCATGTGGTGCTATTTGTTCGACAAAAGATTTTCATTATTATGGATCGCGATAACCAGTATTTAATACATTGGAAAACCCATAGTGAGGGTTTCGTAGTCTACAAGCCGATATTTTCGAAAACAAAAGTTCCGATGGAGTGGCTGCTACGTTATAGATCCACATAATTTATTTAAAAATGCATAAATAAATAATTTGAAAGTGTATATTAAATGTGGAATCGTTATTCCGACATTAATTTTCTCCCAGTCTTAAGAAGCAGAAGATGTAGAAGAACAGGTGTGGCTCGAAAATTTCAACTGTGTAAAAACTGGGCCTGGGAGCAGTGTTGTTAACATCAAATTAAACGTGTAGGGTTGGCAAGTTTTATCGATTTACTTCTTAAATACGTTTTTTGCTTCGGTTTGAGTTCCGGTTTTTATTTTTAAAATCATTTTATTGTTGTAAATTTAAAACATTATCCCGCTTTTACTTTCAAATAGCCACCATACCTTAATAGTAAATTTCTATTAAAAACATGACAATGGATAAAACCTACATTATGCGATAAAAACAACATAACATATATTTGTGAATGATTAAAACTAAGCTTTCGCAGTAAGATGGAGTCTCTGGCCCATTGAAAAACAATAACAACAAGTATAAATTTTTGGGTATCTTTGTTTTTTTATTCATAAAACACTGAAGAATAGTTCACGAATGGGTGTGTAAAATTTGGCCAATGCTAGCAAAAGTACATACATAATGGAATCATATAAGACAACTAAACAAAGTATAGTTGAAGAAGGAGAGAGGGCAAGGGGTAGGTAACGTTTTCCTTGCTGCGAGTTTGTATACTGCTTTGAAAGCGCTGAGAAAGAGACAAGAACTGGGTATATATATGGGAGAGTGTATGCAATTTTTTTTACTGCATATTCCTGGAGAACCAATAGAAAAACAAGGGGCAAAGACTGTGGCGACAGTCTGTCTGTAGAGAAGAATTCTTTCCTGCTTGTCACTTGATTGATCAAAAGCTGCGTTTTGATTGGCAAGTTTTCGGCACCATAGAGCGAGCATAAAAGGAGCAGCAGCCGGAGAGGAGAGGGGAGAGGGAGGACTGACTGGGAAAGTAGGCGACGTGTCTTGCAGCAACAGGGAAGGTGTGACAAGCCACTTTCACAAACGGAAACGACATTTAAATATACAATAAACTAAAATAAAGGAATTAGCATACTGTAAAACAGGGCCGTTGGCCTGAGAAAAAGCTTCAGTGTTGTTTATGTAAGATGCAAGTGACCTTACAGTGTGGACTTTGAGTGTAACAATAAAGCGAGTATGGGGGTGGTTTTAACAACAAAACACTAAGAATTAGATTGTCAATCTACCGCGTCTCCTGCCAGTAAAACTGGCTTTTGAAATAAGCTTCGGAGGGGATAAAACAACACGAAGTCGAAAGCCTGGGCCATGCACGCTACAGAAACGTTTTAAACATAAATAAAACAGTGCTTTATTAACACATTAATATCTTGTAAGTTAAAAAATCTGCTGTATAACAGTGCATAATTACTGGGCAGCAATTACAGCTTTTGGTATGAGTAATATAACCAGTTTTTACCGATGTTTTAAAACAAAACCCAGTTTTTCACGGTCATTGTTCATCCCTACAAACACATATGACCACCACCTCTCCTGCTGTAGATTGATAGACAGCTATTCTATGTTTTCCCACTGCACGTGACGATTTATGCTATACTAGATTGCTAGTAATGCCAAAGATTTCAATAAAAATAGTGTTTACAATTTTCTGAAAATTTTAAGTACCTTATGTTTTTTCATTTTATGTTGTTTGAATCAATTGCTGTTTAATTAAAGCTTTGCATTTGACTATCCTATTCAAACATTAGATTTCGCTGCAGATATTATAAAGTTACACTAGTGAAGACTGTCCGTGTCTAATGCAACTGATGCTCCCAAAATATGAGACCAGTGCTATTCCTGATTAATTCTACTTGCAAAGGGTTCTTTGCAAAAATGACCTGAAGAGTTTTATTGACAAAAAAAAACGCAAAACCAACAATTACAAACTTTATTAGTCTAGACCAAATAAAATTTTCAGCTACTATCAAACATATTTTTGAAAAAGTCTGTTTTTATTTAACAAAAAACAAAAAATCATTCCATTCTTCATCATACCCTACTGCACAGTATTAGAAGGACAATCTTTTGTAGAAAGAAACAAGATGTTATAGCTACCTGCAAATTATATTTCAGAAAATGGAGAGATAAAACAAGTAATTTTTTATAATGATTTAAACATCATAAAAAATTTAATCAGATTTGAAACAAGTCCATCTATGGTAGAATATATATGCCTTAACAGAACAAATTTCGGATACATTATGTCCTGCTTTGACCGGAAAAACTTTAAAACCATAGGAAATTTGATTCCGTCTTGTGCTGAAATTTACCAGGGTTTCTTAGCAGGAAGCGTGTGGCCGTCAATCATGGGCAAGGTTTTACCATTAAGTTGCACTTATTTTGAATTTAAAGTGTTGAAGCATAATTGCCTAAACGTGGGGAATACTATTTGCTAAAGTAAGCATTATCCGGTTAATATTCAGTCAAAGATACATATACGAGAAGGACGGGTCTTCCAGTTATAGATATAGAACAACCAATAGCCGGGATATGGATAAAGTTCTATTATGGAAGTTCCTTTTTCGGGAGTATCGCCATGAGAGAGAGTGTTAAGTTTTCCGTAGTCATTGAGTGTTTACTTCCGGTTCAAAAAACGAAGAGAAAAGAAGGTAAAACTTTAATCGCAAAACATCCTTGTCCAGATTTACATATCTAAATAACTAAGGAGGACGTTTTTAAAGAAATACTTATAGTATAATTACAAACTCTTATTATCGCTCTATGTGGGTGTCCCTTCATTGTTTTTGGCTTTTCGTCAGTGTCTGACTTTTTTACATGCTTTCTTGGCTAGTGTCTAGCCAGTTTATTACTTGTGTGTTTTAACGAGCCAGTGTCTGGCAAATTTGACACTTACAAGCCAGTGTCTGGCCATATTGATTTTCCTAAGCCAGTATCTGGCGTATATTACCATGGGTCGTGGAAGATCACGCGAAAGATCCAAGCACAAAAGCAAAAGAAAAAGGAATCGATCTCTTTCGAGAGATACCAGCAAAACAAAGCACAAGAAAAAGTCGAAACATCGCTCTCGAGTGCGATCGTTGGAAAAACGACATAGTTCTGTGATTCATGAGAGTTCACGAACTCGTGATAATCTAAGAGACAAATCTGTCGAGAGTCTCAAAGAATCAAATATTTCACGAGGTGATCTTGAAAGATCTTTTGTTAAAAATTCAAATGACGTTATTGTCTCGGGAAATTTGAACAGAGTACCTCAGACTATCTCAAAATTTTTCTCAGCTACTGCTGAAGATGGGGAAATCCTGGAATCCACGGGACCAGACCGTGATAAAATAATAACTCTAGAGATTGCTTTTCCTTCGGAAACATATCCTACATTGCAAGGGATACTCAGTTCCAAGAGCCTGAGAAAACGAATTACAATATTCATGATTTGTCATCTTGCTCCTTTTTACCGAATGTTGCTAGAAAACAAACAGAGCAACAATCCAACTTTGACTTGGATGCGATTTTAAATGAAGGTGTACAAAAGGACATGAAAGGTCCTCCGCTTGATTTAAAATCAAAAGAGTTAGTGGACAACTGGTTTAGTCAGGACTGTGACTCTGAATACATCAAAAAATTAAAAGAAAGATACGCCGAACCTGGTAATACAGACAAACTGTCTGGCAAGGACATTAACGCTGAAATTTATCGTAACCTTCCAGAATACATGAAACAGAGAGATTTTTGGCTTAAAGCCGTTCAGCAAAATATTTGTGCTAGCGCAGTTGCTAATTTTAGAACACTAGATGTTCTGTTGCAAAATCAAAAAGACATTAAGCCGGAAATATTATCCGTTCTCTGCAAACATCTATCTGCATCTACAAAGTTTGCTGCAAAAGCGTCATCAGATATCACTGTTATAAGAAAACAGCAAATAAAGTATAATATACATCCCAAGATAGGCCTCTTTGCTCAAAGCGCACTTATGACAAACAGCTTTTTGGTGACAATTTGGCTGCAGTCTTGAAAGACACACAAAAGATGAAGCACACAAAATAGTATCATCGATTAAAAAAGACCAGCGCTTTCAACCATTCCAAAACAATCAAAAGACAAGGTCTTATTTGTACCAGAGGGGCAGGGGGTCGCACACAAATCGAGGCCGAGGATCCTACCGACCCAGCTACCAGAATCCAAACCAACAACAGAACTACCAAGGGCTGAAGAAGCCCAACAAAAACAAAAACATTCCACTAAGATAGACAGGTATGAAAATTCTTTCGCAACTCTTAAAACGCTTGAGGATATATGCAAAAGAAACCAGGAAAATTTCCAAGCGTGCCAATTGAAAAATCATGCACAATATTGGAATACATTCACGAAAGATCCTTGGGTTTTAAACTCGGTGTTTGGTTTGAAAATAGTATTAAAGGATGAGGTTCATCAAAATTTCCTTCCAAGGGAAATAAGATTCAATACTACGGAAGAAAAACTGATAGAATTGGAATTACAAAAATTGATCAAAAAGGGTATTATTATCCCTATTGATGATAACTCGGAAGAAGATGAGTTTATTTCTAATATTTTCATAAGACCCAAGAAAAATCGCCTCATTCTAAATCTGAAATTGTTTAACGAATACGTAGAAACAAAACATTTCAAGTTGCAAACGGCTATAGATCTTATGGTTCACGGTGCTTTTATGGCTTCCGTAGATTTTTCGGATGCTTATTACTCCGTACCGATACGGGAATGTGACCAGAAATTTCTTAGATTTTATTTCAAAGGCCAGAAATATCAATTCCGAGTTTTACCCAACGGTCTTTCGTCAGAGTCTCGCGATTTTACGAAAATTACCAAAACTTTATTTGGTTTTTTTAAGAGAACGAGGTTTTCAGAATTCGTACTATAGAGATGATAGCTTCTTGACTGAAAGCACCTTTGATAAATGTTTTGAAAACGTGGTTATGACTGTGGAAAATAGTATGAATGCTTGGTTTGTGGTAAACTATGAAAAGTCAGTTCTCTGGCCCACTCAAATACTAACATATCTTGGCTTTATCTTAGATACTGTCAACATGACAGTCAGGCCAACAAAGGAAAAAATCATAAAAATTAAGGCACTAATAACTGAATGTCTGGGAAAAGAAAACCACACTATTCAAAACATAGCAGAGCTTATAGGGAAATTGGTTTCGCTTTTTCCTAGAGTACAGAATGCAAAACTCTTTTATAGACAGTTAGACATTGAAAAATCCCATGCCTTAAAGGTCAATCGGGGAAACTATGAAGCATATATGCAAATATCTCAGGTGGCCAGAGACGATTTGCAATGGTTTTTAAACAACCTTGATGACTCTTTTGTTGACGTAACAGTAAAAAATTCGGATTTTGTTTTGAAAACTAATGCGTCCAACTCTGGTTGGGGTGGTGTTCTAATGCTACCGGAGTCTAAAACTATTGTCTTACAAACCAGGGGCCAATGGAATCCAATGGAATTCCAATTAGACTGACCCTGAAGGAATTGTGGGCTGTGTATTACTCCTTATTGAGCTTGTGCTCGGACAGGAACAAACTGGTCTTGAAAATTTGCTCCGACAATTCAACCACCGTTTCCTATTTGAAAAATCAAGGGGGAAAAATCTTAAAATGTCATCAAATTTCGAAAAGTATTTGGTTATGGGCAATTCAGAGAAAAATTTATCTAATTTCGTCCTTCATCCCAGGTGTGAAGAACAGAGAAGCCGATAAATTGTCTCGTACACTAACTCCTAACACAGAATGGACGTTGATCGACTCCCAATTTTCCAAGGTCAGGAAATTGTACCCTAATATCAATTTCGATCTTTTTGCTTCAAGACTCAACAATAAAGTGGAAAAATATGCTTCATGGTACCCCGATTCTATGGCCTCTGTTTGTGACGCGTTCAGTCTTAACTGGAATAGCATAAACGCTTATGCATTTCCGCCTTTTTCCGTTATTGGAAGAGTTTTGCAAAAGGTGCAACAGGACAGATGTGATTTGGTTTTGGCTGTTCCTTTCTGGTCCAGGGAATATTGGTTCTCTAAACTGATCAACATGCTTATAGCTTTTCCATATTCTTTCTCGAAAGGAAAGGCGGCACACAATCCAGTGGCGGCTCACACCAAGAATATCAGAGCAAAATTCCTCCTAACGCAGATATCAGGTTCAACTTACAAAACCCGTTCATTTCAAGTAAGACTGGGAAAATTATCATGCACTCCTGGAGGAAATCTACAAGAGAACAATACAGGACATATCTCTATCGATGGGAAAGTTATTGTGAGAGACGGCGTAAAGATTCCCTTAATATCAATATAGTTACTGTTTTAGATTTCTTGTATTTATTACATAAGCAAGGGTTTAGTTATAGTTGTCTTAACACGGCAAGAAGTGCCATCAGCACTATTTTATCGATTGATGGGGTTGCTGCAGGCAATCACCCTCTTGTTTGTAGGTTCATGAAAGGCATTTTAAATTTAAAACCATGTCTGTCGAGATATACTTTTATTTGGGACGTTAATGACGTGTTGAACAAATTGAGCAAATACCATCCTGCAGATGCTTTATCTTTAAAGCAACTTATTTTGAAGACAGTTTTATTAACCGCTATTTTGTCTGGTCAGAGGGTGCAAAGTTTACAGATGTTAAGATTAGACTTTATATCCATGGATGAGGACTCTGTACAATTTTTGTTTACTGAGCTACTTAAAACTTCAAAACCTGGTGAACACCAGGAACCGCTAATGTTTTTTGCATTTCTAGATAAGTCAACTTGTGTTGTACATTATTTGGAGGAATATATACGTAGGACTAAGTTGTTAAGGGGAAATGAATCCAAATTATTTATTTCCTATAGAAAACCTCACAGGTCTATTTCGAGAGCTACAATAGCTTCGTGGATTAAGACAGAGTTATGTATATGTGATGTAGGTATTAAACGTTTCAAAGCTCATAGCACGAGAGGTGCGTCTACATCTGCAGCATCTAGGTGTGTAGATCATGAAATCAGCAGGCTGGAGAAATGCAACTACTTTTTCGAGGTTTTACAATAAGCCGGTTATATCCGGAAACAACTTCGCAACCTGCTTGCAAACTGCTACAAAACAAATGGGAGGGGTTGTAAGACATAGCTGGACACCGGGTATCCAAGAAATTGATCTCTTTGGTCTGTCAGTATTAGCTGTCATACAGTCAGTATTGTGGCTATATTTTACAGTGTGAACAATATGGAGTTCTTTTTTCTTGTATACACATTGATATCACTATTGTGTTCATACCAATAAAATTGGAAATGTTTATGCATGTTTCTATTGTGTTGATAATCTCGCATGCGTTAAAGTCTCATGGCGATACTCCCAAAAAAGGAACTTCCATAATAGAATTTAAAAAATTAAACGAATACTTGCTTAAGTATGAAGTTTGATTTGGATTCTGTTATGGAAGTTATAGAAATTCCACAGAACATATTCCTGGCTCCTGAAAGGAAATAATATGAGTCATTGGAAAGTGTTACATAGCTAGTTGATAATGGTCTTTATCTGCGATGTTCCGTATGCCACTTTAAAAAGTAAGCTAAAAGTGAGAAAAATAGAAAAAGCAGAATGTAAGAAAAAATCTTCGAGAAACTTACGTGTTACTGTTTGTTTATTACGCAAAATCTGGAAAATGCAGAAAAAAGCGGAAGAATAGAAAGGCCAGAAATGGCCGAGTTGGGCGGTGTGTATCATGTGTTATCATATCTGTCCAAAACAACTTAGAGGAAGGTAATTTTTGGACCACATGCGGTATATCAACGGGGAGGACTGTTTCAATGCTTCACTTCGCGTCCAATAAAAAGGGAGGTCCAAAAACGAGGCATACAATTCTGAGGTGTTAATGTTTGTCTTATTTTATGATCGCACTTGATTGAAGCTGCGCCTAAAATCATAAATAAGAAATTGGATGACAACGAATTTTATATCAAATTGAACACTCTGAGTTTCGTGCGAGATATTTGCAGGGGTGTCATGCTTTGCTAAAAAGAGGTGGGGGTCAAACTTGGCACTCCACTTTTCGGGGTTCGCTATAAAAGTTATGGACAGGCCATGTAAGAAATGATTACGTGTGTGACCAAGATAAGAAAGTGCCTACCTCTTCGACGGGCGAATACTAAGTTTCAGAGAAGGATTCAAACTTGTGTGTGATGTGTAGGGGGTGTACCACAAGAAATGCAAGAATATTGCTTCGTTTGTTACAGTTTGCCCATTAGGTTTGGCAAAATAGTAACCTATTGATTACTAGCGAATAAGGAAAAATAAGTAATTGGTATTATCACTTTGCAGTTATAAGGCAAAGTTATGTTGATATTTTCTGTTACAACGTATCAGCAATTGAGACTTATTGTCCATGTCTTTCTTTTATCCTCAAGCCAAACGTAGAAACTAGAGTTGCACAGGCCATACTTCTATCGAAAAATATAGGAGCTTCATAGTGTGCAAATAGGTTTTACGCGTTTGCCTTGAAATTCGCTGTATAGCCACAAGCGCTAATAAAACATACTTATTTTAAGTCACAGGTTTTGCAGAGCCATCTTAATGTCTTTCTTAGAAGAAAAAGTCTCATGTTTAGTGCAAAATGCTTGATTTTGGACCATAATTAGATCGGTCTTTATAGATGGATTCGTTTTGACAGTGAAAATGTGTATTATACGTTATAGCGGCGTATTGCAAAAAAAATAGCATTATAGGTGATGAAGAGGAATACAGGAAAATGTTATGTTATTTAATTCAGCAACTGGGAAAATTTATTATATTTGAAATAGTTAGCAGCAGTTTAACTTACAATAATTCCATTAAAGTTTAATTACAGTGAAAATAATTAATGTTAATATCTCAAAACCTATAATAAATAAAATTTAAATATTGCACAGCGTGTACCCGCAAAATTTCCACGATTCTCAATAGTCGCTTGGAGAATTAGAAGCTGAATCTTTAACTGCATACATACCACACTGCAATGAACTTATAATGTAATACGTAATCATGTTAGTAGATTTATCATAACTTGTGTGTGTTACTGGGCACAAGTCAAGACCTTTTCTGTTGTTCTGTACATATTGTGAAGAGTTTTCCTTATCAAGTAATCACTAATCTGCAGGCACAAGAGTTTGGCCGTCAGCTTTGGATTTGAAGTCCCAAGCTTTACTCATTTTTTTTCACTTAATTATTTTCACCTTATCTGATAGTGATAGTTCATTTCCTTTTTTGGCACATGGTCTACTTTTATTAAAGATAAATCAAAGGTAATAATTTTACCTGCGCAGTCACTAAAATCTACAAAAGCCACGAGGACTCATTCTTTACTCGGAATTGATATATCAGAACAGTTATAGAGGGCGTCTGTTGATCCACACACTAACCGGTTATGGCCTATGACACGCAGGATGCAATTCACGTACAAAGCTTGCTTTGGGTTATACGATATACATATAATACAAGGAATGCGCACCACGAGCATCGTTACAGTAGAAAGTAACCTGTGCTCAGGTTTATTTTGAAAACTTAACTCTCGCTTTCATTCACCTTGTTACTCATCAATTCGGAAATGGAACATCAAAACCTGAATGAAATAATCAAGTTTTGATAATAGTAGTAGTATTTGTCAATGTTTTAACGCATACTATTGTATATAGAAACAAACGGTTCAAGTTTCAAACTGATTTATTTATAAGTGAAGGAGTAGATCTGTTACAGGATATGACTATCGAGACTATATATTGTTAACCTGGACAGGTCACGCTATCTATAGACGTCCAATTGATTTTATGAGGCAAGATTGAATCTGACAGCCTTCTAGTGCATATAAATATCCAATTTTCTTTTAAATTTTATTTAATTATCTAAGTTCTAAATTATTATAGCAATAATAACTGCATATTAAAACACTCGAATTACTCTATAAGGCGATATTTTATTCAGTATTATTTAGTTGCAAGAAAAGTGTTTCGTATTTTTGACAAATTAGGCTTCTCTTTTATTCCGCAGCACGTTACCTTTGGACTTCGTTTTATCATTAACAATTTGCTGATTTATTCTTATAACAAATTATTCACTGCCCTAAAAGCATCTATTACACCGCGTTTGGCATCTTTTTCTCCCACAACAGTCATATTTCACGAATCCTTGCCCACTACAGTTTGACTCATATTGTAATGAATGTATTTTGTGCATTTGCATCGTACTTTGATAACTATCCTGCTACTGCAAAAAACCTGATTTCGGCTGTATTTGCCCTTTGGCATTCTACCCTTTACAGCAATCATGTACGTATCGTTTTCATCCCTAAAACTTATGGTGTCTAGAATGTTTCGGGGGCTATTCTTTTGAGCAATGGGTGTCGTCACTGTGACAGTGACATCTTCCTGCCACACTCACTCCACAATGCGGATTTTTGTGTCTAAAATCAGCTTCGTTTTAGAGCTGAAGCATTGTGTCATAATTTTGTCGGAGGAACTGGTCAATCACTTCCTTCTGCAGGCATGGCTGCAGGCGGCTGGAACAGTTGCTGAAGACGCCGAGACCGTCATATCCGTTAGCTTATCAGTGCAGACATCGGGAGGCGTAGCTGTAGCATGATCAGCCACTGACGGAGGCATATATGGCACGGGAACAGGCCTATCTAAAAATTGTTGGCAGTCATGACAGTCACATGGACCGCGCCATCTGTTTTTGGTGCTTTAAAGACATGCAAACTCGATGCGATAGTGGTCCTGGGGTCTTATTCTGTTAATCTCTCAATCATCTTCTGACGTAGGTCAGGAGAGGCCAGCCCCGCTTTTGCATCAAATCCTAAAAGTATCGGTAATGGAGAACATGCTATCTCGCTGCGATAGCTTTGTTCTTTTGAAATTGAACTAATTTTAAGCTCCGCTTAAAATCGTTTCCAGCCAAACTCGATTTAGGCATGCCTTAATCGTTTCCAGCCAAACAAGATTTGGAAAATCGTTTCCAGCCAAACACGATTTAAGCATGCCTTTGATGTCGCGATTCGAGCATTACATATAGTCCTGGCTTTGTAGATGGAGTTGTAGATGGAAATGCACAGGAACAACTGTGGCGTGAAATATTCGGTGGCAAAGCGCACCCTGTAACAATTTGGTCTTATTTCTTTCTCTAGCATTCTGCTCCCGCCATGACCTGCAGCAACATGAGCCCAATTTATAAAAGTATTGGAATAGAGAGGTACGTCATACAGCAAATTTTCCTCAGCATTTTGTTTCTCTTTGATATTTTGTTGCATGTCATCACGCACCAGGTCTAGTACTTTAACAGAGCACAATACTGCCCAACTGTCTTTGAATTTACGTGTCATTTCTTCACTTATTAACTGTTCATACTGTTCTTTTGAAACTAATGAACTTTGTTCCTATCAGGTTTTGAAATCAACTCTTTTGGTATTTTTATGGCAAATAAATTCTAGATACATATCTGAGTGTGATGAAGCTTCAATTTGGTTTCTCAGTTTTCTAAACATTTTATGCAAATTAGATTAACCTAATCGTATTGGTAGACCTATAGGGTTCAATTTAACTCTAGTACAATAAAACTGATGGGCGAAAGGATAAGTAATAGAGCTTGTTGGTATATCTCTAAAATGAAGACTGGACAGTCAATAACATAATAAGTTGGCGACTAGGAACCATGAACAATAACAATGACTCCTGCTAATACTTTTGAATACAAGATAATGATAAGTGCAATTACAAAACTGCTTCAAAGAAACCTTAGTGCAGTTAATTAGAAGTCGGCGGCTTGTTTGAAACAATAATTGCAAAAAATTTTAAATTAATAATATCTGCATCATTGCATGTCAGTGTCCAAACAGAAACTGCGCAGTACTGACTTCAACTGAGGCTTCGATGATGAGCACATTTAAAAATTGCAAGTCGGTCAAAAAATTAAAAGCAAAAGCAATATATTAACTATATAACTATAGTAACTACGGCTTTGAAAGTTAATTGAAGAAACACATAAAAATGGGCGTTAAAACGAGAGTTGTAGAATTTCCAGCTAGCTCTGTATTTTACAAGCTCCAAAACCAGGCTTTACATAGATAGCTTTGCTGTTTTCAGAAAATGTATTGTCCGTCTGGTTGGCTTAGGTCGCCTATAGACATTTCAAGCTAACACAAAATAACCTGTTTTTCGTCAAGATACACTATAAGAGCGAGAGAGGGACAGAGAGTGAGTAAGTCAGTGAGTGAGTGAGTGAGCGAGAGAGAGAGACAGAGAGAGAGTGAGTTCGAACCATCTTACCAATGGAGAAGTACCCCATTAGGACCACACCAGAAATGAGTTCGAACTTTCCAGGTTCCGTATTATCGTAATATACCTTTCCAGTGTTTCGAATAGCAGAATCCAACGTAAGGTTTGAAAACATGAATTTAAGAGTATTTTAAAGGTACGTTCCACACACTAATGCCTCTTATGGAGAGTTTTTAAATTATGGTAAATTTTTATCGACATTTTTTAAAAAGCACTGCATATAAAGAGGGTTGGAACTTCAAAATGCTTCTTTTTCTGCAGCTATGACTATTCAAGTTTTTACTCTACAATACCGGATAGGAGCAGTTCAAAACTCGGGGCTTTGATACGTTTGTAATATTGAGTTCACATCTTCAGGATCCACCTCTAGGCAGGAGAAACACAACAAACTGGCTGTAATTGCTGAGTGAAGTTCCGTGAAAGTGATGTTTTGATGATAAAACAGAACTCGTTGCTTTCTGACGTTGTTCCCACTTTTGTGTGTCTATTGGGTACATTCCTTTCTAGCAACTGAAAATATTATCCAAACTTTTTCTATTAACGGACAAAAGAAGAGAAGTGAACAAATATCGCTAACTTTCCGGTTAGAGAACGCATCACTGGATGGCGGGACGACTTCACATAAGCGTGGGGTTTCGATAAAAGTCAGCAACACATGATCAAAAACCAAGAGAAACTTCAAATTCTGACGTCGATTCAACGTCATGCGTCTCCTTTGTACACTGTTTTACTAGCAGGTAAAATATTATCCTAACTTTTTACATAACCAAAGCTTAGAACAGAAGTGTATCCACTTCAGGTGCTGACTTTCAGGTTTTCACTTCAAATGGCTTCCAGTCGAATTTTTTGCGCAACGATTTCAGGTTCGTTTGGTGCAAAATGCTCAAAATGCTAATGGTTTATTTAATGATGCGAGTGTAAGTGCTGCCTGTCAATATTAAAATGACACCGTTTCAGTAATTCTATTCTTTCGTGTTTTTTTTGGATTTATAAAATAATGTTGTACACGTGACCCAATAACAAAACCTAATTATGAAGAAAATATTCTATGAAAAGGCGAGTTATAGAAGCTGTGATGTGATTTATGTCATAGTTACCGGTTCTAAGAGTTAGAAATGCCGCTGCATCCAAAAAATTAAGTTATTTAAGTTTCCAGCCTCCACCTTCCACATCCGTTAGCAAAATTTCTGACGTTCCAACTGCAACAGCAATACAAGTGCATATAACGGTATATGCAATACCATTATTTTTAAAAGCAGTTGAGTAGTTAATTTTATAGGCGGTCATAATGCTAAGTTAGAAGTGTGCCCTAAGTTTGTTCACGCGAAAACTAGATCTTTATCCTGATTAAATATGTTTCAAGATGTACATATAAAGGTAAAATAGCAGCGTAAAACTAGCGCACCCATTTCTGTAAGCAAAGTGGAACATTCGTGGAACATTACGCGCATAACTTTGAAATGAACGTCATCAGTGTCATAAAACCAAACATCGCACAAAAGTTTTCTCATGAATATGAGATAGTTTTATCCGGCGTGGGACCAAACAAAGTTAATTGTTCTCAAATGTCCTTTCACATTCCATTGAAAGCATTTGCTGTTAGAACGCTTTTTTAGTTCTGACACAGAAGGAACTTGGCAATAATATTATCTTAATGGGAAAATCTTAACGTAAGTTTACATCACATTTTGCTGCCAATCGGCTTCAATTTTTATAGAAAACTGTAAACCTTGGTATTCAGTTATTGTTCATAGTTCTATCTAGAATCGGGGGTGTTTATATGTTGATATTCTGTCCTGTTACTTATAAGAAGCCAAGAAAAAACCCTGCTCTTTTTTATGTTTTGTATACGAAACAAGGATTCCTTAGCCTACAAAATAAAAAAACTTTATGTCTTAAGGCTTGCAATTAATCTGTCTTAGCTTCTTTCACATTTACCCGTAAATAAAGGAGCATAAAGCTATTCTTTTTGCAAAGCAGCGCCAAATCTTTATTCATAGAATAAAAATACATGCAATTAAAGTTAATTGTACTGGCGTTCACAAATTAGGCATGTGAGAGTTTTTAAAAAAGAATGTTTACAATTTGCGAACGACCTACGCACTAGCGTTTTTAAATATATTTTGCTCTTTTTAGAGCGATTGTAT
The DNA here is from genome assembly GCA_949752745.1 of Protula sp. h YS-2021. Classification (NCBI taxonomy): domain Eukaryota; kingdom Metazoa; phylum Annelida; class Polychaeta; order Sabellida; family Serpulidae; genus Protula; species Protula sp. h YS-2021. The sequence continues at coordinate 13,475,440 of OX457024.1, read as the reverse complement.
ATATTGCTGTCAGTCTGTCTAACATGCTGTGATAAATTTTTAAGAGATTAGGTACTCCCTTCCTCAAAGCGAAATGTCATGGGCTGAGAAAACATTGACTCTTCTCTGTGACGTCATCCATTGAACCATATACATTGAACAAAAGCCTTTAATACCTAAACACCAACGCTGCAGATAGATAATTAAAGGACATTTGTTGCAAGCTTGGGGGTTCGCTTTAACGTCACGCAGTGCCAAAGACCATTCTGTTTGAAATATCTAAAATTGGATAATATTTAAAGGCCTTTAATATATACTTCGTAATCCATCATAATTTTTATTCATCTTTGATATAATGGCTTTATAAATAGAAACTTCCACAATTTATCTCTTTGTACGATAACAGAGAGAAAAAACGAAAGTGTTCAAAGAATCCACTGCTATGAAATCAAACTATAGCCCACGGCCTTACATTAATGATTCATGGTTTTTTAAACTGCACCATTTGTACATTATGTAACTTTCATCTGCTCTGCTAATCGTCGTTTGATTTCCACAGCAACAAGGTCATAGCCATAGTTTGTCAACTAACAGCTAAGTTGTGTGATATAAAATATCATTTTTATGTCTCCGCAGGATGGCGTGTCCGTTCATCTGCCCATATGTCTGTGGTAACCTGTGGTGACACCCTGTGGTCAATTTCGATAAACATTGCAGGAAAAAGTCTTTATATAATTGCCGAGCGCTGATTTGGCGAACTTTTGGTGGTGTTAACATCAATGCCAGCAACATTGCACTCTCTCAAATGTAAAAGTATTCCATAGGCCAAATCTGCACTTATTTTGGTGTGCACTGATGTTCTAGTTACAATCACCAATACCTTGCAAAAAATTTATTAAAGGGATCAGGTTCTAGATGTTATAGTGTGTTATGGTTTGTTTTTACTTTTCTGTGTATGTTTTATATGTGTGTTATTCTGTTCATTAAAGCATCTGAGCGCTAGAAATGACACAAATAAAAAGCGTGGTATGTGAATAGAGTAAAAGAGTAAAAAAGATATCGTGCATAAACTCGTTTATCTTTACAGTATCAACATTCTTATAATAAATTTGCCAAGTTTGTTTATGCACTTGTGAAGGCGGCAGTGTAATATTCGCCAAATGAAACAGTTTTTTGTTTTTGGCTTGTAGGAGCTCTTCTTTCTTTTTTTATTTTGCTACTTCAATTGTTTCGTTTATTTATTGATTTATTGATTTATATGCTGACTTAGTTTTGTGGTAGTGTCATGGTAATCTTTAAGCAATGCAAATAATTTTATTACATATGTTTAATTTTTCTATTTTCAGATATAAACATTGCAGCAGAACAAATAACATTTGTGAAGATGACCGTGTAATATTCGCCAAATGAAACAGATTTTTTGGCTGGTAGAATCTGTTCTTTCTTATGTATTTTGCCACTTCAATTAATATATTTATTGTTTACATGCTGACTGATTTTGAAATAATGTCATGATAACCTTGAGACAATGCTAATAACACTCTTATCTTGGCCTGAGAAACACAAACAGCCCAAAAAAATCGCACATTTTGTCCACAACTGTATATTCCTTTCTGCTTCATTATATACCAATGACATGCTTCAGGAACAGGTGACATTGATTACGCAAAGTAATTGTGACATGATATTGTTCCCATAAATGGCTCGACATGTTCTGTCAATGAAGCATAGGTAAACTTTTTTTGTTGTTATGTCATCAAAACATTAAGGCGCAGTGTACTGTATCAAAGGACCTTGTATCGCTTATAACAAACAACAGGGCAGTCACAGGCTGCAACACGAGAACACATGGTTTCAATCCTTGAAACGCAGCAAAGCACAACACAAATAAACGCTTCTTTTCAAGCAACTTTCATGAAGTGCAAGCCTTCATAGGTAGAATACAGATAATGGCCTGCCATAATTATCCTTGAGCAATTCGAGTCTTTGTTAGAGACCGGAATGCTTGTCTTGTTATATTGCGACTATTTCAGGACAAGAGAAATGAAATCACATTTTTAACGTCTAGGCCTTTTTTGCCTCTTCTTTGGGTGCATAAATAACATTGTTTTCGCACAAAATAATATCAAAAATATAACACAATGGCTGCCTGCAGTGTCAATTGGAAACTGGAGCGTGCTAAATGTTAAATAGATTTGGTTGACACTTGGCAGGTCAATGACCTGTATCATGTAATTAATTAGGAGACTTTGACACTTTCATGTAACACACTCTGCACTAATAAAGACACATATATCCTATTATTGTAAAAACTAGTTGTTTAGTCTGTGTATTACGTAACAAGTTATTTTGGGTGGAGAGCATTTGAATGGCTCTGTCGGGCAGATATTTCTTTAAGACAGATATCACATAAAGGCTGGAGAAATGTCCTGCAAATAAACTTTTAGTTATATAAACATGTTTCGTAAGGTAAATAGCTGGGTAAACTCGATGTTTTGAGTTCTTTATTTAAAAATGAAAACATCAAGAAACTCTACATGTTTGCTTTACAGCAAACAAGAGTGCAACCATCGAAATCAATGATTTGCATTTCAGCAGTTCAATTACCGCAAAAGTGCTGGGGTGGCTGCGGCCGATAATATTTATCTTTCATTTCATTATAGTTCTCACGCCACTTCCTACAAGCCAGCAATATTAACATGCAATGCAATTATTTTGGTGGTATTTAATTAAATATTTTTCCCAAGTGAGTTTTTATCAGTGGTGCTACAGGCTCATAAGCATCTGGCATAGAGACTTGTTTTAGCTTGGGCACAGTGAATCAGGCTAGCTCCCCTCGACCCCTCCCACCCCATCCACCCCTTCCACCCCCACCCCCTTGGATTTTCTTTACAACAGGTTTTCCTTGGGAGCGGTGAAACTTCAAGGTAAGAAAGGTAGCCCAATCTATTCCCTATTCCCCCTATTCATGGGGGAAAGATAAACAATTGACAGCTGAATTTCCAGGAGTGCATGTGATTGCGTCCTCAAAAAGAAATTTCAATAGTATTGTTTAGTAAAGAATGAAAACATCACATTAAGTTGCGCTTTCCTTTGGCTTAACTCTGATCTCCACCAAAAGACAAGAAAAGTGACTGTTTTTATTTACGAATTGCATTCAATTCATCAGTGTACTTTTTTGCCATTAAATTTACAATAAGGTGAAAACAGAAGCCAGCATTTAACCCTGTAGTAACAGTAAACAACAACACTTGCCAAAACTTCTACGTCTAGCTTACTTATGTATGTTTATTCTTAAACTTTTCACAATGTGGTAACGCAAATCACCGAATTTTTAAGGTGTAATCCTAAAGCAAACATCTGTTATTCATTTATGGCTACCGAATGCTGACAATGGGATGTAACTCTGTGGCTTATATCTGTTTCGTTGAACTCATTAAAGCATTTGTATCACACTTTTGCTTACCATGGTCAAACAAATGTTCACGATATGGTTATTTGCTTGACCAGATTGGTAACGTACTGATCTAACTTTCCAAATAAAAATTAGTTTCTACACCTATGTTGATTTTAAATGTTATGCTATGACATCTTGGTATCTGTTGGTTAGAATGAGCTTTCCTTTTAGATATTGCTATCACGAAATAAAAGAGTCTTAAAACCGCTTCGAAAATTTTCAGAAAGAAATGCATACAGAATTGGATTAACTGCACTATTTGCATAAGACAACACATGTGCACATATCCGCACGGAATAATGAAAATAAGTATTACGAAAAGTATCAGGGAAGAAATTTACCCACAACCATATGGCATGAGAAGGCAACCAGCATAAACCAAATACTAGGACAATGACGACAATTAATTGAGTCGCTTTGCGTTTCTTTACAATGGCTCTTCTTTCTCTTACCCTGCGTTCTCCAGGCCGACCTCTACAGTGTAAGTGTCTTACAATGAGGACACTGAGTACAAAAATAGCTGCCAACGGTATGGCGTAGCAAAATATTGAAAGTGAAAGGTAGTAGTGTTTTCTGTGTTGTTTGTCGATCCAGCCATCCGCGCACATGACTATTTCTATATCTGGATAACTCTTAACGCCATATACGAATGGCATTGGTAGAGCAAAACCTGTCGATACAGTCCATATGATAATACAAGAAATAACAGCTAGTTTTGGCGTCCTTAGGTGCTTTGCTTCGAATGCATGAGCAACCGCTAAGTAACGGTCTGTTGCTATGGCAACTAGCGTTAATATGCTTCCGAACATGCTTGAATACTGAATAAAATGAACAATTTTACACATGATTTGTCCGAATGGCCAGTTTCCGGTAACATAAATGACAGTATGAAATGGAATGCAGAAGAGCAAGAATAACAAATCAGCTACTGACAAATTTAAAATGAATATATTTGTTGTGTTTCTGACGTAGTTTCTATTCCGAATAACTACAATTATGACGAGTATGTTTCCAATGCAGCCTAAAATAACAATTATTGAAAAGAACAATGGAACCAGCACTGTTTCAAGTAAAATTGTGTTCGAGTCATAATAGTATTCTTCAGATCCGTTGCTACAGGTTCGGTTAAAATAGTCAATTCCACCCGATACATTACTGTTACTATAATCAGTAGACAAATTGCATAAAGTTGTAGAGTACATCATCACATTAGTCGGTGGGGTTGTTCATAGCAGTGTTTGTTCTAAATAGAACATTATATATCCAAAAGTATAATATTTACAGTAACTGGCAGTAGAAACACTGTTAAATCGTCAGTTATAAGTATATTGCAACACCAGCTACATCATTTATAATGCCGCTGTAACCGAGCTCTAATCGGATGCTTTCTTGTTTATTCGTCAATTTCACACTTTACAAAAACGCTGTTAAATCATCAGTTTTACTTATTGGACCGTCAGCCAAAGCATCTAGATTGCCACTATCACCGAGCTCTAGCGGGATATTTCCATGTTTGTTCATCAATTTTACACGTTACAAAAAATTCTGTAACACTTCACAGAAAATCCTTTCACTTTACAATAAATCCAGTTACAGAAATGTCATGGGAAGAAAGATTACTTCAGCTCTATTTTTCAATATTTCACTCCACAGTGTTGTAAAAACTCCTGCTGGCCCTATCTTGCATTACCGTGTGTCCATGTAATAAGCATTACTTAATAGAACCGCTGCGAGGAAATTACGTTAATTTCAAACCAACAAATAATTTCATTCCTTGGAAAAATTGGGCAAATTCAAGCTCCTCCAAGCATCTTTATAATAGCTTGCCTTCAAGAGAAAAAAAAAGAAAATTGGTTCTTTAAAGTAGTTAAAATTTTTTAGAAAGAATCTCTATAACACCTCTCTCCAATGTGATGCATTACGTAGTATTATCTATCCGTGGTCAAATTATTTTCAGCTTCTCTTTCATTTAATGCAAGACTTCGTTATGTATCCATGGTCACATCATTTCCAAATATTGCCCATAGTTTTCTTTGCGGTTAATGGAACCTTACTTTTATTCCAGGTGGCGCCTTAACCTTTCAAGGTTTTCTAAATTTAGATGTTGTTTTTGTCACTTCCTCTGTAGAATGTAGCAATCTTCTTTCTTCTCAATATAACTTAAGGAAAAAGATATCAAGTTAAAGTATTTCGATTATCCGCAAGAACATAACCATAGTGGTCAGTTCTGTTCCATATAAATTAAGTAGCAAATATAAAAGTTTATCCAATGAATGTTTTAATCAATGGAATTGCCTAGACATTAGGTTATCAGTGTCTAATTACCTAGTGACGGGATAGGGCTGCAAGGTACGAAACACTTGCATGGCTACCTGTTAAATCACATAAAATATCCATGAGTAGCCGCCCTTCACTCTGACTCGGGCTGTTATTTATCCTATTCACGAAATGCCATTAAATGACGCATACACAGTTGTGTGGCCGACTTCCCACTCAAGTACTTGAGCCACACACACATTGAAACAGACTGCCACAGAATTACCCATGCACTGTTGTCTGTCCCAGTCGCTCTGCACACACTGTGTTAATAAAAATCTTAAGTTATTTTTAACTGCAGTGCTTATCTCTTTCAATTGAACTGGCAATCCATCGATAGCGAAATGCGTTGGCTTTTTCTTAAAGTTTTTGCTGCTTCTATCGCAAGTCTGTTAGAGCATTGATTGTCAAGTTTTTACAACGTTAAGGCAATAAACAAGCTATTAGAAATAATCGTTGTGGTGAAGAGTCCTCAACTGCCAAAGTAGATTAACAACACGAATTGTGAAACATAACCTGCAACTTTGTTCAACATTAGAAAAAAAGCATAAATAATTTCATAAACAAACCATTTCAATACTTTAATGGACATTTACATGCTTGCAAAGGATGCTAACATAAAGTAATTCTTGTTTATGGCATGTGCATGTGAAATAAAGTTAATCTAACGTTATAAAAATGACTGCTGTGATTCAACAAATTGCAACGTTTGTGGCTTTTGCTGTGCGTTTATAACGTTTGCTCATTTCCCAATGTATATCAATGCACTTTGCTTTCCTAATGCACCTTAAATACTTCACACACAATGGCAGGAGATATAAAATACACATGCTACCAGCTAATAAATGCTTCCTATAGGATTGACTTACAAGCAAGAGAGTCTTATAATTTTAGTGGAAATATCTGACATTTTAAAGAGAAATAATTAGGTAATGAGAGGTCCAAGCAGCAGGGAAATATTGATATATCTTCGACTCAGTTTGTTCTCACTGGATATTATTGTCATGAAGGTGCGCATGAAGCTGCCGTTTATTAGCTATGTTTTATCTGAATTTTGTTGCTAAAAAACAAGTAAAACGTTATCCGAAAACCTATGAGTTCTAAATAAGTGAATTAAAGAACTGAAACGATTTTTTGGTATGAGCATTTTTGTAATGATTGAGGAAGGGGAGACGTAATCATTTCGGAGCATTACGCAATTTACAGTTTAATGAGTTATTCCTAACTTGGCCTAATGTGCTCAACTCATCTAGAATATTTATTATTATTAAACAAATAATTATACAAATGGTCACATTTTATTTCCTGGGAAGCAATAGACGGATTACATCAACTCGGTGATCAAATGACCTCGAGAAATTAGCTAAGCGCGCATGCTCTAATCAAGTATAATATTATAAAGGGATAAGAGAGGGAAACGAGGACAGCGTTACTAAATCTGTAAACGCTGCTGACACACAGACATCACGTGTACTGCAGTGTTGAGATTCAATAAAATGGTCTGGGACTCGACGCCACCTGTAATATACGGCTGTTTAGTTATTCAACTTACACATTGTTGCTCCAAGGATGGAGATAAAAAAAACATCTCTCGAAATGGCATGATCGTTGACGTAAATCTCTTGATCGAGCACTGGACCATTCGGCGAACATTTACTACACTCAAAAAAGAGACATTTCTTCAAATATACTTTGATTTAGTTTTTCTGAATGACATATTCAAAACAAAAGCTAATGCTAATGGGTTTGTTAAACCTGTCACTCAAGCGGATTGTCGTGACTGGGTTAATAAGACTGATTCCCTTCTCCTCATGTACGATTTGTCTCGAAATCTAATGTCAATATTTGAAAGCGTATGTCAGATTTAGCAATCATTAATGAAAACCTTCAAAAATATTAAATTAGTAAGTTACACAACAGCCAAGAATTGAAATAAAACTATGAAAGTCTTTTTAATTACAAAATTAGCATCTTGCAATGGTATAACCACAATTATATTTTTTTTCAGTTTTAACTCGATCACGACCTATCCTTAATATTTACACCATTGAAATTCTTGAAGCTCTTGGAAATGGTTTCACATAGGAAGGATGCAAACTTTGAATTCACGAAAATTCGCTTAAGACTTTATATGTATCTGCACAATTGCTAAGAATATTGGTCCTCTCTTACTAATAAAAAAACGTTTAAGTTTAAAGATCCCTTCGTAATTGCCAAATTTATTCGAACGGCTGCGATATCCGAACCACTCAGCTTAATGTTATAGGAAACACGTAGCACGAGAATATACCTCGAAATATACGAGGGGAGAGTGTTTGAGCCCCGTTTCAACGTAGCGAGAGTCACGGTGTTGTCTGTGAAGACGGTGATTTTGCAGTATGCGAGGAGCGGCGACCATTGCTTTCTGGCAAGGAAAACGATGGGTAGTTCCTGATGTTAATGTGCTCCAGTGGGAGTGACGTATCACGTGGACGACGCTTGCGACGTCGGAAATAAATATGTGCCTTCGCCAGCATTAACTCTATCACTTCATGTTTAGCACTCGAAACCTAGCAAAATCCATCGTTTTTGGTAGACTCTAGACTTGTGGCACCTTAGATGCTTCCGCTTTACTTTATTTGGATCTTTATTTATTGCTTAATGGAGAAAAGAAGCAGCGGAAAACGCACCAAAGGTTTCTATTTTTATTTAAGTTCAGGTGACCTATTTTGCTTCATTGTGTGGTGGAGAAGCGATTAGGGTGCATTTGCATTGATACAAGCGGTGTGATTTGCAGTGATACAAGCCGTGTGATTTTCAGTGATACAAGCCGTGTGATTTGCAGTGATACAAGCCGTGTGACAGGGTATGAATGTCGTTTAGAAATAAGATATTATATGTATATATATACATGCAAGTCTCATATCCACCGAAGCAAGCAAATAATGTGAGAATATACGAATATATCATTGGCTACAGTGTATAATGTTGCACAAAATCCCCTGATAAGTAATATATATGTAAAATGACATACTGTTGCTTTTTAGGACTATTGTTAAAGCCATATTTTCCCTTCTCTTCAATCAGCTTTACCGTTCAGAAAGATATAGGAACATCCCAGGAAGCAATTCTTCCTGACAAAGTATAATGCATCTTTGTGCTCTAATGATAACAGTTATCAAAAAAGAAATTTAGCACAGCTGTTATCGCAGTTTCTATTGATCTGACATTCTAATGACAGAAAGGCTCTTTCTATGACAAGTTTTAAACAGAATTTCTCAGAAAGCGTCAGAACTAGGCGATTTGTGTTTATGTTAACTGATTTGGCATGCATGTCTCTAGCTATTTTTTTGATTGTGCCAGTAAACACTCCAGTAAACATTCTAAGGTCGAACCAACGTCGATTTGAGGTTGCTATATCGATCCGATCGAACTACAACATTAACTCTATGTGAACTTTGTGATCGATTGAGCCAACATCTGGTCAACGTCTTGGTCACAAGGTTCAATAGACATTGCGTAAGAACATTGTTTCGACTCTGCTTTTACAAACTTTCTCCGATGCGTTCTAAAAATTGACATTAGAGAGACGTCGGACTCGCAACCACAAACAACCTCGTTATGTCGCTCACTCGAAATGGTAGCCATGGCAGGCTACTTTAAAAATAGACCGTAACGAGGGAGTAAAATATGAGAATTTCAAGAGCGCGCAAGTTCTTTACCACCTATTTTTTGTAAAATATTCATTGAAATAGATACACGTATCCTGCGTGACTGGATGCCCCAAGGGGAGGATACTGTGAGGAGGATACACAGGTTAATAACAAAGCTTTCACTAAAAGCTCCTCCCACCACCCCTAGCTTATCTCCCTCTTCACCGAAGTTTGTAAAATTGATTTTTTATATGTAATATAACATCTGATGATGGCGCCTAGGATTGATTAAATTGAATACATGAAGGGGTTGGGTTTTATGAGGGGGCGTGGGGGATGGGGGTGGGAAGGGCAAACAACCTTAGCCACCCCATCTCCTCCCCGTTGTGCATTTGACATTTCGAATATTTGAGCTTATTTCCACTTGCAAACTTCGTTTGCAACTGGGTATAGGTTAGTACTTTTTCTGGAAGTTGCTGCCCTTTTTTCCCTTCTTTTCTTCTCTTTTTTTTCAATTTGGATGGTTTCCAGAAAACTGCTTCTGCAGTTTCTTTTACAGACGAGGATGAAGATTGACACACGTATAGGGGGTGACGAGCTCTCGGTGAATCCACATCTTTTAAATAAATGGTCAAGGTCAAGGTCAAATTGAGGTCAAAGTTATTTTTTCCATAAAATGTTTTTCAGCAAACTCCTCCTAGCATTTGAGCCAGCGGAGCATTATATTTAGTACTCTTATAGCGAATCATCGGGACTCGGTGAAACGGCAAATATTTTTGACCTTGACCTCAAAGGTAAAGGTCAAAGTGAGGTCAAAATATTTTTGACCTTTAGGGTTAAGGTCAAAGGTCATGTGACGTCATGTACCGTTAACGATGGACCTAAACAGCGTTACATAAGAGGTACCTCGGTGACCTTAACCTTCTTGCTCACGGTCAAGGCTAAAAAACCGAAAGTTTACTATATCTCGAAAAGTGTGAGAGATAGGGCGATTTTGGGTTCATTTTCGACTCTTTGGGCGGAAACGACGACAAAGAATTGATACTGCGTGACTTTGATATTCTTGGTCATAATTTAATACAAATATTTTCTTTAGTGTTTTCTGCAAGTGGGTCATTCCGCTGTCTAGCGGAATTCTGTATAGTTTTAGTGGATAAATAAATAAACAAAAACAAAACACACACACATACACACGCGCGAGCATACACACACACACACACACACACACACACATATATATATATATATATATATATATATATATATATATATATATATATATATATATATATATATATATATACATATATATATATATACCCACGTACGCACACACATATACAAACACATCCACACATACACACACATTCTTGAAAAGTTATAACGTAAATTTGTGAACTTTTAACGTGATTGATGGGATCAACAAGACTGCTGCAGTATGTCTCTGCCAATTCTGGCCCTCCTGGGCTTAGCTATCTCACAACGGCATACCGGATAAAAGGGATCAGATGCAAGAAATCAACAATAAACTATGCAAATTGAAAATCCCCAAATGTAATAAATACTGATAGATATCTTGTATTTTGCAGGGAGGTTATTCCAGATCTTAAACTGAAAGCCCTGTTTTCTTCCAGTTTTATAGAGGGCGGGGGGGGGGGGGGGGAGGCAGCTGTTTTTTTTTTTCGAAGTCTAATAGTAATCGAAACTTTCCACGCCTTTTGATATTGGAAAAGCTAACTGAAATTAAAAATGCTGTAAATTTAGGAATAAATTATAAAAAGAAATGCGGTTAGGGGTGGGGGGAGGGGGTAATTTTCGAACCCGATGTGGTGTACGGCGAGGAATGGCAATTTCGTAAAAGAAATCAGGAAGGAGGAGGGGGAAGGGGGTAATTTTTATTCAATGCTTCGCATTTGCCAAAAAGTAGGGTTCGTTCGTGTTGCACGATCTGGGCCACCAAAAATTGTGACTATTATTGAATTTCGGACTTCCTTTTAGTGGTAAAATTACAAAGGTGTCCTTGTTTGGTCAAAAGCTTGCATTTTTTAAAGCTTGTCACGCCGCGTTTAGGGGTTGTTTTAAAATGTCCAGGACAAGCATGATAACCAATGTACGCATGAGTGCCCCCCTTCCCCGATAGGGTGGGGAGGGGGACTTGTGCAGGGTAACGAACCTTAGCTTATTACACTTCTTCTTTCTCTTGGAACCAAAGGCAAAAAAAAAAAAAAACCTCAATCAGCTTCGCGTGTAGCAGCAGAGTTATGACCGGTGTTCTTCCTCAGAGAGAGATTGGGGAGGGAGGGAAGGAGTGAGTGAGAGAGAGAGAGAGAGAGAGAGAGAGAGAGAGAGAGAGAGAGATGGGGGAGGGAAGGAAAGAGAGAGAGGGAGGGAGGGAGGGAGAGACAGACAGACAGAGAGAGAGGGAGGGAGATGGAGAAAGAGAAACAGTTTGTGTAAGAGAGAGAGAGAGAGAGAGAGAGAGAGAGAGAGAGAGAGAGAGAGAGAGAGAGAGAGAGAGAGAGAGAGAGAGAGAGAGAGAGGTGAAAAAGTGTTGAATATCGAAATCAGCAATGTCACGGAGACCGATGTAATTAAGTTCATTTGTGTTTCGAGGGCATCCGGAAAATCATGAGGTGTAAAGACCCAATTAAATACGCTCAATTATCTGTAGCCTGGCTACTAAACGCTTTTAGGTGAGGCTTTTCCCAGAATCGGGTGTCAGGGCGATCAATTTGAGCCGTGAGGTTTATAAACCTTCGACAACACCTTGAAATCAGACATTTATTGGTGGCAGCCACATTTTACGAATTGGGCTCCTCTTACTTACATTTTTCAACTTTGGGATGGAATTCTTTCAAGCGTAAATTTTGTGTTGTTTGGAAGTATTTTGAGAGGTATTCTGGACCATTTCCGGCAACAGTGATCTGACCAGACTCCATTATTGTTCGTCCTGGAACAACTTTTTTAGCTGTTGCGAAGTCACAATAATCTCGCCCCCCCCCGCCCCCGCCCCCGCCCCCCCCCACCGCCCCACCGCATGATCACAGACTCGCAAATAAATATCAATTAGTAGTCCGGACCTATCCACAAAATGAAAAAAAAAAAATGCTGGACGATCTCTTTCTTCCTTTTTTTCTCACTCTAAAAATATATCACACATATATCACAAAATATATCATATATCACAGATATAACGCAAAACTTCAATGTGGGGTGATGTAATGTGATATAATTACTTGTTGATATTTTGCGAGCACTTAGTGAGGAAATACTGCATCATAATGAATGTAAAATTTCATAATATATCTTGCTGTCGAAAGGACAAATGTCGGCTTTTTGACTGACATTTTATTTTTTACATCCAGTCATTTTGTTAAAGCGATGAAGATTTACCAACCCCTGCTTTTCTGGAGTTTTTTAAGAAAATGTATCTAGTTTCACCATTACTTTCAACAACTCGGTTCTTTTCTTTTAAACTGACTGAATTGTAATTTTGAGTGACAGATGGCAGTAGATGTGAATTACTGCTGTCAGTCTGTGAGTACAGTTGTCACACCGGTGAAAGGATGAGAAACTATTTTGACTGACCTCTCTTCCTCTCCGTCCTCTCCCTCCTCTCATTCCTCTTCATCCTTTCCGTCCTCTCTCTTCTCCCTCCTTCCTTTCTTTTCTCTTCTCCCTCTCCTCCCTCTCCCTCTTCCATTCCCTCCTCTCCCTCCTTTCTCTCCTTTCCCCCTGTTCCCTCCTTCCTCTCCTTGCTCTCCTTCCTCCTCTCCATCCCTCCTCTGATTCTTCTCATTTGGAATCGCTTCAAGACTAGCAGAGCATCAGCAACACGTAATTAATGTCTAGCCTACTGCCAGACTAATCGTTTATTCAACAATCAAACTATCAATAGAAATAACCGTCAGTGACTTGATCGTAATGGCACTGGGTGAGTCATTTACCCCTGCCCTTTCCAACACAATTTAAACATTTTGTCAGGACATTTTACATATGACGAAAGAGTCGAATGTTTTACGTCATGGTTTTCAACGCCGGGTTACTGTGACACAAATTTTGGAAAGCGGTGCTGATACTACTGGCAATCGTGTGTCTCCGGCAAACCGCCTTTTAAAACGAAACACTCAGTGAGAACATTACAGAGATATAACTGTCAAGTTTACATGTAAAACTTGGTATCTCAAAAATACGACTGACACTTGTAAAGTCAGATATATGATTGTAAGTTTACAAATAAAACATATAAATCTAAAAAAATACGGACTGACACTTATATAGTCACAGATATGACTGTTATTTTTCTTGATGGAATGACACTGAGAAAAAACAAGATGTCGTGATGATTACATCAAAGCTTGGAAATTTCTACCACTTTTTTCTGCGCTCTCTGTTGTAAAATCAAATGCCAGTAGAAATAAAAAGCGCTGGTGACAAATGCTGTAAATTGCTGTGGCAAACAACAAAGGCAATCAAATGAAAGACGTGTTTTAGAAAATCTATTCAATTATTTACCAGTCCACTTACGACAAGTTGTTTTCAAACAAATTGGGTTTAGCGTGGATATATCCCTGACCAAAAAAAAAAAAAAAAAAAAAAACTCAACAGACTGAAATTGCATATTCATTTTATCAAGAAAGCCTCACTGCACTTCAGATCTAGCCGGTGTAAGTTTTACCTGCGTTTTTTTTTAAACTACTTAAATGGTACAGTAAGGTTAGGTTGTTACATGAAAACAGTGCAGAAATAAATGACTTGTTGCATTTGCTAGAGTTTAACAACCACATTGTTACACACGAAAAGAAGATTGACATACTTGAGATATTACACCCCAGATACAACTTGCTGTGCCGGTGTTGCGTGTTCAAATGCGTCCGGGCCAGAATGCGTCGATTTCGTTATACACGCTCAACTTTCACTGAATGAGGGGAGACGTAAATGGGCCCTGTGCTGTTCTTGTGTAGAATACGAAACCCCGGGCAATGTCTAAAATCTGGTTTGGAATCCTGGAATGGAATGGTATGATGGAATGAGTGTCCATTCCGTGCTTCAGACATTTAAAATGGAATAGAATGCACACACGTGTTTTCGATTTGTCTGAAACCAGGGAATGAATGTAATATTTTGTGATGTGTTGTTAATTGCTTTGTGACGTGTTGCTAACTGCTTTTTGATGTGTTGTTAATTGCTTTGTGACGTGTTGCCAACTGCTTTGGGATGTGTTGTTAATTGCTTTGTGATGTGTTGTTAACTGCTTCATTGCAATGGATTTATTACAGGAATAAGCATACGTGCATATGCTAATGAAACTATTTAATTCAGCGTTTTATGCATTCAACATCGAAGGCACGATTGCCACGTCACAATCCAAACCAACTTCTTCATTTGCATATTCGAAGCCTGGTTAGTTTGCAGGGTTCAACCGCCTTTAATGCCATGAATCTCTGAAGTATCTTCGATTATTTCAGACCCCCACCCAAAGCGCGCACACACACGTACACACACACGTACACACACACATACACACACACACACAAACAAGAGATCCCGAGCCATCCCACCCCAAACCGCCCCGCCCTCAAGAACATCCTGGATCTGCTTGTATCCTGACTGCACACGTGCTGTCACTTCCAACGCCATTTCCACATGCTCACTGAGATTCACTCACCAGCAAATAAGTATGATTTTTTTAATCGAAGCGGCGACTGAACACAACTGAAACCCAAAATCTCTTCAAATTGACGCAGCAATTTGCGAATTGAGTGAGTATTTCACGACCCTCACCCTCTCCCTTGCCTTCAAGATAATCATTCGGCAATTTTAGGGAAAATATTTCAGACCCTCCCCCTAAGAAAAGTAGTTCCAATCTACATCCCACCCTCACGATAGTCCTAGAAACATCCCCCTTCCCCCACCCCCACCTCCCCCCCCCCCAAAAGAAAAGAAAAAAAAAGAACAATCAAAACCTATAACGGTCGCACCACTCGCCTTGAAGTAACATCGAACAAACAATATTGAAGCCACTTCTCACAGTCATCCAAAATTTGCACATTTTTTGTTTATTTGATAGTGTTGATATCATCTCAAAGAAAAAAAGAAGAGTTTTTATCGCTTTGTAGGACTGGGGCTGAATGTGGCGCCACTGAGGTAAGGATCCACGTATGCTCTGATGATTAGATCTCATTGCTTTCCTGAAACTGAGCAACATCTCGCTACGTAAAATATTAGAGCACATCGTCACCGTGTCATTAGAAATTCATCACTTGCTACGTAGTGTGGCTATTCACATCCATAAAACAATCCACCAAACGCAAGTCATTCCGGATTTTAGATAAATCTTAATTCCGTTCCATACCATTCCGTTCCATGATTCCATTCATCCCAGGTTTCAGACATTGCCATCACACCCCCAACAATGGAGGAATATTTGACTTTGTGTTAACAAGTAAGTATGATTAGCGGTTTGCACATTTAGGAAACTCACGCAGCATTTTGGCAATTCTTTTCACTTGAGGATTTAATTTTTTAACCTTTCTTTTATTTGGACACGAGGCATTCCTTGATCGCCACGTCCTGTGTGGCTTTGCTGCGTGATTTAGAAATTTTGTAGAAAGAAATTCGAACGAGCAAAAGACAGCAGAACCGAAGTTTTGTTATTTGTCATTTGCAAATAGCCAGAAATTAAGTTGTACGCCTTAAAATTTGGCCATTGACGATTTTTGGCTTTTCGCCACACACTATCTGGTACCCAGTTAGCACAAGATTTTCTCCCACGTATAGCCGACGTTGGCATTATGTTGGCTTTACGTGGGATGTGGGACGTGGGGCGTCCTACATCGTATACACGTTGGCTATATGTGGGATGTCCCAGTTGCACTTTGTCCCACCTAATGCCCACGTATAGCCGACATGGGACAGCCCACGTATAGCCTAAGTGGTACAGCCAACGTCGGCTATACGTCGGCATCAAGAGGAATGTCCCACGGTGGGGCGTGCCCTCTTTCTCCCACGTATACCCTACGTGGGACAACCCACGTGTAGCCAACGCCGGCTGTCCAACGTCGGCTGTACGTGGGCTTTATGTGGGATGTCCCACTGTCGGACGTCCCCTCTTACTCCCACGTATAACCTTCGTGGGACAGCCCATGTGTAGCCCACGTCGGCTGTCATACGTCGGCTCCAAGTGGGCATTATGTGGGATGTCCCACTGTCGGACGTCCCCTCTTACTCCCACGTATAACCTTCGTGGGACAGCCCATGTGTAGCCCACGTCGGCTGTCATACGTCGGCTCCAAGTGGGCATTATGTGGGATGTCCCACTGTCGGACGTCCCCTCTTACTCCCGCGTATAACCTTCGTGGGACAGCCCACGTGTATCCCACGTCGACTGTCCAACGTCGGCTTCAAGTGGGCATTATGTGAGATGTCCCACCGTCGGATGACCCCTCTTACTCCCACGTATACCCAACGTTTTGCACTGGAGCATTATGAAAAATCAATATTATTGGATGTTGTGTTTTGGACCGTCATGGAAAACCATATAAACTAAAAACCATTTTTTGACAAATTTCAGATACTATTTATGATTTTAATATATAACTGCAAAATCAAATGTTGAATTTAGGCATCATTCATTTGATTTTGAATATTTTTATTATATTATGATATCTAGATGATATTCCATATAAGCAAATACCAAGTATAAAAGCGAACACAACGATTTTTGTTAAACAAATAATTATAAAAATAAAGAGTAAACAGTTAACAAAATGGACAATGTAAAAAATAAACTGCTGAGGACGAGAAGCTTTTGGGGGAAGAATAACATTGATTATCACATGGATCCGCCGTGGCGTAGGGGTAAGATCGACGCGTAGGATGCTAGAGGTTCCCGGTTCAAACCCAGGTAAGTACGATTCGTCAGTTGCTAAACAAAATCAGAATGGCGGGTTGTAGTGTAGTTTGAAAGATTAGTGGTCAGGTCAATGGTTAAAGTAATGGTCAGGCGAGATGTTAAATGGGATGTTACGAATTGTTTCAAATTCATTTTGGAAAGTTGGCTGTTCCAAGCATAGCCAACGTGGGACAGCCCACGTCGGCTATACGTCGGAACGTGTTTTAAAATCGCCAAACGCCCACGTAAGTTCGTGGGACATCCCACCTAAAACCCACGTTGCCTATACGTAGGCTATTCAATGTATTGCCAACGTGGGACAGCCTATGCATAGCCAACGTGGGACAGCCCGCGTGGGGTATACGTCGGAACGTGTTTCAAAATCGCCAAGCGCCCACGTAATTACATGGGACAACCCACGAAAAGCACACGTATTGCCGATGTGGGAACACAGGATGTCCCACGTATAGCCGACGTGGGCTTTTTGTGGGGGTGCTAACTGGGTATAGTCTTAATGACCCCCCCCCCTCCTCACTACACAAAACCTCCGTACAAAAGCAAACTAAAGCATGCTAATTCCCACTTGGTATTGAAAATACCAAATGGGGATGGATTGCTTCCAATTCTTCACCTATTTTTTTCCTCGCTTTTTAAAATTTTTTAAAATTTTTTTCTTCTTCCGCCGAATCGATTTCCAGACATCTCCAAGACCGCTGAGGCTAGACCAACCAAACGTGCCACATGTATGGAGGGTCATCTGAAGTGGTGCAACTGATAAAAATTTTTGACCTTGACCTTACTGGTCAAGGTCAAATCGCCCCTATGCGACGTTACGTAAGATATAACTTCCGGTGACCTTGACCTCAAGGTCACTTTCCAGTCATCATTTGCGAGTTATGACATCATTTATGTTTTAAAGCTCAATAACTCGAAAACTATTGAACCTAGCGCTTCCGCACCTTACTGGTCAAGGTCAAATCGCGAAAAAGGTCAATCGGCTTCCAGACATCTACAGCAAGGCCGTTGAAGCTAGGAAAGCCAAACTTGGCATATATATAAAGGACGATGTGATCTGACGCACCCGTAACAAATTTTTGTCCTTGACCTTACCGGTATAGTTGGTAGTATTTAGGAGGATGTCCTAGATTCATGCACTTGAAAATTGTTAACAAATAGCAATATCATCTAACTTCCGTTATAAGTAATCATTTCAAATGGGGTTTAATTCGCTGTGCGAATTTCGCTCTAGTTCTTATGCAATCTTACATGCATTATTTTGCAAGTGTTGAAATGAGCACGCTTTGATATGCATCGGTATGCTTTTGTATGCGGAATTTGTGCGAGTTGGTGACTGTCGTGGTTTGGCGGCTTTTCCAAGACATGCTTTTATATGCTTTGGTACATTTTTATCTGCTTTTGTACGAATTAGTACGATTTTGTCTCACTGAACCAAGTGCAAGTCTACAGTTACCGTAGCAGGTAAGAATGAGCCAATTAGTTCTCATCAATAAATTCAAAATTTCACTACTTATCAAGCCGTCGATGTGACAACAAGTTAAAATCCATAAGAGTGATCAAATGATAAATGAAGAATAAAACGAATTTGCTTGTAAGAACTAGGGTCACAGTATTTCCGTTACGGTTAAGCAACAGCTGCACCAAAATATTAGACAAAAAGAGATTTTAGAATGAAAATTCATCGTTATATAGTCGTTCACATTTGACATCATGGAAGACGCGTTATAGTTGAGTATGCTTTTGTATGCTTTTATATGTTTAAGTTTGCTTTCCACGCAAGTTTGAGCAGACAAAAACGTACTAAGCGTACAAAAGCAAATTAGGCTATATAAAAGCACAATTACTTGCCTGCAATAATATGCAATAGTACGCAATAATTTGCAATTTACCTAATTTGCATTCATATTTCGTATAATATCGTATACGATTGTATACGAAAATATGGTACAAAAGCATGCAAGATCTCATACGATCTTATACGCTTTTGCACGGACGTTTCGTGGGTAAGCGTTGCTGTTAGTTCGTTAGAGGCTATTCTCTCTTCAAATTATAATTGCCTCATTAACCGACTGTGTATGATCAAAGGCCAAGCAGACGCACGTATGATCAAAGGCTAAGGAGGTGCATGCATGATCAAAAGACAAGGAGACGCATGTATGATCAAAGGCTAAGGAGATGCATACATGATCAAAGGCCAAACAGACGTATGCATGAGCAAAAGCTAAGCAGACGTATATATGATCAAAGCCTAAGGAGATGTATGATATGATCATAAGTCAAGCAGACGTATGTATATTCAAAAGCCAAGCAGGCGTATGCATGATCAAAAGCCAAGCAGACGCATGTATGATCAAAGGCTAAGTAGACGCATGTATTCTCAAAGGCTAAGCAGACTTATTCTGGCCCGGGACTCAACCATCAACCTTCAAGACGAAAATAAATGGAAATTACACAATGAAACTGTCCCTAAATCCCTTTTCTCATTTTCATTGAAACTAAAAAAAGTAAAATCAGGTGGCGCTGCAGTCGGTGGCATGCTATAAGCAACATCAGCATGGCACATGCGATGTGATGCAAGTTCTGTCGGTTCTATATGCATGTAGATGCCCAACAAATGTAAAAATTCCAGCGAAAAAGCGGACGTTTTGCGCTTTAAGATACTGCTTCGTAGCTCTCGCGGAGTGAAGACGCGCATTGTCCTGCTGTAGAATTAGACCATTTTGATACATAAAAAGGGACCGACGATGGCTCCATAAGTTGTTCTCGATACTGTTCAGCCAAACGAATGCCGTTGACAGAGTTCAGTGCGATGAACGAACGGCATGCCTTCCCATACTTTCACACTTTTAATGCCCCATTTCTCTCTTGCTTGAACGCAGGAATTGCTAAAACCCTCGTTAGTTCGGTTCTTCCGTCGACGTAAATTAAGGAAAAATGCGATTCATCGGTAAAAAGGACTTGGTCCCATTGTCGCTGCCTCTAGTGGAGATGTTCATTGACTCACTGAAGTCGTGCGCGTCTTCGGGAGGCGTTAACAGGAATCCTTGATAGAGACGGTGAGTGTAAACTTTATCGATGGAACCAGTTTCTCACAGTCTGGCTACAGACACGGTTATTATGGGTTCCAGGGGTCTGTCTGGCAGTGACTGTTGCCCGCTGTCTCCCCGAAGGCGGTCTGTGGGAGAGCCAGTTTCCTTTAAACGGTTTCTAAGGCTTGTCACTGTGGATTTGTGTACTCCAAAAGCTTTATTAACCACTGGGGCAAAATTTCTAATTCGGAGCATCCCGATGAATTGCGATCAGTCTTGGCATTACTTAGGCTTACCAGATCAGGTTGAAACTTCGCACAGCGTGCCGACTATGATTTCCAATTTTAATCTTGTAAGTTCAATTTTTACCTCAGGACGCAATAGAGTGTCACGAAGAAAAGGGGGTATTTAAGCTTTTCGGTCTTTAATTCCTGGTAATCGGGCATTAACCACAAAACTTTGACAGATTAAATTCACACCTTGATTGGAATCATAGTCATATAGAAAAAGTGATTGGAATCCGACTATGTAAACAAATAACGCACAAAATGTGCGTTGCCTTGTTACATTTGTTGAGTATATATAGATAATGTTACTTCTAACAGCTCTCAGATTTTTGTACATTTAATATATTATAGGCAGATGAGAATCTAAAAAAATGAACAAAATGGTGGGTAAGATATGGGCAAAATTTGAAACCATTACATCACTAACAAAGCCTTAGCCCTATTTGAGCATAACCATACATCAAAGAGTGCTCTAAATTTTAAAGACAAATGAGCATAGAATTTATAATTAATGAGATTAAATTAAAAAATCCTTCATGGCATGGGGCAAACCGTGGTTTTTCTTTCCGTTAGCGACGGCAGTACAACCACGGTTTGGTCCCTGTCATGAAGTATTACTATAATATTTTCGCTTGCAGTTGAATGTGACTGCTGAACAAAATGCGTCAGAAGGCAAGCCGAAGTAAGATATGATCTACCGATCGTATCATGAACCGATCGTATCATGAACCTATCGTACCATGAACCTATTGTATCATGAACCTATCGTATCATGAACCTAACATGAACCGATCGTATCATGTACCGATCGCATCATGTACCGATCCCATCATGTACCGATCGTATCACGTACCGATCGTATCATGTACCGATCGTGTCATGTATCGATCGTATCATGAACCGATCGTATCATGTACCGATGGTTCCATGTACCGATCGTGTCATGTACCGATCGCATCATGTACCGATCGTGTCATGAACTGATCGTATCATGTACCGATGGTGTCATGTATCCATCACATCATGAACCTATCGTATCATGAACCGATCGTATCATGAACTTATCGTATCATGAACCTAACATGAACCGATGGTATCATGTACCGATGGTTCCATGTACCGATCGTGTCATGTACCGATCGCATCATGTACCGATCGTGTCATGAACTGATCGTATCATGTACCGATGGTGTCATTTACCGATCGGTTCATGTACCGATCGTGTCATGTACCGATCGCATCATGAACCTATCGTACCATGAACCTATTGTATCATGAACATATTATGAACCGATCGTATCATGAACCTATCGTACCATGAACCTATTATGAACCGATCGTATCATGAATCTATCGTTTCATGAACCGATCGCATGATGAACCTATCGTACCATGAACCTATTGTATCATGAACCTATCGTATCATGAACCTAACATGAACCGATCATGTACCGATCGTGTCTTGTACCGATAGTATCATAAACCTATCGTATGATGTTCCGGCCGTATAATGAATCAATCGCGTCATGTATCAAGCATGTCATGAACTGATAGTGTCATGTACCGATCGTATCATGAACCTATCGTATGATGTTCCGGCCGTATAATGAACCGATCGCGTCATGTATCAAGCATGTCATGAACTGATAGTGTCATGTACCGATCGTATCATGAACCTTTCATGTCTTGCACAGATCGTTTCACGTACCGATGGTATCAAGAACCGATGGTATCATGCATCGATAGTATCATCAACCTATTGTTTCATGAACCGATCGTTTCAGGTACCGATCGTATCATGTTCCGATCGTATCATGAACAAATCGCAGCATGTTCCGGTCTTATTTCGATCATTAAGGTTTTACAATATATGCCACGGTCCCAATAGAGAAATGTTCAAGGCAATACTTCTTTTCTAAAAGAATTGGGATGAATAAAAAAATTCGGACAGTGAAAATATCCTCTATTATGGTGGGGAAAATTTCGGGGCCGAAAACTTTCAAGGGTTGTTAGTTACTGGTAAATGAAAACCTTGTTCGCGGCATTATGTGTTCACATTTGCGGCTATGCCATTTCAACTGCAACAAGAGCGATTTTGCTACCGAGAGCGAAATTAAATTTTGGGATGAAAAATACTTTATAACAAAAGAAAATTGTCTAAAAAAGATAGAAAACGAGAACATGCATTCACAGTTATAGTGTGATATTTAATCGCTATGCGTTCGGGACGGTTTGTTTTCATAACTGAGATCTTGAGGTTCCACAGTGAGGTTCTGCAATTCAATCGCCTAACGACCCCTCCCACGCCCACGCCTCCTTCCCAAAGTCATCTAACTTAGCGATAAATGGAAATCAAATTTTTATGACAAAAACAAGAAACGGTTGTGTGGTGACTGAAAAAAAAACGCATCGTGTGAATTCAATAAAATTTTCGGATTGGAAAGGTTTAAGTCACATTAAGTGTAATCACTTTCCCGTTCATATTGCTTGAAACGCGCCTTTACCAACAAATGTCCACATGAACGGTACTACCTGCGGCCGCCTAAATTGGGACTATAAGTTTTGAAAAGTAACTAGAATTTCAATTTGTTTCAAATTTATTTGCTTAAAGGCTTTCAAACAACTCAGTCAAACAACTCACACAATTCCTTGGGAAATCTGACACTCACAGGACCAACAGGACACAGAACAATCCTTTTCAGTGTTGATCGACCAATACAGGAGTTTCTCAAGAAACTGAAAATAATTTACAGAAAACTTACGACAGCAAGTTCTATCTTGCAGTCGCATTACTTTTAGCTATTTTTAGAAGGTGGCGAAAAAATTCAAACAAAAAATAGATGAATCGTGCGCAAAATGCATGTAAAATGTTAATAATGAGCCAATAAAGTGAAGGTAATGAAGCTGATGGCTCGTTTCTTTTATAGCATCCGCAAAACAGTGGCAAGGTAGGGCAGATAGCATGCGCAAAAGACCTGCATTCTCTTTTAATTCCCAATAGAGAGGTTTCTGCAGCCGTAAATTCACACTAAACTAAGTCAATATTCGTATTAAAAACAGAGAATCTCAAGGACTTTTTTTGGAAACATGGATTTGAATTATATTTACATTTAATCTATGGATTGAATTTAAATGACAGTGCCACTCTATTTTAATGGGTATGCCTTAATATTAATTTTTAAATTTAATATTTGTTATCATTTATAGTTTAATTTTCTGCCTATCTTTAGGCAGAGTCAGACTTGAGGGAACCGAAACCACACGTCTGACAGATTAGACAGCCTTAGTGAAAAGTAAACACTTCCAATGTTAAATAGCATTTTACTTATTGTACGTGTCTTTCAAGTTGGAAAACGTCATTCTGAACCGAACATAACTTATCGAGTAATATGTTCGTACATTTCAATGTAGCACATTGGTGTTATGTCCTCCCAAATCCTTGTAGACATAATAAATGTATTCTTCAAATTTCAGTTGTTATGTTTTGCTATAAAATATAATATGAAACAGTTTGTAGATTTGTATAGATTTGTATGGATTTGTGTAGGTTCTGTAAAGATTTCTAGATTTGCATAGATTTTTAAGGATTTTTTTTCGGATTTTGTAATGATACAGTACTATCATTTAAATCATACTTTGCACAGTTTGTGTTATACTCTGCTCGTTTTTATTGAAAAAGTTTTTCCTTCGTACTTCGGAAGTCTTGTCAGGCGTAAGATTGGAAAATTTAACTTCTTTATAAAAAACGTCTATTGTTACAAATCAACAGCTCATGGATCATAGTTCATAGATCATGGTTCATAGTTCATTTATCATAGTTAATAGTTCATGGTTCATAGCTCATGTTTCATGGTTCATGGTTTATGGATCATGGTTTATGGTCAATGTAGTTAATATATTAATTTAAGGACCGGGACTTATACGCTAAAAATCTGATGAGGTATTTTCCAATTTGAATACTCTTCAGGTATTTTTAATTTAGCAACTGTTACTGAGATCCTTCGACATTTATCTTTTACTTAGATATATCGTTCATTCAGAATTTATACATCTAATTTATTTGGAACTATTTCAAATTGAATTTCATTTCGAGATCGCTTGTTAATTTAGACACATATTTACATCGTATTTTAAATAAAGTGAGGTTTTAATTGGCTCAGACAATTAGGCACATTCACCCGACCTGGCAACGTGTGCACTGGTTTAAATCCGACAATGCATCAATAGAGATTTTTGCAAGAACTTAATTTTTCAATGTTTAGGACTGAGAAGACTTCTGAAAGTCGAAGTAAAATCTTTCGGCCAAAATATTTACTATATTTGTAAAAAAGACTTGCAAAAGGCTCAGTATTTATTTTTTCCGTTTGATACTTAAAAAATACAAGGTAATAGCCTGTGTAGTATTTAGCTAATTAGGGAATCAATATCAATAATGACATTTACAAGGTTGTGTCTTTTATGTGGTCAGAAATAATGCAACAAAGTGTGTAATTTCTTAATATGCGTGTAATGTTATGAAGTCGAAGCACAGGAGTATGGGTTGCCATTTTAATCTTTTTCTAAACTTTCAACAATCTTTCAACAATTAAGTTTAAATTTCAATGTTTTAGTTTTTAAGATCAAAGCATATTTTTAAAATCTAACATTTGTTATATCTAAAACGGAATTTTATATCTATTTCATTAAAATGATACATATGGACTGGCAGGGTGGGGCTTGGGGTGGTCCTACACTCCCAATTAAACCTTTAAGCCGATACCCTCACAGCCCAATTCCTGACAATATTCTTGATACACGCTTCTTTAACAATATTAACTGATTTTTTTACCCCAGTTTATTAACGTGCTAGCTTATACGCTTACTCTTTCAACCATTAATTTAGATTTAAACGGATAAGAATGTATTAAATATATACAACTGTGAAGTGAAAAATAAATGCAATTCCTGAAACATCCAATATTGTTACACGATTTATTATTTAATGCTTTTTTAAGTGTTATTTATTATATATCTGGGCATTTAATGTCAGGTCTGCTATTGGTTTGAATTTTGGTTTTGATGTTTGTTTATTTAAACAAGCAGCTTTCTATAAATCTGTTAACAGTCTTTCGAACCCCGATAGTTGGTAATTGAATTTTGAATTTAAATTTTTGGTCCCAATTTTTAACAATAAATACAATAATTGTGATGTCAATTATTTCATTGTCTGTTATTTTTTTACATTATGAGTGAAATGAGAATTTAACTTTTAAAATTATAGCTGTAGGCCAAACCATAACAAAGTTTAAATATTTAGAAGTACAACCGATTAAATTATGTAATTTTACAACATAAACATTTAATTGATAATTTGGATAATTGATTATATATATGGAATTGCATTATTATATAATATATAATGATAGAAGTGACATTTTTTGTTATATTGGAACATTCACTGGTCACAAAATTATTTACTTTTCGACATTTCTCAACAAAAATTAATTTATATCATGGGGGTTGACAGAAAATGTGAATCAGCAGAATGCTAGCAGAGATTGTATCGCATGCTTCTGAAGGATATAGCTTTATATATGGCACTGCATCATTATATCATGCTCGAGTAGAATGCCAGCAACGATTGTATCACACGGTACTGGTGGATATAGCTTTATATAGATTTTGAAGTTTTATTACTTATTTGGTTACTTTTAAGGTGTGTAGGGGTTGAGGCTTGGATTCATTAAAGCCATTACTTTCTCATACTGGAATGTCTAATTAAAACTGTAACCCAAATAAAACACAGTATTGTCCCGAAACGGCTGACATTTGCCAAAAACACCGGCCAATGAGGGAATGGTCGGTAGTACAGAATAGAATATAAGCTGCCTTCCTATGCCAGCCATACATTTATTTCCTGACCGATACTTTATATGGATTTGATTTTGTGTGTGCCTGAGCATGGGAGGAGAGGAGGTGAGCGTGACAGTCGAAGGGCAGGTGGAGGCCGGGGAGGGATGGCTAAAACTACTTGATTCGCCGTCGTTGTTAATCGCTTTGCAGTTGATTTATAGAACAGCAGCATGACAAGGTGGACACTTTATCATAATGTCATACTTTTGCATCCCATTCATAAAGTCGGTTCTGATATCTAAATTTAAATTTAAAAGTCTAAAGCGTCTATTTATATACTGTAACAAACAAAGACCCCAGACCATAAAGGTCTTTTGCTTGAACTGTTGTTAGCAAAAGCTGCAATTTTAAGCTCGGATATTTCGCTAATTGTGTCTTTTACTTAAATGTCTAACTATTAGAACAGACTAACGGTCTGATAGGGAATTAAAGCTCAGAAAAATGCATACTATTTAGACCACGAAACAACCGCAGTAGCTTTTATTCAGAGTTCTGTGCTTCTGTGCTTTATTTTAACATGTTCAATGTGTGTCTATGTATTATTTATGGATGCTTTTAAGAAGTTAAATATTCAAAGGTTGTACTTTTAGACCATTGTAAGCAACAAGCTAGTCACGTAGTTCGTATTTCACTGTGAAAGCATTCTAATATTGTTACCCATTATGTCATCTGTATCTGAACTTGTAAACAGACTGAATGCGAATTTCAATAGGGACGTATTAATTCACTTAGAACATACATCATTTAGAACCATAAAAACTAATGCTTGCCTTTACTCATAGAGCAATACCTAAAGCTTAAAAATTGGCCATGACTCATTTAGTAATGGCCCTGGAGCTAATATCCAGTACTGCCACAGAAAACACACCGCGTTTACAAGCAGAATACAAGAATCAACTACATGGACTGGAATGGAATATTAAAAACTACATCAGGCGATTTTTTCGTGCTGACTGTCTTTAATATGTAGTTCATTTTAGTCAAATCTGAGATAAGTAAGCCAAAATAATCAAGATAAAATCATGATTCGTCCAGTGTTTAAAAGGTTTGCGGAAACAACTACAGCTCACGGAATTGGTCGGATTGCGTCAGCAAAAAGTGTAGGAGCCCGAGTTACTTGGAGCGTTGTCGTCCTTAGCACATGCTTACTTTGTTTTACTCTTATTTATCTTCTTTTTGTTCAGTTTTACGAAAGGCCGATAACGATTCAACATAAGGTGAGATATATATTTCCTAACAATGACAAAATGAAAAGTTTACACCTCAGTGTCTTATAGTTTGAACTGGATAAGTATATATCAAATATGTTCGGACTGTTGTATCAAAATTGATAAGTGCGGATAGATAGATGAACTAAAACATGACTTATACTTGTAAAACTTAAACTTTGTAGTATAAAAAGTTCTTCATTAACTTATAGTATTGTTTTTTTATAGATTATATTTTCGGAGACAGAATTTCCTGCAGTTAGCTTCTGTAATTTAAACCCCTTGCGACGCAGTAAAGTGCATGGCAGTAACTTACTTCAATTGATTGAACAAATGGAAAAAGAGACAATTTCTCAATTTAGTTTTAATGAGGCTGTTGGTAAGATAATGATGTTTTACTTCATTGCGCTTCTTCTGTTCTTATATTGTTTGGCTGAAAGGTTGCTGCAGTGGTTAAGAAAGCAGTAACAGAAAATAAATAGCAGCGGGCATTTGTGCACTTTCATGGTTATATACACGTTTTGTCATG
Source organism: Protula sp. h YS-2021 (assembly GCA_949752745.1). Taxonomy (NCBI): domain Eukaryota; kingdom Metazoa; phylum Annelida; class Polychaeta; order Sabellida; family Serpulidae; genus Protula; species Protula sp. h YS-2021. Next base: position 13,447,199 of record OX457024.1, on the reverse strand, counting down.
ATGCTGCTGAGTAATAGTCTGATCTAACGTTGATTTCAAATGTTTGTTTTTTAAAGTTATCGCCATAGTAGCACAGTGTAATACTTTGATAACACTGAAGTGTATATTATTAAACGTAATTGTAGAAGAATGCGTCAGGGCAATAACAGTAACTGAAGCTGGAAACCTGACTTCTCCTGGCTATCCAGGAAATTATCCCAATGACCTACATTGTAGGTGGACATTCAGTGCAGCGAAAGGATTCTATGTCAAGCTGAATGTCACAACCTTTTCTTTACAGTATGACGAGGCCTGCAACAATGATAAAATAGAAGTAAATGTCATTTAGTTGTATAATTACCCAAAGCATTTTTTCATTATTCTTGAATTTAAAAAGGAAACTATGTAAAAGATGTTTTGGAAGTTTGTTTAAAATAACATTAAAACATATTGAACTTAGGTATAGATAGATAGACAGAGAGATAGACAAACAGATAGATAGATGAATAGATGTTATGTTGTTTTGTTAGATAACTGATGGCTCAGAGCTCATTGGTTTTGCCTGTGGTTCACTCAATGATAGCGACAATGTATTTGTGATAGTATCAAGTCACAACTCACTAGTACTTCATTTTACATCCGACAATTCTGACAGTTCTTCAGGCTTTGTTATTGAGTATTCTCAGACATTAAAAGGTAAGTAACAAACTAGACCATTTTCGCTACCGATTAGCGAAAATTACACGTAGGGATCACAAAAATACGACTCTGGACTCTTAACCTCTTACATATCGTCTCTTAGGCCCAAAGGATTGAAAATAAGCTCAAAATCACTCTCTAACTGTTTTCAAGATAATGGCCAACTTCCGGTTGTTGGCTTTCACCTTTACCGAGGAGGAGGTCAAGGTCACCGAGGCACCCCTTGCATATGGTCTTCTAGGCCCAAAGGATAAAAAATAAGCTAAAAAAATTGAATCGTTTTTGAGATAATAGTCAACTTTCGGTTTTTGACTTTGACCATGGCTCAGTAGGTCAAGGTCACCGAGGTACCTCTTAAAAATAATCTTTTAGGTTCAAAGGATCGCAAATAAGCTCAAAATCGCTCTGTCTCTTACCGTTTTCGAGATAATGGCCCACTTCTGGTTTTTGGCATTGATCACGGCCGAGGATGTCAATCGTTCTCCAAGGTCATAGTTAAAAAATGCGGATTTTACAGAGTCCAGTCACCCTCTATCAGTGAGCCAAATTTCATCACTCTTTAGCAATTGAAAAAAACCCAAACGCTGCAGCCAACTTAAACTTGCAAACGCATGCGGTGACGGCTTTCATTGAGAGTTGTGTAATGAATGCACTGTGGCTGATATCGTGCCAGTTTAAACTACAGCTCTCAGCTTCTTGCCGCCTGTTTCCCAAATTTGTTTTGTCGTTTTTTTATTGAAAAATTAAGCATATTTTAAAAAAGTACAGGAGGATCAACTAAACATACTAAGTTTATTACATCCAAATTTAATCTTTCTAGCCCTAACGGCCTCTGACTAGTTCCACGGATAAAGTCAAAAACGAAAAACTGCGCCCACAACTGCGGCTAAAATTTTCGTACAAATTCAATACACTAGGAGATTTTGTCAAATTCCCAATAATTACCAGATATACAAATATCCGCACTCTAAATAAACAATGACAATGTGTCAAATTTTATCCACATCTTTCAAATTGTTTTAAATGTGAATGTAAAGTGCGACATTTCTTCGAAAGCGAGGACCGTTGGAGAACTATATCTTTGCCTAGATCATGTCCAGTGGAATAAAGACATCACATTAATGATTTAAGCTATGTGAACTTACTTTCGGCTTTTCGGGAATTTTGTTAGATTTTTTGTCACTCCATTCCCATAAAATAGCGACAAAATGTTTATTCATTCAGTTTACATATAAACTCGATTTTAGTTTTTTTTGTTGTTAATTAATGCAAACAATACGTTGATATGATACAATCTGGTTACACTTCTTCAGCATTTTTTTTCAACCTTAAGACAAAAACAGTATGTTGTGATTAGTTTATATTAATGCTACCTATAAGTTTTACCTGTAAGTGTAGTTTACAATTGTACATTTTAGAGGAATCATCATTTCCAAACTTATTCCATGACAATAGATCAAGACCTTCGTTGGCACCCATAGGTATATAAGATTCCTTTTGCTTCTAAATGCTAATCCCTTTAAACAAATAATTCAGATTTTTAAACATATAGTAAATAAATCTGAACTCTGTTTAAAACCTTTTATGTTGACTGAATTTGGACCTTAATGTTACATAATTAATTTTAACAGGGGAGACTATTAGTTCATTTACTTAGAACGTTTGTCTGGTAATTCCAAAGTTCGAGTAGTTGAGACTCTGTTACAGGCGATGCAAATGTGGGCTAATAGATTATCAACACATAACCAACATACTAAAGTTGCATACAGAGCTGTCATTATAATATATTAATAAATGATAGCTCTCAGCTGAATCCTTTTAGTCTAAACGTTTTGCCAATATTCCAATGAGCATAACAAAATGAAAGACATAAAATGCTTATTTATTTTTGCATGTTCCTCATTCAAAGAATGCGGTGGACGAATCGATATCACAAAGCCTGGCACGCTGCAGTCTCCCGGATATCCAGACGGCTACGCAAACAATCTTAATTGTTCATGGTTATTCACAGCTGAGGAAGGTTATCGTATTAAACTTCGATTTCTCCAATTTTCCTTAGAAGAAAATGAAGACTGTCTATTTGACGTGGTCAAGGTACATATCTTCAAATGTTATAAAAGTTAAAATGTTGTTAAGGGGGACCACATAATCATGTAAGCCGTTAAGGTATTAACTGTTAAAGATATATTATAGAACTGAGACTGATGAGCATAATGTTGCCGCAAATATTAGGCGGGTATCCTTAACTGCAGCCTTTTGTCTAGAAGTAATTAAAAGCTTTATAACTATAAGGATAGGTCAGTGGGCTGGGTGCTTTGCCACGGACACGCGTGGAAGACCAGTGAACAAATCGCGCAGATCATGGGGTTGGGTGTTTTGTATTGGATTGGGACATGTGTGGAACTTCTACGAACAAACCGCACAGATCCTGGAGCTAAGTGCTTGGTATGTGATTCCGCCACACGTGGGAGGCCTGTGAAAGAGTCGCATAGATCGTGGAGCTGGGTGCCTTGTATTGGATTCTGACACGCGTGGACCGCCTGTGAACGTGTTATAATAATCTGTAGAGTATAAATGATTTCATAGAAAAATAAATAGAAATGCTTGGTTCAGATTAAGACCCTTTTTGCAAGACAGAGAGCATTGAGAAAACAAATAAAGAATGACAGTGAAAATGTCAAAACAGAACAATATCATAATTATCCACTGACATTATCTCTTGAACTGTAATTGTCATTGAAGATATTTGACGGGCCAGAGAAAGAACATGTGTGGTCTGGTTGTGGATTTATTGATAGCAGCAGCTGGTTTGGAGGAATATCAAGCAAAGAGACAATTACATTGACATTCCAAACTGATTCTACTACTATTGACTTAGGATTTGTTATTGGATATTCTCGGTTTCTACCAGGTGTGTTTCTTGATTGTTTCACTGTCAATTTTGAAATGTAATGTAAACATTTGAAAATGAAACAACAGAAATTGATACAGATGTACAGAGCACCTCACGAAATATTTTAAGAATCTTTTGCGTCGATTGTCGACTTTTTAACAGGAAATCACACGGAAGAGTGCAGCCAAACTGCTGACGTCATCTTTCTCATAGATTCGAGTGGTTCTATTATGGATTCTGGAGGCCCTGGTGTAAATAACTGGAAACTTCTCAAGGACTTTGTAATAAACCTTGTGTCTAGTTTACCCATCTCCAGTTCAGAGTACCACATATCCTTGGTTAGATTTTGCAATAGAGCTGAGCTTATCTTTCATTTTGAGTATGACAAGGAGTATATCTTTAACAAGATACGGAATTTACCAATCATGGGTGGAAATACTAACACGACTGGTGGTTTAAGGTTGGTTTATCGGGAATTGTTGAACGGTAGAGGGGGAAATCGTGTCGATATTCACGATTACATTATCCTCATAACCGATGGATATTCTACCATTGACACTCAATGGTTGGAGTCAACTGCGAAAATGATTAAAGACACTGGAGCGGTTATTCTGGCTGTTGGAATCACATCTGCTATAGATGAGCGTGAGCTTCTATCACTATCGTCTCCACCACAAACTGAAGGAGAAACCTACTTTTTCAGTGCGGATTTTACAACACTTGGACCAATCAAGCAGCAATTGGTGAAACAAACGTGCTGGAAAAGTGAGCAGTTTGTTTCAGTCTATCAATTCGATTAATGATAAATTAATTTGACGTATTTGAATGAGCTTTCAACATGAATGCATCAGTCAGTGAGATCGATTATTCGAGCAGAAAAATATGCGTTTCTTTATGTAAATGAAATTAATTACGGTGTAACAACTGAATGACTGAGATCAATAATGCAACTGTAAGCCTTCACATCGAAGGTAGATTTTTCTTTCCAGTCGTTGCTATTCTTACTAAATTGATCATTCCATAATAAACAAACACACTGAACTGCGTGGTATAAGAATTTCTTTTTTTTTTAAATTCTGTGTGATATAAGAATTTAGTTCTAGAAAATTTGGATATCTTTAATTTATTTGAAGACTCACATTACTGCATTCTTATTTTGCCTGTGAAGCAGCGTCAGTAGTAAACACTCAGACGTCATTGTTTGTTTTGATTACACTCCTTTATAATTGTATGATTTGATTTTGAACAGTGCCAGAGGGTAAGTTAGAATATTTGTTGCTTTTAGCTGCAACTGTTAGCTTATGATTCTGCATGTAACTGTTGGCTTTGTTCTTCTATTTCGCTTCATTTTTAGACTGAGATCAGACGGCATCAATCATGTTTCTTATCTCACTGCTTGGTCACAAGATTCGCAAATGAAACCCATGTGATCCAACTATCGGATCTTACATTTTAATTCCATAAAAGTCTCGTTAAATTCAATATAATTCCATTAAAAGCCGTCGCATAATAATCTGGATGATAGTAAAGTGTTTTGACAAATATATAGTTGAATAAACATGCACCACTTCTATCAAGTTTAAATGAACAAGAGTAGTGTTCATCTAGTCTAATAATTGCTTTAACGAAAAGATTATTTATCTTTTTACCATTAAGTATTAAACGTGCAACAATGCAATGTGTGACATTTCATAAGTGTACGAGTTGTGTTGTACAAATAAAGCGCGAACAAATGTATTGATTTTAAATATTGACATTAATTAATTTCATTCACTTCATTTCTTACTGTTTTTAGCTTCATTTCAATGATACTTTTAGAGCAAACTGTGTGTTTCTTTTTTCCTTTACGCATTCCAGAAATCTCATTAATATTTACATTTTACTAATATCACTTAATTTGACTCGGGTTAAACGTTTGCCTTTTATCGGATACATAAGATGCATGGGCACTTGAACAGTATAAAGAATACATGAACCAACGTGAAAATTAAATATAATAGTAAACTTTTTTCCTACCTACCAAGGTAATTACAGTCATAATTAAACAGGCTTTAGTCAGGTTTTTCAATGTTTGTGCTTTGGCCTATGAAACAGCTAAAACAAATGTATATTTGATTTTTGAGGCATTCGTAGTATGTTCTTGAATAATTTACCCAAATCTTATGTTGATTTTTTATTTATTCTTCGATGCGCATCATGGACTGATAATGACTTTGAGAATGAATGTGTTCTCTGTACTGTAGTTTCGTGTGGAGGGCATATCAATGTGAATGGATCGGGAAATTTAACTTCTCCAAGGCATCCATTCAGCTATCCTAACAACTTTAAGTGTCACTGGTTACTACATGCGGAGGAAGGTTTCCGTATAAAGTTGACTTTTATGGCTTTCTCTCTTGAAGAGGAACTGTTTTGTGGCTATGACAAATTACAGGTACATGTGTTCGGTGACATTTTGTTCTTACAGAAATAAAAAATAGACTTCAAAGATAAAAGAGTCCAAATCAACAAATAGTTTCAGTGTGTTCGTGCAATTCAATGGTTAAAGATAGGCTAACTAAGGTTTATGGACATATCTCACCACTTGTCGCCCAATGCATTGAGCACAAAAATTCCAAAGAACACATTTGTTGTTTAAGGGATGCAAAAATAAGTAATAACGAGAATCAATTTCACAGACGCGAAATATTGAATACGTGACCAAAATTAAGATTAAAAAATCTCCCCTTAACTAGCCTTTTCTACTTTAAACGGATTTAGGTTTTATTTTCCTTTTTCATTTAATGAAAGAAGCATTCTTTGATAATTGAAAGCCATGCTAGAGAAAGAACATGCCTGAATGAAAGAACACCTACTACCTCCTCCTCTTCAACCCTAAACCTGATATGTGTATCAGGTTTGATTTACTTTTAACGAAGGCCTTTTAAGACTTAAAAGACTTGATATATATATATTAAGTCAAGTTCTGTGCCATATAAGAGTATATTTTTTATTAAATCTTGAGTAAAAGCTTGAACCTACAAAACAACTTTGATGATTAAATATAGATATTTGCTAAAAGGCAAAGTAAAAAGAGCACACAACCCCTGCAGCGCAGTTTACATTTTAATTTCACTACTATTAATCTGCTTTCCATGAACGCAGGAAGAAACGGTGAACATATAGTATGCCTGCCAGATTTGCCCGTGTTTACCAAACGGTGTCGGACCAGTCAGCCATACACGCAATCTGCAATCGTTTTTGAATATGCTATATATATATATGCAGATAATAGACGGAGCAGAATCAGACGAAGTGATATGGAATGGGTGTGGAAATGTAGGCGCGGGCTTTACAGCAGTATCCACTGGCAATGCCATGACACTTCTATTCACCAGTGATATCAGTATTAGTTATGAAGGATTCAAGGCAGAATATTATCTATTCACGACCGGTAAAACATGAAAAGCACACACATGTTTTGTTTTATGTATTAATGCAAATCCCAGCAAGCTACGTAAGTCAATTGCTACCAAAATAGAAAAATACTGACAAAAATTAAGAATATTTTATACTTTGGTTGTAAAATTTATAAATTATAATTTTGGAGGAATTTTGTGAAGGAACTAACTTCAACAGCCTAGCAACTGTATGTTTGTCTACAATACTGCAACGGGAATCATTGTACTGAGAGGAAAACTAGTGAAAAATAATGAGTAAATGGTTACAATATCCCCCAGGCTTTGTAAATATTGTACTGTAAAATAAAACATAGTGTACTAATATTGTACGAAATAAATATGCACATATGCAAAACACATTGAAACCGTTTGTTACATCACCTATAAAACGATGACATGAAGCTAAAATGAAAGTTAAATTACATTTGCAGAGCGAATCTTCTTTGTTCTTTAGTGCTCAGACAATTTTTTCCCCTTTTTTTGTTGATGTCAAGTACAGAGAAAATTGCTTCATTTTTGATACACTATGGTTTTGCTTTGAAAATGGATCTTACAGCGTTCGTACTGACATTAATAAAAACATTCGGGCTTTTTATAAAGTCATTTATTTATGTATGTGTTTGCGTTTTGCGAACATTTGATTAACAAAATTGTCATCTGTCATATCTCTGTTTTCTTAGCTGGGTTTGATTGCAATGTCGCCACTGATTTTGTTTGTGACGGCTACAATAATTGTGGTGACTGGTCTGATGAGGAAAACTGCGACAAATGTAATACTGCTTTACTATTAGTGATAATTTCATTGTTATCATAGTAAATGACAATTAGGAACACATTTGTAGAAATATTACAAATAAAAAGCTATTATAGTCAGGATCGAAGATTGCAATATAATAATCGGAATTTACAAAAGTTTGTATTTAAGGAAATACCATAAATGTTGAAAAATGTGAGGTTACAAAAACTGGTACAAACTTCTATATATACGTCATCCTAAGTTGCAAGTATCCATTGGTGGAAAACAGTTAATAAGGAATAATAATTTTCTTAATATTTTGTCCTTTATTATGAAATTTGCCTGTTGTTAGTAACACCTACTCAGAAAAATAATTTGTCTTCGCGTCGTTAATGTCAATAATATGCGGATGTATTCAATATTACATTGGGCATAGTCGACATGATTTTTCAATCACTTATCTTGTCATACATTTAGGTGAGGGGCGTGGAAGCTTGACATTTCACTGCAGCACTGGAAGATGTATCAGACGGTTAAATATTTGTGATGGCATTTCCCAGTGCCCTGATGGAGAGGACGAAACTTTTTGTGGTGAGCTAATTTTAATTAACATCTTCTTGTTGTAGCACACTTAATCATAATGAAAATTTAAATCGGCTAAACAGAAGTTAAGTGAATTGGTTATAGAACAGATTAACGCTGGAAGTATCGATGATGAATGTAGCATCAATTCTATGCTTAGCCTGTACATCTGACACGTCAATGAAACGGTTACGTCTTGCTAAAATAAAATATAAAATATACTTCTCATTTGTTTAGGCAAGAAAAAAGATAAGTTTCTCATCATCCGATCGAGTCAATAAAATTGCAAATAAAAAAGAGAGTGACTGGGTTGTGACTAAAGGATTTTGAGTAAAAAATATCAACGAGCCTAAAAAGTAAAAGGATTTATCCGGAAGTCAGATAAAGTGCTTAAATTGGCAGAGCAGAAAACGCTTAAAAATAGCAGCTCATAAATTATAATTTTAGTAGTATGTCATAAAATGTCTGATAAAAGCACTAGTGTTGCAAAAAGACAAAATTTTGATAAATGTCAAACCAGTTTAATGAAACTGGAGAAAATAAGCAAGATAAATTTTACTCTTCGAGTTACTAACACAGCAAGCAACTCAGTTGTTCTTACATAATATATTTGTAACAGTTAACAGTTCACAGAGTAACGTGTTCTACATGCGGTCTCGATCCCAAATTGTAAGCCTTTTACAACGGAAGTACTTACGGGCTCATTGAAGAAGGCCACAGTAGCTTCAATTCCAGAAAAGCGCAATTTTGACAAAAATAATTTGAAAATCCATAGATCAGTCAGTACCATAACACTGCTATTGAAGATAGTTAAAAAGTGCTATGCCAGCTTAACAACTATAAGACTAAAAATGACCTCACGAACCATCCAGTCCAATCGGCATTTAGAACATGATACAGCACTGAGAGGGCACTAATTCCCATTGCAAAAGATATCATGGTAAAATCGGTAGACATCTTGATAGACGTCGTGGCGTAGTTATAGTTTTAGTGGAGCTCTCCCAGACACTATCTACCATAATATCCTGAGTTCCCCAATCAGCATTAAGGGCAACATGTTGTTTCGGATTGGCAGCTGCCTTTCTGGAAGATCGCAACCGAAATTATATGTCCACCTCACGTGTGATGGATCTCAAGGCTCTCTTATAGAACTTACTTGTTCGGAACATTATTAGAAGGCATGCACTGTGCTTTAAAATCTATGCTGATAACGCAGAGCCAATATGCTTCTTGATATCAAGAGCGACTATGATTTCAAAGAAAACAGAGCAGTGTGTTTGGATTTGGAAAGTCAAGGATTGATGACTGTGAATATGTTTAAGCTCAATGCAGAAAAACAGAGGTTCTGATGATAATGTCGCCGCACTTCAGTCATCAGATAGAAGAATGTCCAATTATCAAATTGTCGATTGTCTTTTCGATGGTAACATCAGCTTCTCCAGCCCGCAATATAACGATGAAATAACAAATATCAAGGCTGTGCAAAGTTGAGTCGGTCATATCCGTATTATAGCACCAACTTGGCTGCAAATCTCGAAAGACGCGTGTGAAAAAAACACTTCATGCTATGATCACCTCCTCATTGGACTATTCCGATGTGTCCTTTTCCTTTTAAACGCCTAAATATATGAGAATATGGTATATAGGGCTGTTCTTAAGAAGCGAAAGTGCAATTTATGTAAACCCGTTACTCAGAAAACTACACTGAATCCCAATCAAAGTTCAAATAGATTTTGAAATTCTGAGCATGAATTCTAAAGCGGAAAATATAAGAGCGCGGCCATATATCAAAGACCTTGTGACAATTCGAGTCCAGTTTCGCAGCCTTATGTCATTAAGTAAACTAAATCATTTCGTTGAGCCTCGATATAAATCGAAGCAGCATAGATAGAGGGCATTCAGTATTGTGGCTTCTTGACTTTGGAATGCACCTAACTTTTATTCCAACAAAAAACTCATATAAAAACCTAGATACTTTGGAGGTAGATTATTAGGAAGTTTTTCTTCATGTCACGTCAGACTGCACATAAATTTTGGATGATTTAAAAATCACTGTATAATCTATTAATAAGAATTGATAAAATTGCCTGAATACCCAGGTGGACTTTGCATTTGTTTTTAGGGCCTGCTGAAACATATGACGGTGATTTTGATCCTGATGAGCAGGTGTACAAGACGGCATACGATCTGGTTGACTTTCCATGGTTTAACAGAACCAGTGGGCAAAGTACATCTGAAGTAGAAAATTATCTAGCCTTTGCTACGGTGCGAAAATTTAAATTTTGTAGAATTGGTGTTTAAAATACCACCACTTAAAGCAGTACTTTTAACTTAAAAACATAGGTACATCAAAACTATTATTTGGTTATATTATTCTTACATTAAAGTTTTTAAAACCAAGATATTTTATCAACAAGACGCAGGATAGTCAATAGTGGTGGAGAAATAAGCTACCTAGCCTACAATGATTGATCTGATTTATCACAATACCCAAATTATTGATGATATTATATAAACGCATTGATTAACAGGCTTTAAGGAATGTATCGCTCAGCGACAGATATCAGATGGGGCATTCAGCACAAGAAATGATTCAAGAGTGTACATGGAATGGCAAAATCTGTTCTTTTCTGTAAGTCATCACTTGTATCCAATGTTGTATAAAACTCATATAATAGTCATATAATACTCATGAGGGATTAGACTCCTATATAATCACCATATTTAAGAAGAAAATACTCAATTTGTCAAAATGTTACTTTTAGGATATTAATGTTATGTTCCTTCTGTGGCAATAGTGCTTTTATACCTTACACACACATCAGTTATGCAGTTGTGGCAACACATTATGGATTAATACCTTAAAGGAACAGATTGGCTATAAGTTATTGACAAGATTTAATAGAGTGATGACAAGTATGTTTATGTATTTACAAATATTTGTTTTAATCCAAGTCATGAGAATTTAAATATGTGTATTTTAACAGTAATTTTACAGCGTTTTTAAGCAAAAAGTATGGAAATTGCTTCACATTCAATTCTGGAGTTTTTGAGCCTGTTGTAAATCAAACTCAGCCTGGCCAAGCTTATGATAAGTATTATACTGGATGTACTTAAATATTCATTTACCACTTCTGGTTTAAGGCATCTAATTATTGACTTAAAAGTGAAATTAAAATTGGAGTAAAAGTTCTTCCATATTAACAGTAAAATAATCTTCGTGTTCTATTGTTATATTTAAAAGTCTATTTAAAGTGACGTACAGCATATATTATTTTATAAGATTTTCAGTAACAGTCTTCATCAACCAGGAAGAATATTTATTTTCACTGGCTTCCGCTGCTGGTGTGCGAGTAGATATTCACAGGCAGGATGAGCATCCTTTCTTAGAGGACAGTGGCTTTAGCATACACAGTGGTCAACGAGCAGCAGTTGAACTGAATCAGGTAAAATCAAAAACAGAAATCTGCAAAGCAACTGAATGACTATTAATTTTCTGGATAGTCATGCACATTAGCATTATTTTATACAGAGTGTTTTGTTTATTATCTTTGATCTTTGACTTTTCAAGAATTCATTCAAATAGGCATTGCTGTTGAAATGTTTACAGAAACTCACAATTACTTTAATTTCTTTGATGTTTGGTGGTTTAGTGAACACTAGTACAAATTTTTATAGATAAGAAAGCAGCATCCTTACTTTCCATATAACATAAATTTTGAGGAATATTTGGAACGTTTGTTTTGTAGGTTCTTAGCGAAAAACTCGGCAACCCTTACAGTGATTGTACAGAAGGAAAAGAAATTCCGATTCTCTACAGCAAGAAATATTCTGTCCAGGTGCTGGCTTTTACTTAAGAATAACAGGCTAAATCTTTTCTTGCTGAATGTTGTTACTGTTGCGAAGTCTTTTTAAGACAGAGAGTAAGTTAATTTTAAAGTGAATTTTCTGGAAAACTCCAAACAGAAAATTAATACCTGTTACTGATCTTCAGTGATGACATCATACAAAAACTGATGGAATTTCAGGCATGCTTAAAATCGTGCTACCAAAAACGTATAATCGAACGTTGTGGCTGCGCTGATGCTACGCTGGCCGTGATTAGAACACAAAAAATTTGCAGCATGGACGCATCAAATAAAGGTATTGACAGAATGCAAATCTATTCTCAGCTTTGTAAAAATTTTCTTTAGTTTTAGTTTTAGGGTGAGTTTTGCACACTATTATATTTGTTATGCTAATGTCACAGCAGATGCGCAGATACTTGCGTTTGTAAAGGTAATACAATTATAATTATAAATGCAGTGGCTTTTGTCGGTTTGTGAATCATAAAATGCCTATATATATAAAGTGCGTATTGCGTTTTCAAAGTTCTCTCTCTCTCTCTCTCTCTCTCTCTATATATATATATATATATATATATATATATATGTATATATATGTATATATGTATATATATATATATATATATATATATATATATATATATATATATATATATATATATATATATATATATATATATATATATATAGAGAGAGAGAGAGAGAGAGAGAGAGAGAGAGAGAGAGAGACAGTGCATTTTAAATGATTAAGGACTATTGGTTTTATTTGCAATATAGATAAAGTAATCACTAAACATCACTCAGTTCTATAAGATCATGAAAAAGCACTGTTTCGATGTAAGTTTTACATTATATAACTAATCAATTTGAAACCTTTGTTATACTTATCCAGAGCGCGAGTGTGTATTAAAAGCACATCGTGATATTGAGTCAAGAAAGATCGACTGCACATGTCCGGAGCTATGCAGAGAGAAAATCTACAGATATTCCGTGTCAACTTTAGAATGGCCTGTACAGGCCTTGGCAGAAATTATCAAAACGCACTATGGACAACGAAACCAAGTCTTAAATACTTCATTGAATTCAGATAATGGAATAAGGAAGAATCTGCTTAAGTTCGATGTTTATTATCAGCAATTAAAATACGAACACATACAGGAAACAAGCGCATACACGGTTAGTATACATTTTACACTGTTAGTGTACATATTACACGTTTAATAGACATTATACATAGCTAGTATATATTATACACGGGCAGTGTAGGTTATAATGGCAAGTATACATTAAACAATTCTAAGATTTTGTACCTGTTGATTTTATTAAATCTTTTATATAGATACATTCATCACTGACATTTTCATATAGATGTGCTCCAAAAATTTCGTTAGGTATATATTGCATATTTTCGAGTTATAGTTTTCTCCATGGTTGTATTGATGATTTGATGATTATCCTGTATACAAAGTTATCATTTTATTTGACAGTTGCCTTTTTATTATCGAGGGCATCCCCGTACTTGCTTTGCCATTATCTAGTAATTCCTTTGTTTTTATCATTTTCACAGTTTCACAATAGTTTTGCGTTGTCTTATCAAAAGAAGCTTAAACGAAAAGAAAAACGAAACTTGGCACAATCTAGTTGGCCATAGGAAGAGGACCCATATGAAAATTTGCTTACCTTTGATGTAATCATCAGCGTCTTATGACATCATAAAAGTTTCGAAGTGAAACATGTCGAAAATGGTTTCATATATAGCTATGAAGCGAAATACATAATGAAACTACTATTTTGCAAGAAACATTTTGGTGACCTGCCTTTTAATCTGGAACGTCACAGTGACGTTTTTTGTGAAGGGTTTAAATGTGGGATTTCAACACAATGCACAGAAAGCTTCGAAGAATAAAAAACAAGGAATAAAACAGCATTCTAAAACTTTCCCTCCCCCATTCATACCCGCGTAGCATATGGCACCATAAAGTAACAGTTCAGGCATACTGGACTTAAGTATCATGCATATGTTGTGCTGCTTTGACCTCATACAACAGTGCTTAATGGTTCATTAATAAATGCACACATCTCTACGTTACTCGGTTAGCTCAAAGAACGCATGAAGATTTACATCCCCCGTGGCTCCGTTGAAACGGTGTTGAACGAGAATGTAAAGTAGTTCTGTTTACTTCATAGCTTCGTTAAAACTATTGTGTTTTTAATCAATATGATTAAGTTTTTAACCAATATGCAAGTTTTGAATAAATACTATTTCTCCTGCAGTTTTCGTTCGATGGCGATAAAAATAAAAATTTGTGGATGCATGGTCCACTCAGGATTGGAAGTAAGATGAGGTCATGGTAGTTTTTATTTTAGCAATATGCAGTGTTTCACTAGTTTGGCGAATCCAAACCTCTTTTACTAAGAACTTGTTTCTTTCTACTAATGCGTTGAATGTTATAAGAGGATAAATTCTTCTAAACTGGTATGGCGACATTATTTTTCAGTTTTTAGTGGAATGCTATATCTGTGACCCTTACTGTGGGCATTTTCTGCTCCAAGGTGTAATATTTTGCAGCTCGGTAGCGAAATCGGTGGATTTTTTATGGAGTATTAGCATTTTATATGCCAAGCTAAATATTGTTTATAAATATATCGAAACATGCTTCGAAATACACGTCAGACGGGTATATAAGAGGAACGCTGTCGGCAGCGCATCATATGTCCTTCGTAATTATGGCGAGTTCACCATTGATAATAGTTGATTGATTTATGTAAATACTGTTGTTGCAGATTCCACGGTTGCTGTTAGACGTTCACCAATGACAACAGTTGGTTGATTTATGTAAATGCTCTTATTACAGATTCCATCAATGATAATGGCTTACCGATTTTCATAAATATTGTTGCTGCAAATTCCGCGGTTGCTGTGGGACGTTCAC
Source organism: Protula sp. h YS-2021 (assembly GCA_949752745.1). Classification (NCBI taxonomy): domain Eukaryota; kingdom Metazoa; phylum Annelida; class Polychaeta; order Sabellida; family Serpulidae; genus Protula; species Protula sp. h YS-2021. The sequence goes on along the minus strand of OX457024.1, from coordinate 13,432,095 downwards.
CAATAATAATGATTGATTTATTTATGTAAATACTGTTGTTGCAGAAACCATGGTTGCTGGTAGACATTCATCAATGATAATGGCTTATAAATTTACATAAGAACTGATGTTGTAGATTCCACGGTTGTTGGGAGACATTCATCAATGATAATGGCTTATTAATTTACATAAGAACTGATGTTGTAGATTCCACGGTTGCTTGGTGACGTGGGAGGACAACTAGGACTGTGGATTGGACTCAGCATTGTTACGGTCTTTGAGGTAAATAAATTGAGACAAAGGATTGCAAATACTGAAAAACCGTGTGAATACTATTTGGGAATGGTATCTACATAGCAAAAACAACAAAGACACAACGTTTAAGAATTATGTCATAAAAACATAGAATAGTCGTGTCAAAAATAACAAGATCTTTGCTTGAAACTAAATTAATATTATATGTAACGTAAAAGTATAAAACACATGTATGTAAAATGTACGTAAGTTACGGATGACAGTTAGCTCAGTTGGTTAGAGCGTTGGTACGAAAATCCAGGGTCTCAGGAAGGTTCCAGCCCGGGGTGGTAAGCAGAATATTGACATTCGCTCCAATTGCCTTAGCTAAGCGGATGCACTGGGCTAGATCACCTATCAAGGAATTTAAGATTAACTCCAGCTGAGGCTCTCGATCATTCCTTGTAAAAAGTGTAAAAAGGTTGCTTGTGTGAGCTGCTGAATCATTCAAGACAATTTTATTCTATATAATTCAATAACAGTAACAAATCATTTGGAGTGTTCCATGTTTCCAATATGGAACCTCCGGTTACGTGCACTTACATCTCAATAATTGGTTCCGCTATGCGTCAGCAGACCTGTAATCAAACATTCTAGTTGTCATTATTGATATTGGTTATCTAATAAACATGCGTTCTTAGTAAAAAGGTGTCATTTCTACACAAGTAAGCAGTATACATAGGAACATAATTTATTGCAATTAACGTAAAAATATAGCTTTTCTAAATAAATACTACAATACAAAATAAAAAAATCTATTTATTATTTCGATGGTATTCCAAGCGTAATCCAGAGTGAACATATCAAATAAATCCTTTACTTGGCTTGAACACTAAAGGCCACTGACGGATATGATTAATATCACATAATTATGTAATTTTCTGTTGGCCTTAGCTTGTTGTGTTTTATATTTCATTTTATGATTATATCAGGTTATAGATCTTTTCTGGACAGTTTGTTTTCACGGCTTAAGAAAAGCAAGGAGCTCGTCATTTACAGCGAGAAGAAAACTAGTGATAGCACGCAAAGAAACTGTGCTGTAACTGGATAATAAAGGAAATGTAACCCCTGATGCAACTTATGTAGCTATCGAAGAATAAATTTTAACAATTGTCTGTCTTCATTCGTGTTGTATAATTTCTCTATGCATAGAAATACAGAAATATTGAACGAATTTGCTTGTGTGTAGAAACATTACAGTTTCTGTTGAAAAATGTCTGCTTTAATTTCTGCAGCAGTCTACCTTCAACTGCGTTGGGTAAGTGGCCAATAAAAAATGCTCCGGAAATGTTGTTTTACATGATATAATTTGAGCACCAAGTGATTGAAAAGTTACAGCATTTCTGTTTAGTTTGATTCATAATATCGTAAACAAAAAGTTTAATATGTGAGGTATTTCGGGCAAAGCGAATTATGCAACAAACAAAACCGATATCATTGTCCACGCAATGACCAAAATGTCATGATGGTGTTTGTGGGACTTCCGACATTGGTTTAATTAATATATTTCTAAGGCTAGTTTCGTGTCAGAACATAGAAGTGAAATTATCCGCTGCTTATTACAGGTGGCAAAAGTGTTTCTTCATCAAATATATACATGTTTCGAACAGTATGGCATTTTGATGAATTCTACAGTAACAGTGAAGTTACTAGACAATTATTTTGAAAAAGTATAGGAATTTATCGCAGTAGTGAGTGAATGAATAACATGCATGTATGTTATAATATTTGGAAATTAAAATTAGTGTTCACAAATAAACTTGTGAGAAAAAAGAGTATTGTGTTGAGAATTTCTACAGTTGCCGTGTGTTATTTAGCTTGCTTTTATCTTTTTAATTGTTTTCAAGAAGGAGAAATGTATCTCACTAAATTATAACAACTTCTGTTCCTATAAAAGTATCAATTGGGGTAGATTATGTGACGTAAAGCAGTTTGTGTGACCTTTGTTTTTGTTTTCACGTTTTTGTTTAATGTATGCGTGTGTATATTCTGCTTAAATTCTGATTTACGTCTTTTTCATTTACTATTTATTGCGTAATGTAACATGTCAAAAACGAAATGAAGGGATAAAGTGTGTAGTTTTGTAAATGTTTGAGTGCTGACTGGAAAAATCAATGTGTAAGCAAATTCACTGGAATATTATCGCATGTAAAAACAAAACTGGTCCTTAAATATAATTGCGTGTCATAATAAAACCTTTCTATTTCAATTATGCATTTTATCAAGTTCATCTTGCTTGCAACTATTAAACAATTTAAAAGCGTGTCCACTTTGGTTGGTCATCTCTGACAGTTTTTTCTTGAAAACTCAAAGAGTGCACAGATCTGATGAGAATACTCAGAGCCAACTGTTATGATAAAGCTACACAGCCTTTATAAGGCATTTTCGCACTTTTAAATTAACAACAAATATGACCCGATATTGTAAATATCGGAATTACTGATTGGTTTAGCTTATTCGGAAGCTTGTTTAATAATCCGACGGTGATGTCATGTGTTTATCTCTAAACAATATAAAAAGCCAGGTCTTTGAATATATAACGCATCTTTATATAAATCTATAATATTATATAATAGATATAATTATATAAGCAATAAAATATTTTGATCATATCGTTGTTACTAGAGATCCAAGGATTCGAATTATTATGTTAATAAACAACCGCTCAAAATCACCGTATGGCTTTGTTAATTTTACTGCCTTTTTAGTAGTAAAATTTCGGATAAAAAAATTTAGTAAAAGCGTACAGCTAACTTCCCGAATGTGGATATCAGTGTTAAGTTGATGGTTTTAGCAAACGGACATTTTGGGAAAATAAACACCTCGAAACAGGTCTTTGACAATTATAAAAAATTTGCACCTTTTATCCCGACTCAGTTACAGTTGTATGAATTTAACTTATTCTGAGTAAAACTTTTCTGAAATCACAGAAACCTAAAACAATAGAGTTACATATTGACTATAAGTTATTTAACATATCAGTATAGAATCGAATAATGCTGGTCATTTTTTTAATAACATTCATTACGCATATTCTATGCTCTTTACACCACTACTTGTTTAAACATACCATGTTTATAACGCCATATTTAACCACCAACTGCTTCTCGTTTTGCGGAACGGAACAGTTACTTTACTGTAAATATGACACCCTATTGTGCCACCGATATCTGCAACAACTGTGCAGTTCTAGACAAATAGGTTTAAATTTCCATGTTATTCCATTCTGTGTTTGCTTGTGCTTTAACAAAAAGCATGTCAGTCTAATGCAGGGAAACAGTTTGCTATTAGCAAATATAATGGGTAAAATTGAACTGTAATGTTATCAGTTATGAAGAATACGAGTGCAAAAATTGCTAATTACATACTAATAAGCTCTCACTCAATGCATAAGTTTTCAAATTTACAAAATATTTAGAGCAAAAGAGAGATGTGTATCTTTATGTATGTCACAAACAAACTGTAAAAAAAGAGAATTCACAAAGTACCCGAAAATTTCGGGTAATCTGCCAAGTTCATTGAAAGATTTATTAGGTGCTTAGATTATTTACCAATCATTTTAAGGCTCCAAAATTCGACGATTTACCTGAAACGATATCAACTTTGTTGTGCTTCAACTATTTTTTATCACAATAGTCATTTACGTTAGTCCTAACCTAAACAATCGGAATCATGCTTCGTCCACTGTTAAAAAGAGTTGAGGAACGAACTTCAGCCCATGGAATTGGCCGCGCCAGTAAGAAGTATAGGAACTCATGCTGTAACGGACTTGGTGTTAGTCTTTTTTGAGATAGTACACTTAACTTTTATATGGCCCCTAAATTTAAGACCTGTGTTAAAGTCATGTGATCCTCTGTGATTAGTTTGTAACACCTGTTCTGATCAACGGACCATATCCCACCAACTTTGTTATTTCTCCACGTGTTTGGCCAGTCTGTTAAAGTCAGTCATACTGGACAGATGTAGGTTTATCCTGAAGTTTAAGTCCGCCACAATTGGTAAGAACGTGATTATAATTAGTTATAATAAATTAAATGTTTTAGGTCAAAAACATTTAATGTGCAATTTAGATTAAATACTGACTCAATTTATCTGTTAATTATCAGTATTTTGGCACTAATTTTGTGGCAATGTGTTCAAATATTTTGTTATTGTTTATTACAGTCCACATTGCGAGGCAGGATAGGAAATAAACTAGTAAAGAACAGCTATGGCCTTTCATTTCCCGTCCGTCACACATGCCACCTAGAATGTTGTCATGCTTGGCTTATGTTTATTTTGCTTCACTCTTATATATCTTCTTTGTGCTCAGATTTACAAAGGGCTGATCAATGTTCAACACAAGATAAGACTTACATTTTACAACAAGCAATGCAAACTCTAAGTTGACAAATCAGTATCTTGTAATAGAATCTTTACTTAATACTTTCGATTGGTGGTTTAGACAATTACCTAATTGTTAATACATATAAAAAGCTATCTTGATGTTATGTTTCTTAATTATATAAATGTTATTTCAAGTTCTAATTTCTCTGTAAGTGATAATCTAGGTTTTATCTAAAACAGATAGTACTAGAACGGTGCAAATTACCCAATCTTAATTCCCCTTAAGTACTTGATCAATATTCTTATAGTCTGTTTGTTTCTAGATTATCTTTTCTGCAATTAGCTTCTGTAATTTAAGCCCTTTAAGAGGAAGTTAAGTACAAACCAGCAACCTACATCAAATGATAGTACTGAAGGAGAGAGAAATCTTTTCTCAACTGAGTCATGATGGAAAAAGTAGTAAGAAAACGATGGGCGGCTTTTACATTTAGTTTCTTGGCTTGAAGTTTCTTAGCTGTAGTTAGTACAAACTCAACCAGAATTATAAACTAGTTCTTGTAGCGTAATTACAGAAAAGTGGTGAAAAGAAGTAGCCGCAATTTAAGCTGGCAACATCACTTCACTCGGCCATCCAGGGAAATATTCTGATAATCTCAATTGCAGATGGACATTCAACACAAAAAGGGGATTTTATGTCAAGCTGAATTTTACACTCTCTTCCTTGCAGCATAGCAAAGCCTGTAGTACTGACAATATTCAAGCTAGTGTCGTCATTGCCATATTGCTGTTGACATATAATCATTCATAAATTCTGCCTATAATATACTTGTAATATACCTAGAATATATATGTAATCATTTATAAAATGTACCTGTAATATACCTGTGATCATCCATAAAAGCTAACTATAATATACCTATAGCCATTCATAAAATCTACCTATTTCAGTCACATGTAATTTGTTGGGATTATTAAAGAACAATGATGAATTATTTTATTTATGATTCATTCAAGGTTTTATCCATAATTCTTGTAGTAGGAAAAACAACTATTTAAAATCAGTAAATGACAGGGCTTACATGTTTAACCTTTATGGCAAAGCAAATCGTATGTGCTTAACAAAATCAAGACATTCAATGTCGAATGTGAATATGTGGATAAATTAAATTAAAGAGAAGTTCATAAATATTGGGTTGTGTGCAAAAAAATGTTGTGAAAAGAAATTTTGGAATAAAAATTCGTCAACAGGAAGATATATTTCTATAGTATATGGTAACATCATTGTTTCAAGACATTCCACTGCAGCATTTTAATTGTAAAAAATGTCTAAAAAGTTTAACATTTTTACACATTTGACTGTGCGCAATTAATTAAATCAAACATTAATGTTTTTAACTTTACCAAAGTTTTCTAATTTATCTTTGATTACACTCCTATGTTAGTGATCTGCCTACTACAATTGTTCTGCCTCTTATAACACACGATTAATATAATTATATACACAATTTATTTTTTGTTAGATTATGGATGGTTCAGATCTGAATAAGTACAATAATACACTAAATAACACAGTGCTTTGTGTCCGCCATACTAAATATACGGTAGTCAGGTCAAGTGACGCATTAAATACAATGATCTGAAAAAAATATAAATATTTTAAGTTAATGGTTGAATACACCTACTTGCATAACAAGAACAAGATTCAGATTACTTGATACCATGTTCTGTGGTAAATTAAGAGCTAACATGCATTTGCAAAAAAAATTATTTCTCGTTGCGATGTTTGGTTTGCCTAGTTCTTTTATGACATCAATCAGGATCTGTTACATGGACACAGTATGGTGTAACGTTATACTGTTTCATTGGCGTTTTGAAATATAAATTGAACTTTGTTGTGTCATTAATTTTGGATTGTATTAAAATCATAGCTAATATTGATAGCAAGCCTATATAATTCAATCTGGGGCGCGCATCCCAAATAAAGTGCATATGAGCTTAGCAAAAATCAAAGCAATGAATGGCATATCAATATATGTAGTTAAGCAAATAATTTTTTACCTGAAATGCCTTTATCTTACAATATTTTGTTTTAGAGGAATCGACTGTTCCAAGTCTATTTCACGGCAATCAATTAAGATTCACGCGACTCGGCCAGGATTTTAGTTTGGACAGCTTGAATAGTGGTAACTCATATTCAAATACAAGAGAGCAAAACTTGTCAAAAGAAAGTATGGTTAAAATTTGTGAAAGTTGAATGAATGTTTTGTAATGTTTAGTAATATTTCAGTTTAAATTGTCAACACTTAATAACTTTCACAAACCAATTAACATCTACACTTCTAATTTCAAAATATTGTAAAATATGAATGATTTTTTTAATTTGCAATTTAAGCATGAAAATATAAAAAATCTGACTCATTCAAAACTATTGATTCAGCAGCATTATTCAATAGCAGAGTATATTTAAAAGGTTTATAAATGTTACAAAGATGCAAAATTCTAATTAAGTTAATGCAGATGATTGTAAAATTATTAAAGTGCAATTCTCGGTCATCATTCTCTAAATAAGGGACTGCTGTTCAAATGAGTCACATAGTTAATACATAGAAAGGCTACACAACTGTTTCTCGAATCCATTCTTTTCTGTAAGCTGAAATCAGATTTTTATTTAGAACAATAGCAAAATCACATAAAATGTTTATTTCTATATATTCCTAGACAGAATGCGGTGAACGAGTAAACATAAGGCCTGGCACCATGCACTCTCCCTTATATAAAGGCTTCTGTGCAAACAATATAAATTGTTTATGGCTATTCGTAGCGGAGGAGGTTTCCGAGTTCATCTTCAATTTCGTCAATTTTCTTTGGAAGAAGATGAAAACTGTTGTGGATAAGGTATATGTAATATAAATATTACAAATAATTTGCATTAAGTTCTAAAGTAGAAATGATAAAAAATAACTTAAGTATTTAGATTATGGTAGCAGTAGAAAAGGTGACACAAAATGCATGCAAGACAATACGTGACACTATGTTTAGAAACAGAAAAGACAAGCAGAGTTGGGAAAACAGAATACCAGTGCAAACGTCAAAACAAAAAAGCATTATAATTACGCCGTAAAATTGTAATATTTTGCAGATATTTGATGGGTCGGAAAAAGAAAACATATGGTCTGGTTGTGGATTGATAGCAGCAACTGATTTGGTGGAATATCAAGCAAACAGACAATTAGTCTGGTGTTCCAAACAGATTCTAGTTCTTGATTTAAGATTTGTTATTAAATATTCTCAGTTTATTTTGGCTTAGGTATATTTTGCTTTTGCTACATCACAAAGTTTTACTTCTACGCACCCCATCATTTTAAATATTGTATATTCACCCGTCATCAATTTTAACTGATTTTTTTCAGTTTTTATGTATTGGATAAGAATTCTTATACGGAAGTCTTTTGTCCATTTTCAATGAACATAATAAGATGTGAATCAGCGAAAAACAATAAAATGCCAATATTAGTTTTACTTTTTGTGATACAAAAAATAAGCGTAATAATTGCACAGAATGTCTGAGTCAATCTGCTGCGTCCTCTAAAACTAGAAAAAAAGTAAAAGTTGTGCGCTGTAATTTCACTTTCAATTAAGATTATAAACAGCAACGCCAAATTATGGACTAATTATAATAGAAAAATAAGCCTTCATCGCAATGCACCCTAATTACATAATTACATATTATCCATTGTACATTAACGAGTTTATAAAGAAAGGGTTTGTTTAATCTGTTGCTAAAGTGCTTAAAAGAGATGCATGAAATCAGTTAGTTGCATGTATCTGTAGGAAATATCGTTATGTCGTTATATTGTTACAACGAACCAATTGTTTTAAAAAAATCAAAAGTAGAGCTGATATTAGTACAAGTAAACTTTTTAGTCATTATTTTTAGGCCATTAATTATGGATATAAATGTTGTCAAAACCGTAGGAACCCTTTGTAGACAAATATTTTAATAAAATATAAAACAATGAAATGCTTTTAATGCAGAACTTTCAATACATGTCAAATATTTATGTACTCAGCATTAAACCTAAATCCTGATAGTGCGGATAACTGGGAATTTTTGCTGTAAACATTGTTTCTAGTTTACCCATTCCTAGGTTAGAATACCATATAGCCTTGGTTTTCTTGAGCAGATCATATTTCACTTTAAGATCGATAAGTATGATATTATAAACCAGGTATCGCAGTATATTTCAGGAACTGTTGAACAGTAGAGGGAGAAATCGGCCAGACATTGATCATTATTCCCATAACAGACGGAGTATCTACCACTGAGAATGAGTTTTCAACACTCGAACCAATCAAAGACCAAATAGTAAAAGAAACCTGATGGAACAGGGAGTATTCTTAATCGGCTGATTCAAAACCAAAAAATCACCATCAATTATTGACATTTTTTTCCAAAACATCTTGCAGTGAGATATGGTTTCTCCTCTTTCAAGTGAGTCACATACTTTGCTTTGTCACCAAGGTGGAAAATGAAAAGAGAAATGAAGGCCGAGCTTACTACAAATCCTAAAGAAAAGAACCGCGTTTCAGAACATTTAAACAAAATTTTGCTTGGCAAAATTGGGCTTCTGAAATTATAACTCAAATTTAACGCATTCAGAAGTGTATTCGGGGTTTAAAAGGTGCCAAAAAAGTGTAGTTTTCTTGTTGAGCTTTTAAATTTTAAACTATGTCTCCACTTTAACCTAAGTATTTGCATAGATTGCGTTGCAAAACGGAAGCAACAACAGGTGGTGTAATTTTTATTTCGGTTTTCTGTTCTTTTTTAGTTTTATTTCAATGCCGACTTTTAGAGCTCACTAACTGTGTTTTCGATTTTTATGCAATTCCAGCGACCATATAATATACGTGTTACAACGTGATAATATTAATTGAACTGGGTCGTTGTACCTGTCATTTGCTGGTTAAATTACTTGTCTAACACAATTCAATTTTCTTAATAATTTATGTAAACACAAATTAGATTTTTAAAATCTCAGTAAGAAATATATTTTTAACATATTTGTAAGACTTACACAAGCGTTTATAATCTTTGATTATTTTTCATAAATTTACAGTAATTTCTTGTTATTTAGAAGACAGAATTACTCTTTGTTATATATAATCTATATAATCGAATAATTTATATATTTCTTAGTAGAGATTAGTTTCTTGTAAAAACCTTTAGTACCCATAAAACTTGCAGTTTATGTTACCCAACTATTACTCATTGTGGGTAAATGAAGTACATATTAATTGACCTGTTTCAGTGTTGTTCGTTGTTTTTTATAAGAAGGATATTCAAAATATCTTAAATATCCTAGTACAAATTTTATGCCAGTGTAATATCGAGTCGCATATCGTGGTGCAAAACTTGGGTCGCCACATCCAACCCTGTTTACTATTTTTTTTTATATTGTAAACTGCAAAATGTATCTGATATATTTTATTTGTTTTAAAAAATGAAGCCATGCTTTTCATGAAGAAAAAACAAGAAGTCATGCTTATGTTGGCTCAAGAAAATATTCTAATAAAAGAGTCTCGATTTCTTTTTTGTCTATTTTAGTATAAATGAAATGAAAAAAAATTCATTTAGATAATACTGGGATTAATCGCACGTTTATCTTGTCTAAGTAACCTTTGGGTTATTCATACACTCCTTTGCAACAAAATAAGAAAGTATCAGCATTTTAGAAATTGAAAAGATTAAAAAGATTTATTCAAAATGACCAAGTTTAATTTCTAAACGATTTTAAAGTAGTATCTTGGCCATGCTGATGTTTCGTCGTCTCAAAAGTGGTTTTCATCTGAAAGAGATTAAATGAAATATAACCCATTCTACTTTTTAGTTTTTACAAGATGTTTTAATTGATTTTCAGATAATAGATGGACAAGAATTAGACGCAGGGATATGGACGGGTGTTGAAGTGTAGAAGCGGGCTTTACAACAGCGTTCACAGGCAAAGTCATGACACTTCTATTTACTAGTGATATCAGCATTTTTAGTGAAGGATTCAAGGTAGAGTATTATCATTTCAAGTAGATCTCAACATACTGTGAAACTCGATTTCTTTAATGAACAGCCATTAAACTCTGCAAGCCAATGACTCTCACAAATTAATGCAATGTCAATACAGTGCATGGCAAATGTACAAATGCTAAAGAACTCTTAATTGACATGTGAAATATGTAACCCATAATTGTGTTTTTTAACAAACGTTAAACAACATTATAAAGTGCTTTGATCTGGTATGATTTCAAGTTTATATTTCAAACATCGCTTCTGTTTAATTTAGTTGCCAGTATATACAGTTGAACAAATTTATATCGGCAAATATTGGTTTTATTTTTACGCTTATTGGTGGCAAGTATGAAGGATATTGATTTGGTGACAAAGAATTTTAGGAGTCGCACAAATGCACAAACCCTGAACGAACAAAGTTATAAATTTTTTAAATGGCCATGGTTTTATTTGTAATTTCGTTAAGAAACTTCTGAGCTCATTTTATTTGCCATTTGAAATATTTTGCCTTTTTGAGCTGGCTTTGATTGCTTTGTCGCTGCTGATATTCTCTGTGATGGCTACAATAATTATGGTGACTGGTGGAATGAAGAAAACTGCCACAAATGTAATACCACTTTAATGTCAGTGAGGTTTTCTTTTAGATGCCACTATGTGTAGGAGAACTTCCTTTCCGTATTGTTATCATAGCTAAAAGTAATTCGTTGATAACTAACACATTTAAAAAAACTATTACAGAAAAATGCCACAGACATTTTAGTCTATTCACCAATAGCACAATTTCGTTCGGCTAGACTATAATTATATTTTCTTTAAAATAGTTTTCATATTATATTATGCAATAAAACGAAACATAAAACTCAGATGTGCGAATCTACATTTTCAAGGATAATTATAAGGATTTTGTTGGTAAATAAAATCCCCTAATTACAGCAAGGGGCAGTCCTTGTTTGTTATCGGGAACGTTCATTGGGTGATAAATAATGTGAGTGGCGCATTGTGTGGATCTGCAGGCTTTCTCCTGAATGAGAACTCACTTTTCGAGTAGCGCGCCAGTGTTAAGACGGAGATAGTTAAAATCTTATAATCTGAATGACTGCATGTATATAGCTGTTGGTTAGAAGGCATACGGGTTAAAAATCAGGATTTAGAGTTACTCGGATTTATAAAGCGTCGCACCCTCGCGCCCCTTTTTCAAGGGGCGGGAGGGTGGGACGCTTTGTCAAGGGCGGAGTTCTGTATTTTAATAAGGGGAATCAGTGTTAAATCATGTCTCTTTGTATTGTGTATATTAATGCGGAAAAGCGTTGTGAATAAAAACCAGCCAAAATCAAGACAAAGTTTATTTAATGGTTCCCAGTTTCCAATACACTTGAGGTAATTACTGAAACACAAGATACTTATTTCAAATATTTGGACAACTGAACAATTATAGAACGCTTTATGGTTTTCATTATGGTTATAAAAGTTGAAGCATTACAACGTTTTATGAAATGTTTTGCATTTTCTTATTTTATTACTCTTTTAACGAATTATTAAAATTTGTTCCGTTTTAATCAAGCTCTTTCAAACAATGTATTTCATGTCCACATTAGATCAGGGGGACTGTTCTGACTTATCCGACTATCATTGCAGCCGTTTCCATTTTGAAAATGATTTCGGCATACCCGGAGTTTGATTCAACTCGCTGTTTATATGAATGAACTTTCAAACTGATTGGATTATTGTTGCCTTCAGAGGTAGACCCTGACTTTTTACTTCCAACGCTGGCAGCACTGTGTGGGTCTTATAAATCTTATGAACACAATAAATATAAATAACAATATGTCCTTTTGGATAAAGTCCAGTTATAAAGTTTGCTCAAATACTATTCGGTAAAAATGCTCTTTTTTATTTTTTTCAAACGCATTGGATTATTGGTTTATCCCTGCAGCACTGGCAGGTATATCGGATGCTTTAATATCTGTGATGGCATTTCCCAGTGTCCAGATGGAGAGGATGAAACCTTTTGTGGTGGGCTGATTTAAATAGATATCTCTGTTTACTGTGATGTCAAAGCTGATTAAAATGAAATTAATGTCGTTTAGTAAGTCCCAAAAAGGGTTGAAATGCATGAGTACTACTTGTACAAGTAGAAGAATTGATAACGGTACTTTGTTTAGCTAAAAGTGTGAAATATCAATCAATCAAATATCAAATGTCAATCAATCAATCAAGCTGTAAATTCTTAACGAAAGGAAGTTGCTTCATGATACTAAATGCAATGGTTTTTTTATACGTGAAGTGTTACTTTAGGCTTTAGCTGAAAATTTTAGTTGACTTCTGTATGGATGATTTCTGGGGTTTTATGGATTATGACCGCCATGAAATGAGTGTGTGACTGACTCTTAAGGCTAAACATAATTGAGATAAGGATATTAAGCAATTTCTTTTCATTTTGAAGTCTGACTGTACAAAAAGAGTCTTAAACCATGCCAATATATCATTACTTGAAATATTTTATACATTTTGTATTTTGTTTAGGACCCAGTGAGAAATACGGTGATCTTGATCCTGTTGGCCAAGTTTACAAGACAGCTTCCGATTTGGTCGACTTTCTCTGGTTTAACAGAACAAGTAGAGAGAGAATTCCTGAAGTATTAAATTGTCTAGTCTTCGCAGCGGTATATAACAATTGCAGCCTTTTAGCAAACTGCTTTTGCTCTAACGCGAGTTGGTAAAAAACGCCGAATTCTCGTTTTTTTTAAAGAAATCAATCTAAATCGATGCATAAAAATAGTTGATAAACAAGCAGACGCAGATCTGCTGAAGTGCATGATGTATTTTTATTTATGAACAGGATTTACAGAATTGCATTCCACAGTGACAGGTATAAGATGGGGCATTCAGCAAAGGAAATGATTCAAGAGTGTAAATGGAATGACAAAATTTGTTCTTTTCTATATATGTTCACTTGCAATCAATAAATTGCAATCACTTGCAATTTTTTCGGTAAAACATAACTTTCTTAGTGTGTATCTGAATAATTATGAGTGCAACGGAACGCATCTTCTATGTTATTTATTATTACTACTGTAAGAATTTATTGTTTTGCAAGATATTACTGTGATGCGTTTCTAGTGTGATGTTTCAGCTACGGAACAATTGTGTGTATGTGCATGTACTATTTCTTAAATAAGGCAACTAATTTACATAAATGACGCAATTTCAATGATGTAATTTATTCACGAACATCATATCAAACGAATTTAATGTTTGTAATTTATGAACAAAAAGTATGGAAACTGCTTTACATTCAATTCGGGAGTTTTTGAGTCTGTTGTAAGTCAAACTCAGCCGGGCCAGGTTTATGGTAAGTGTTACACCCGATGCACTCGCGTAGGTTTTTCACGATATTTAATTAATACTAGCATTAGAAGCAATTATCAGTTCTATCGTCGCCAGCTCCCTTCTTTGCGTGTCTCTCCCAGAAATCTCAACAAATATTACAGCTTCGATTAGCCCTCAGTTCAATGGAGAAACGCATCTGGATTATACATATAAGTGTATTGATATTGTCGGCAAAATTTTTTATTATAAGACAGAGTTGATTTAAATGAGAAATAGTGACTGGGATTAAACGGAAGTATGTAAATGTTGTTGGAAAACTATATTTTCTTCTGGGATGTGGTATTTGGGTTGGTTTTCTTCCTCTTTTCAAAATTGTAACAGAGTAAATGCTGTAATTCGATTGTGTGTTTCAATTGATGTTGATGAAACCTATCATTTAATTCAATTAAAACTTTTTGAAAAATTATGTGCGAAAACAATGGAAACCGGATGGTCGGCATTTTACCCTCTGTGAAAAATGAGAAGGGGGTGGGGAGTAGGTGGGGTGGCAGACAACTACAAGGTAGGGGTGACAGACTAACTACATTCACCAAGAATGATATATATATTAAATAAATAAATCAAGTCATTTAGCATAATCTAACTAATTCAGATATATTGCTAAGCGAACAAATTTTGTCAGTCCGAAGTTTTTAATAAAAACTTTATTTTCGATTGCGCCTTTATCAAAGAGTGCATAAAGAATTTAGGATAATGTACTTGGTCGTTTATAGGATTAGTTAGTGACACTCTTCATAAACCAGGAATAATATTTGTTCTCGCTGGCTTCTGCCGCTGGTGTACGAGTAGGCATTCACATGCAGTATGAGTATCCTCCTTTCTTAGAGGACAGTGCCTTTAGTATACACTGTGGTCAGCACCTGAGTCAGCAACAGTTGAACTGACTTAGGTACAATCAAGTTTGGAAGCTTAATGCAATTCATTAATGAATATACATAAATTTTGCCAGACATGCGTTTTTGTTATAATGTTAACAGACACTATTATTATTTGAATCTTATCAAATGAACGAGTTTTAACACCTATGAGCAACTGTAATGTTTAGAATAATCCTTATTTATTTTATGTGGTATAAATACAATATTCACAGGAATGTTAATAATGCCTATATTTTGCAGCTACTTTGCAAAAAACTCGCACAGCCCTACAGCAATTGCACCGATGATAAAGATATCCCGCTTCTGTATGCAAAAACTATTCTTTTAAGGTACTATTTTTACTTGTGTCTTTCTATTATTGTTACACATGAAAATCTGTTTTGAATAATTTTATTTAAATATTTTATTGCGGTATTCCTTCGTTAGTAGCGGTTCTTGATCTTTAGTTATGAAATCATGAGTCATAGGCGATGTGTTTCGAGCATGCTTAAAACCGTCCTACCAGACGCATATAACATGCGGTTGTGCTGATACTACGCTGGCCGTGACTAGAACACAATCAGTTTGCAGCATGCACCTGTCAAAAAACAGGTGTACCGGTTCACAGTAGTGAGCTCAATTTTGCCATGTTTCATTGCTAGTACTGTAAAGTGCCATCCCACACTAATTCAGCTCATTTAAGGCACAATTCTTTCTTGACAAATTGGCAACACATGTTGTTCAAGTCTTAAAATGGATAACTCAGAATTGGAACGTTCTTAATTCTCATCCTCGTAATTCTCTTTACTATATATACACGGCTGATTGATTTAAAAATATCACTCAGGAGCTTCCTTCTGCCAATGTGAATTTCCGTCCATAAACATATTGCCAAATTTATTTATTTTTTAATGAAGGTTTCTGTCAAAGACCAACGTCAAACACTGTATGTTAAATCTTTGCCTCATGTTGGATAGTCTTGGGATCTGAAAATTTAAAAAATAATTTGTCTACTTTGGTAATAAAATTTTATTGGTTGCCTTCTGGTTTTCAATTCTTGAGTTTAAAGATAAGTAACATACATGCATGTATAGCTACACGAATTTGTTAAAATGATTCAGGGACATTGATTCGGTTGAAACGTATAATAATGTAATCAACATCTGACATTCACCCCTGTCTCATTACTTATGCCAGTGGCTTGTTTTGTCTACATCAGTTGTTCTGACATTAAATAATATTTTCTACGTAATAGAAAGTCTGGTTTAATAAAAAATAATAGAAATATCGATACAATTATCAGATCTAAAACATTGGGGCTGTAGCACGAGAATTGGGGCAGTAACACGTGAATTGGGGCAAGGGCATGAGAATTTGGGAATTAAAGCAAATCCCTTCTATGTAAGTTTATTAAACGTAAGACCTTTTTAGCCCTTAAAATATCCTCTATAAAGTTGTCGTTTTTTTTTCATTTCACCCTGTACAACCCATTGATTCTAAGCTGGGTTGTTATTGACCAGAGCGTGGATGTCTATTGCAAGCACATCGTGATATTGAGTCGAGGAAGATCGATTGCGCATATCCGGAACTGTGTCATGAAAAAATCTACAGATATTCTGTGTCGACTCTGCAATGGCCTTTCTAAGCCCTGGCAGAAATCATCATAACTTACTATGGACAACGAAGCCAAATCTTGAATTCTTCATTGAATTCACAAAACGGGATAAGGAAGAATTTACTTAAGCTTGATTTTTATTATGAGTTGCTGAAGTATGAACACATAAAAGAAGCAAGTGTGTACGGTAAGTATACATTATACACGGACATTATACATTATAAAGTGGGTACACATAAAAAAATAAGTGCATAAAAGTAAGAATCCATTATACACACGAGTTCTAAACTTTTGCATTGGTTGTGTTGATTTTTGTCAATATATTTAATGCAGAAATATAATTTTTACATTTTAACATACATCGTTGGTTCATATTTTCCAAGACTGTTTTTCAATCGAAACATGTACATGTCCTTTTTTAAACTTCTTCTAAATGTAGCTCAAACTTTATATAACGCTACTAAGAAAACATGAATTGCTCCAGCAACAAAATTTTTTATTATTTTGGTTTAATTTTTCAGTTAATTTACCTATACACTGTACAGAAACCAAGCATCGGTATTATAGTCATAAAAACCTTCCGTCCTCGTGTCATTTTCATACTTTTGGCATTAGCATTTTGCATTGTGTTATTTTTTAAAAACGCAACCTCTTTTAATGCATGTTTTTAAACATTCTTAGAATCAGGACTGTACAGGACAGCACAGGCTATCATTTTGAGCATTCGTGTGTTATTCTAATGTGCGCTTGTATTTGCTATATTCTTATATAAATATTTGTTAAATTTTAAATACTTTTAATAAAAGTATCAAACCAAACCTCAGATTGCATGTCAGTAGAAACAATACAAGAATAGGATCTGGAAAGTGAGATTTGCCTTTGTAACTTTGGCCCAATCAGAGATAACGAAGATTGTATTGTTTTAAATGAATACCGTTGTTACAGATCACACGGTTGCTGGGATACGTGGGAGGACAACTGGGGCTGTGGTTTGGGATCAGAATTGTTACAGTGTTTGAGGTAAACACAGGAAAAAACAAAAGGATTCTTAAATGTTAAGAACAAAACAAGCAGTTCTGTGACATTCACACACGATTAATTTTTGCTCTGTAGTTTTCTTGAATATAAGAGTGTCTACACATATTATTACATGAATATTTTTGTATGGATAGAAAGCTTAAGCAATAGAGAATTTGGATTAATAAATAGTTTTTAGAAAAGTTTTAGTTTTAACATTTTAGGACATTTTTATAAAGTGGTAGTTTAAGTTTTAAGTAATTATAGAACACTATTTAAAGTACAGAAACAAAGGGACTGGCAGACTTCAGTCTGTACCTAATGACCCAATGTTTGTTTGGATTTTATTTGTGGTCACAATGTGCTATGGAAGCCTATATCACAATAGCGTCGACATTAAGCCAATTTTGTACACGAGAAATGAATTATACCAAAAAGGAAAATATCAAAAACAACATGGATTTAGACCAATATGTGAAAACGTACTATAACAGATTGAAAAATTAGAAATATGTAGGAGCCGTGGTGAAAAAACGCTCTGAAAACTTTATAGTGCAAAATTAATCATGTCGACCAGCTAGGGTTAGAAATAGGAACAACCTTGTAACTACTGAACCAGAATTGAAAATCAAACTGTCACGACTGTTCAATTCTCGACTAGTGAGAAACAAAACAGACTTTTTAGGAGATTTTATTAGTTAACAGAAATTGGATATTTTTGACGTTCTATAATCTTGGCTGAAAAATGATGAAAAACACATAATCAAAGAACTTTAGCCTGAAGAATATTCTCTTAAAAATGCTCCAAGATCTAATAGAAATGCAGGTGGCATGCTTTTAGTTTTTAAATCAAATCTCATATTCAAATTTTACGAAACTAAAAATGCGTCATTTGAACAAATTTATTGTGACATCCAGCTGACGAATAGAACGCTTTAACTGTTATTAGCATATAGGCCACCTCTTAGCAAAGCAAATGTTTTACCAATGCCAAGTTTTTTAAAAAAACAGTGAAAGTCTTACTCCGCTATCTGCAGTTCCTTGTGATGTTGTAGCGTTTGGAGATTTCAATGCCAAAATCAAGAACCACTCTGCGCCTTTAGTGAAGGATTGCTACACATTGTTTCAGTCTTGTGGCCTAGAATATCTAATCTAATCTAATCAAGATCCGACGCAACATATATCACAAAAGCTGCAGTTCATGAAATCGGTCTTTCGTTTTACCGTGCGATCGGCTGATATTGATTCCCTAAAATTGGATATTGAGAACATGTCCTTCAGAGCGAATAATGCATCTGAAGCCGTGAAAATTATGAGGAGAACTTTAAACCACTATTGGATAAATATGCTCCTAAAAAACGAAAATCATCACAATCCAAAGACAACACAAAATGGTACAATCAGAACATCCGAGACGCTAAAGTTATTAAAAGGCGACTGGAGCGCAAATGGCACAAGATTGGTAAAGAAAACTATAAAACTAAATATGTAAAACAAGCCAGGTTACCTAACTACTCACAGACGCGAAAACTAAATTTGTGAAAGCAAAGATGACAAAAAAACGTTTTTTTTGATACGGCAAAGGAAATTTTATAACCTGGACGGAAGATCCCGTCTTATCTCTATATATTGAAAAACAAAAACTACCAAATGACTTTGCTTCTTTCTTTGTTGATAAAATTATCAAATTCGAAATAACATTTCGGGAACAGTGACAAACAGAACAATAGATGAATTCAATACCAGTACAGGGATTTCATTTTGTTTTGAGCCAGCAACGGAGAAAGAAATTTCCAAGTTATTCTCTAGTCGCCCACTGCAAGCTGTGAACTGTATCCCCTACCCACCTCTGTTATCAAACAATGTAAAGACGAAATAGCTCTCGTTGTGACAAAAATGGAAAAGCTTTCACTGTCAGGAGCTGAAGACCCAGAACAATTCAAATCCGCGATAGTTCGTCCATTGTTAAAAAAGCCTCTCTTGACCCAGAAACTTTCAAAAATTATAGACCAGTTTTAAATCTTTCATTTATCTCGAAAATTGCAGAAAAGGTGGTAGCTTTGCGTCTTCATTCATATCTGCAATCTAATAGCCTACTAAACCCTTTTCAGTAAGCATATAAACGCTAGCAATCTACGGAAACGGCGTTATAGCGCGTACATAACGATCTGGTTTCGGACATGGGTAACCGAAAAATGGTCGTGTTGATATTACTTGACACGACTGACCATTGCATAGTGCTCCAGCGCCTTCAAACCTAATATAGGATAGATGATATGCTACAATGGTTGCGCCGATGTTTAAGTGTCTCTGTCGCCGGTGAGCTAGCTTCACCAGTATCCTTACATACGGGCGTGCCACAAGGAGTGTTCTAGGACCTATTTTATTTACCCTATATGTTGGTTCTCTGTATGATATAACACAAAAGCACGGACTTCGAGCCCATCTTTACTCAGATGATACATAGCTATATATCTCGTTTGAAAAGTCGAGCAATGTTTCCTCATCTCTCTCAGTCACTGATTCCTGTATTAACGATATTAAGTGCTGGATGAAATCAAATTACCTTAAATTAAATTACGAAAAGACAGAAGTTTTGCTTTTAGGAACTCGCCATGCACTCACTCAGTTTGCATCCATTGTTGTAAAAGCTGAAATGGTGGAATTTTTTACTCGGAGCTGTCGATGGAAAGGTTTATAAATGTTCGTCTGCTTTATACTTCCTCAGATGTATTTCGCGAATTAAGAAATTTCTAGACACTGATTCCACAAAAGCAATGGTACATGCATTTGTAACATCACGTCTAGACATTGCTAATGGTTTATTAATCAGCGCTAATAAAACATCCCTTGCTCGCCTTCAAGTTATTCAAAACGTAACTGAACGGCTTGTGGCCAGACGCCCGTCATATGAACACAATACTCCTGTAAGGAAACAATTACATTGGTTACCGATTGAGATACAAAATGCAATACAAAATTCTAGTCATGTGTTTTAACTGCATCAATGGAATAGCACCACCTTACCTCTGTGGTTTGATTAAGTTCAACATTCCGACAAGCAAACTTCGCTCTAGTGATAATAGAGTGCTCTGGATACCACTAACGAAGTCAAAACTTGGAGTGGTTTGATGTTAAAGGTCCATAGCTGTGGAATACCCCTCCTGTGTCCCTACGAATATGTTATTCACTGAATGCTTAAAAATAGACTTAAAACATATCTTTTCATATGTGCTTAATAATGTAGTTGCTATTATTTTTAGCATTTCTCTAGTCTCAAACAGTATATTATAATATCTAATCATATTTTTTTATTTCTGTGTATTGTTTCAGTATCATATTATGATTATTATGAGCAGTTTTAGATGTTGCTATTTTTGGTAATCATTAATATGTTTGTTAAGCACTTACAGCTCGTGTTAAGAATATGTGCTATATAAGTTGATTTTAATAATAATAGTAACAATAATAAAACTAAATAATAGCAGTGAGAAAACTTTTGTAGCAATTGTATTTATATAGTTTTTTTGCAATAAATAAAAGAAAGTGGAAAGCAAATTATAACATGTGATTCAAAGATATTGCGAATTCTAATTGTGCATTGCTTGCATCTATATTCAATTGATAACTGGCAGTGCCGAAATTCACAAAAGTTATCTGTGCAGTTGATCTAGCTGTATCATGTAAACAATTTTAGGTGGATTTTTTGTTTGCTAAAGAAGGAAAATTTATTAAATTTCTTTTGGATGTTCCAGTTGCAATGGAGTACTTAACGGAAACACTTAACTGTACAGTTAACTTTTTTAATACGGCCACAGTCGGTCAGCATACATACTAAACAATATATCTAATACATCGAAAATCAACAATAAATCTCATAAGTATAAGCGCTCCATATGCCAACATTGTTTTAATTCCAGTAAAAGCGTCAATTTTTATCAGAACAATCTACATAAACATCATCTATCTTCAGCTTAAAGGAATAGCCTGCCAGTATCATGACTGATTTTAAACATATTTTCATGGTATTCGTTGGCTCAACAAGAAAGTTATTCAGACATGACAGTGAAATAAAACAATAATATAATTAAATAACAAAATCTTTGTTTTTGACAGGCAATTTCAGCGTATTGTAGTAGCACATTGTCTCGAGTAGGAGATGGCATATGTGTTACCATGCGGGTCCACAAAAATCGTGGGAGAAAGAGGGTCATTTTGGGGCGATCCTCGCGGAGTGCCAATTTCATTAGAAATGGGGTGAGTTTTACTTAGCACTCCACTTCCCCCTCAAAAAGGCGATAGATACATAATTTAGTTAAAGTGCTTTTTTTTTAAACGCGTATAGGTATTTTTAAACAAGACTGTCAAGTGACAGTGGCCCAGTTGAGGATTCAGTCTTGTGTCTCTTGGAAAATTGCAAGACAGTCTGATCTGGTTGAATGTTTTTTATAATAAATTACGCTGAAATTATAAAAATGTCTGAATATTTGTAATACATGGAAAAAAATGCAGACACGGGAATTTTACTCCAATTTGTTATTAAATTCAAAGTCAAATGTAAAAATAAAAATAAATTCCTTTTTTTATTATTTATCTTGGGTCTTGCACAAATTACAACTTTCTTGTATTATCGCCCACTCAAAGAAAAGGTCGGAGACACCCATACCTAATATTCAAAGCGGTTACATTACCAAAAGGAATGTTTTGCACTATGTTCCCTACTATCGCCCAATGTTCCCTATAATCGCCCATAAGAAAAAATCACATTTCTCATATTTTCGGGTCACAGAATTGATTCCTGCACTTTTACAGCAGAAATTACAACTTTCTTGCATTATCGTCCGCTTAAAAATGATCAGAGACATCCATAACTAATATTTAAAGCGGTTACATTAACAAAAGAAATGTTTTGCACTATGTCCCTTATTACCGCCCAATGTTCTCTATTATCGCCCACCCAAAAAATGTCATATTTATCATACTTGTGAGTCATAGAATAGATTCCTGCACTTTTAAAGCGAAAAATTACAACTTTCTTGCATTATCGCCCAATATTCCCTACTATCGCCCACTTGAAAAATATCATAGAAATGACCAACTGACAATAAAATTACTGAAATCATTCAAGTCCATCCAAAAGTGCTTGCATGAAACATACTGTGCTCCTGTGTAAATTGGAACTTTTTTCAGAAAAAATGGAAATGTGCAAATTTTTAAAATTTGCAAACTTTAAAGCTCACTGGATTCAAAAGTGAGTCGAAATTCAAAAATCGAAAAAAAAATACTTTTTTGACTCCTTAGTTCTAGTTTCTTCATAAAAATTTTCGGAATCTTCCGATGAAAAATGACGGACTAGATAGGTTTTTTCGTATTTTGCCCAAATTGGCAATAAAACCGCCAAAAATGGTTTAAACCAAACAAAAAAATTAATAAAAAAATCTTAATGCAGTAGAGGGATAAGAACTTGTGTGTAAAATTTGGTAAAAATCGGATAATTTTTTTTTAAAACTCCGCTTTAACCGTCGCGGGACGGTCAGACGGAGGACACTTGCCCCCATCTGTATAGCACTGTTGGCTGAAAAGCCAACTGAGCTAAAAATGATACTTATGGACACGCATGATAACCAATCTGTACGCGAGCGCCCGACCCCTCCCCATCCACTCCTGGGCTCAATTGTTAAAGCAACTGAACACAGACTTTCAGTGTTGAATATCGCAACCTGTCTTGATTCTGCCAGCTGGCCTTGATTCTATCAGCTGACCTTGACTTTGTGAGCTGAGCTTGATTCTATCAGCTGACCTTGATTGAATAAGCTGATCCTGATTGAATGTCGCAACTTGTGTTGATTCTATCAGCTAATCTGATTCTATCAGCTTGCCTTGATTCTATCAGCTGACTTTGATTCTGTCAGCTGATCTTGGTTTTGCCAGCCGACCTTGAGTCTATCAGCTGACCTTGATGCTGTAAGCTGATCTTGATTGAATGTCGCAACTTGTCTTGATTCTGTCAGCTGATCTGATTCTATCAGCTGACCTTGAGTCTATCTGCTGCTTTGCGGGAGATCAGGATTCGTGAAATCTCAAGCTTCCTAAAGTTTTAGCAATGTTATTTAGCTTTCGCCATCAGCCAGTCACAGACCTCGTATGATTTTTCACGGTCAGGACCGATGAATAAGCTGACTCTGATCAAAGAATATCCATAACAAGAAGGGACAGCTGTGCGTTTTAGTGTAACACAGCAGGCAGTGGCGCTATCTACTGGCCTAGGTGGCTATACGAATGTAAACAAATAAACTGCCATCGAAAAACAGGGCGGAAAACGTGGTAATACTACACTTTGCACTTTAGGAAAAATGAATGCTGAAGCTTTACAAACAGCCAAATTTATCGAAAAATTTGGCAAGTTGTTCGACATCTTTAATATCGGTCAGTTCTCTTCAACCCATAGATTTGGTACAGCGATTATACCGGAATCACGTCATTTTGAATTTTTAAACGAGTGTAACAAAAATTAAAAGAACTGACTCAAAGAGGTCACTCCCTTATTTGAAAGGATGGCAACTGTCCATACCATGCTTAAAGCAGCTATGGGATGATTTACCAAACAATCACAATGTTAAATTTTTGTTAAGCAATCGTCTCAATCAAGACTGCCTGGAGAACTTTTTTTCGATTATTCGTTTCAGAGGGGGTCATCGCGACAATCCCGATGCTGTACAATTGTGCGCTGCTTATCGTACAGCAGCAGTAGATTCTATGTTTATAAAGAGTACAAATAGCAATTACGAAGAGGATTTCGATTGCTTTTTATTAAAGCTGAAAGGTTTCACAGAAATGCGCAAAAAACAGTCAATTAAGTCCTTTGTTACAGGACAATCAAATAAGCACCGAAATCCCTGGCGGAGTTTTAGATTTTTTGTCAGTTGCTGGTGGCCTGTTTGTCACAATTATCGCTTCCAGAAGAAAATATTGCAGTTTATTTATCAGGGTACTTGGTTTCAAAAGCGAAAAAGGGTATTCCTGTAGTGCTTGTTTTTCGAAGTGGTTAAATTCAGAAATCACAATGCCAGAAAATGACGCAAAGTTCGTGTGTTTGAAGGAGAAAAAATGTTGTGAATCTTCAAAGTTGATTGTCCCTTCAGATGAACTGATAAATTTTGTTACCAAATGCGAATCACTGTTCAATAGTGTTTTCGAAAGTGTTATGTACGCAGATAAAATAGGAGGAAAACTATTCAGGCAAGTTCTAGATTTAGAGGATTTCAGTCAAATTTCGTGTAGTTCGCAAAGCTGTGTTAAAACGGTGAATTACATAACTAATTTGCATTGGACTTTTAAAATACACATTATAAAAATGCAAAACAGAGAAATGCAGTTCAAAGCCAGTTCGCGAAATCGCAAAATAATGAAATTACAACATGTATAAAGATGCTTATTGTGACAGCTTCTTTTTAAAATCCATATCTTTAGTATGTAAGTTTTGCATTTATTACACTCCTGTTTGATGTATGGTTAACGAAAATAATGTACGTTTCAGTACATTTGTTGTTATATTGAAATATACAGCATAGAAAATGTTTATTGTTCTTTACTCAGCATGAAAAGTTTTCCTATCTAACATATAAGGCGCAAAAACATATATTTCCAGTGCCACACCCGCCCATATCTTTATCAGCATACTGTTTAAACATTCTTCTGAAGTCGATCGAAATTTGTATAAATCAAAGAAATGCCCTTCAAACAGTGCTTAAACGCAGGGGACCACAAGCACACAGCTACTTAGTAGCCACCCTGGCACATAGATGGCGCTGCTAAATCTGGATAAACATAGCTGCCAATGAGAGTGTCCCTTCTTGTTAATGGATATTCTTTGCTCTGATTCAAGCAATGCCCGTTATCTGGCAAAACTTTAATAGTTCAATACAGATAAATGCGGAACAGAAACTGAATTATGAGGCATACACACGTGTATAAATCTTACTGCTAACGGGCAAGCAGATCTCCTCTTAGTTTTAAGGCATTTGTCTTGAGACAGCCAACTTAGCATTGAGCCAAAAATCTTTCCAGAATACGGATGAACGAAAATTAAATAAATTGTCTCAGGTCACAAATATCTAACGTCGATCTGAGATCACTTACTTAAATCCATGGCAAATCACCCAACTAAAGTTTCGAGAATACAGGCCCAGATCTAGACTTCGGTGGATGAATTTAGAGTAAGGTAGACTGTTATCACCAAGCCAAGTCTTGTAAAGTTAAATTTAAAGGCATGCGATCTTTTTTGAGCTAATAACTTTACTGACTCACTTGCTATGTAAACTCTTTTATTGCGTATAAAGTACGTTAACCTGGGAACATACTTTAAACCAACTTAGCACAAAATCGAGCATGGTCCATGTGAAGAAATGTCAGGTGATTCGTGAGAGCAAATCACGTGGTTCATGTGAGGATTGGTGATCTAGTTCACGTGAGAGCATGGCCCATGTGAAGAAATGTCGTGTGACAGCAAATCACGCGGTTTTATGTAGGCAATGTATATGGCTTATATAAAGGTTAGTCAAATGGAACATGTGAAGGGAAGTTACCTGGTTCTTCTGAAAGCACAATAAGTGGTTTCTGCGAAAGCAAACAACACAGTACATTGTTATGTATTTTTTATTCTCCAAATGCTGATAGAAAACATTTCAATAAAAGACCTTTATGAAGAAAAAGAACAATGTATCAAAGCAATAACTAATCATATGGTAGGGCTATTTTCTTTTTAAATTTCAATATGAAATACTGCGTTGAAACATACAAACCGTATTGAAACATACCAAAGTAAGATTCTGCACGTACTACCCGCGGCACAAAAAACATCGCAGAATTCAATGACGTTTTACGACTACAGGTTGAATAACGAACAATGCCTGATTACCACCTCAAACCATGCCAACAAAACTGAGACCAGTTCATATTATCTTTTGATCCTGTTTACGCAAATATTTCATCACATCTACAATGAATCAGCAGCTGTGATAATAATAACACTTACACTCGAAAAGGCAAAAACACCAACTAAGGGTTCTTTTAGCATCCAATTTCTTAACGCATGAAATGTACAGCTAACGGGGTCTGAAATTGGGTTCTATCAGACTTTAGAAAGCTAACGTCTGCACGGACGTCTGCACGGGGAGACTATGTCAGGACGCTAACGTCTGCACGAGGAGATTATGTCAGAACACTTAAGTCTGCACGGGGAGATTATGGCAGAACGCTTATATCTGCACGGTGAGACTATGTCAGGACGCTAACGCCTACACGGTGAGATTATGTCAGAGCGCTAACGCCTGCAGACATTTATGTCGTACGGTAACTGCACGCAGGGCTCCCTTACTTCACAGAGGAAGGAGGTTAGGACTTTTATGCAGTGCTGGAACTGCACGCAGGGCTCCCTTACTTGGTCACTCGTTCGATAAAAAGATTCCAGAAAAACCACCACATTACTGTTCAGAAAACACACCAATTTAATGTTGATAAGGAAATTCTAAACAGCTTCCAGAAAATTGAAAATTCACCGTCATCTTGAATTTAATGTAAAACTAACATCACGATGCTTTAACAAATCCTAAAGCAAGTCTCAGATATTCAGGGATCAGTGTACAATTCTTTGGTACACGATAAAATGAGCAAAACTATACGAGTGTGATGTACGGAAGGAATCAAGAGTGTTATGCCTCGTGATACAAGGAAGGTGTCACGAGTTTTGCGCCTCGTGATATACGGAAGGAGTCACGAGTGTTTCGCCTCGTGGTATACGGAAAGAGTCACGAGTTTGGCGCCTCGTGATATACGGAAGGAGTCACTAGTGTTGCGCCTCGTGATATAAGGAACGAGTCACGAGTGTTGTGCCTCGTGATATACGGAAGGTATCACGAGTTTTGCGCCTCGTGATATA
Organism: Protula sp. h YS-2021; assembly: GCA_949752745.1. Lineage (NCBI taxonomy): Eukaryota > Metazoa > Annelida > Polychaeta > Sabellida > Serpulidae > Protula > Protula sp. h YS-2021. The sequence goes on along the minus strand of OX457024.1, from coordinate 13,404,619 downwards.
CGGAAGGAGTCACGAGTGTTGCGCCTCGTGATATAAGGAACGAGTCACAAGTGTTGTGCCTCGTGATACAAGGAAGGTGTCACGAGTGTAGCGCCTCGTGATATACGGAAGGAGTCACGAGTGTTGCGCCTCGTGATATACGGAAGGAGTCACGAGTGTTGTGCCTCGTGATATACGGAAGATGTCACGAGTTTTGCGCCTCGTGATATACGGAAGCAATCACGCGTGTAGCGCTTCGTGATATACGGAAAGAGTCACGAGTGTTGTGCCTCGTGATATACGGAAGGAGTCACGAGTTTGGCGCCTCGTGATATAAGGAACGAGTCACGAGTGTTGTACCTCGTGATATACGGAAGGTGTCACGAGTTTTGCGCCTCGTGATATGCGGAAGGAGTCACTAGTGTTGCGCCTCGTGATATAAGGAACGAGTCACGAGTGTTGTGCCTCGTGATATACGGAAGGTATCACGAGTTTTGCGCCTCGTGATATACGGAAGGAGTCACGAGTGTTGCGCCTCGTGATATAAGGAACGAGTCACAAGTGTTGTGCCTCGTGATACAAGGAAGGTGTCACGAGTGTAGCGCCTCGTGATATACGGAAGGAGCCACGAGTGTTGCGCCTCGTAATATACGGAAGGAATCACGAGTGTTGTGCCTCGTGATATACGGAAGGAGTCACGAGTGTTGTGCCTCGTGATATACGGAAGGTGTCACGAGTTTTGCGCCTCGTGATATACGGAAGCAATCACGAGTGTAGCGCCTCGTGATATACGGAAGGAGTCAGGAGTGTTGTGCCTCGTGATATACGGAAGGAGTCACGAGTGTTGTGCCTCGTAATATACGGAAGGAGTCACGAGTGTTGTGCCTCGTGATACAAGGAAGGAGTCACGAGTGTTGCGCCTCGTGATATACGGAAGCAATCGCGAGTGTAGCGCCTCGTGATATACGGAAGGTGTCACGAGTGTTGTGCCTCTTGATATACGGAAGGTGTCACGAGTTTTGCGCCTCGTGATATACGGAAGCAATCACGAGTGTAGCGCCTCGTGATATACGGAAGGAGTCAGGAGTGTTGTGCCTCGTGATATACGGAAGGAGTCACGAGTGTTGCGCCTCGTAATATACGGAAGGTGTCACGAGTTTTGCGCCTCGTGATATACGGATAGAGTCACGAGTGTTGCGCCTCGTGATATACGGAAGGAGTCACGAGTTTTGCGCCTCGTGATATACGGAAGCAGTCATGACTATCGTTTTTGTTTACCGAGAAATCACCAGCAGGAGTCGAATCATTTCCAGTGAAAAAAAGTGTGTGACTTCCTTCCTTTTGCATTCTGTGCCAGAAGGCAGCCTGTAGAGTCGGCCAGCAGTACATGGCGTGATATGTTGCCAGGAAATCATGGTGACGAAATAATCGCGAATAATGACGCTCTAAAATCAATGAAAAGAACTCGTCATTTCTACAGCAGTACGTTTTGATGAATAAACTGAATTAACGCGCACGGTGTCTAACTATTCTCCAACTGAAAACAGCTGTTACCAACTAAATAAAATGATGTAACTGGAAAAACACTGTAGTGATCGAATTTGGCCAAAATGGCCAAAAGGCACATCGACAAGTCGAGACCTTTTAAATGAGCATAACATCAAGTCTCTAGGCCTCTGCGTTTACGAGATATCGTCTGTACAAACACAAGTCGATTTTTTGCGTTTTTGGCCAATTTGGCCAAGATCACGTGATCGAATTTGGCCAAAATTGCCAAAAGGCACATTTACAAGTCGAGACCTATCAAATGAGCCCAACACCAAGTCTCTAGGCCTCTGCGTTCTCGAGATATCGTCTGTACAAACACAAGTCGATTTTTTGCGTTTTTGGCCAATTTGGCCAAGATCACGTGATCGAATTTGGCCAAAATGGCCAAAAGGCACATCGACAAGTCGAGACCTTTTAAATGAGCATAACATCAAGTCTCTAGGCCTCCGCGTTTACGAGATATCGTCTGTACAAACACAAGTCGATTTTTTGCGTTTTTGGCCAATTTGGCCAAGATCACGTGATCGAAATTGGCCAAAATGGCCAAAAGGCACATTGACAAGTCGAGACCTTTCAAATGAGCCCAACATCAAGTCTCTAGGCCTCTGCGTTTACGAGATATCGCCTGTACAAACACAAGTCGATTTTTTGCGTTCTTGGCCAATTTGGCCAAGATCACGTGATCGAATTAGGCCAAAATGGCCAAAAGGCACATTTACAAGTCGAGACCTTTCAAATGAGCCCAACATCAAGTCTCTAGGCCTCTGCGTTTACGAGATATCGCCTGTACAAACACAAGTCGATTTTTTGCGTTTTTGGCCAATTTGGCCAGGATCACGTGATCGAATTTGGCCAAAATGGCCAAAAGGCACATTTACAAGTCGAGACCTTTCAAATGAGCCCAACATCAAGTCTCTAGGCCTCTGCGTTTACGAGATATCGCCTGTACAAACACAAGTCGATTTTTGGCGTTTTTGGCCAATTTGGCCAAGATCACGTGATCGAATTCGGCCAAAATGGCCAAAAGGCACATCTACAAGTCGAGACCTTTCAAATGAGCCCAACATCAAGTCTCTAGGCCTCTGCGTTCTCGAGATATCGCTTGTACAAAAAAGCGATGACGGACAGACGGACAGACAGACACCCCAAGTCTATAGGCCCCCAACCCTGTAGGGTTGGGGCCTAAAAAGTACTCAGGAAAAGATTATCTGCACCAACAAAACAAGTCAAGTAGTATTTAGTAACCAACAGCAAATAAGCTCTCAGTTACTCAGACCCCCCCCCCCCCACCCTCCACTCCGTCGGCGCCCTGTCCTTGGATTTTATGTCAGGCCTTGAGTTGGTTTGGCCTTATTAGAGATTATTTTGTAAGTGTATTAGGAAGTGTATAACGAAATATCACATTTTAACACTTGAATAGTTACCAAGATAGACGAGAAATTCATAAAAGCAGAATTTCATACGGAGAAATTCTAAAACCTTTTACTGTTGGCATTTTTACAATTTTGGAGAAAATGCAAAAATAACCCCCGATGTATAGGTCCACTTAAGATCTTCCCATGCGCAACAGAAGAACTGAATCCCCCGAACGGTTACTGAGCATACAAAAAGTGTCGACAGAAAAAGGAACAGACGGACAGACCCAAATACTAGTGTCCCTGTCTCCGCCCTGCACCTCAGGATTGGGGGGGGGGGGGGGGGGGCAGGGAGGCAGGAGGGGGGGGAGCTTACAAGCAACTGTATACAAAACTAGGCCATATTAACCCGTCAAATTTGTTTCCATAGTTTGACGGTTGCTTAGTGGAACACAGATTGCTAGAACTCAATATTCATTGCCACAGGCTTCATGGTCCTACTTCCGAAAAAAGAAAATTAGGGCAATCTGGAGATCGAAAGGTAAAGATTCATCTAAAAATGCCCCGTGCTTCTTTCTTCATGCGTCAAAATGGTCATGTGATTCTTCCGCGCTAGAAGAGTAGTATATGTAATATAATGATTCATCCGCATTGCAAAAAGTAGTTCACGGAACACTGATTCTTCCGCCATGAAATAACAGTCACTTTATTACCTTATTGTTGACCACGACAACGTAATGGCATAAAAAGTCACTTCACTACAATACGGTGCGTTGTGAAACCACGCAAATCTAGTGTAACAATGAACGTTTATTGTGGAAATTTCATCTAATTATTTGCATTCCATTATACTCAAAGCCAAAGAAATATTTGCGTCGTTCCCTTAGGATAATGCACAGGAAAATCATTTAGATGAACCTTTGCGAAAATCACAAAGAAAACATGCCATTTTTCTCCAAGGGTGAAAAGGGGCTAATGTGTTTTCTTTTTAGATTATTGCCTCTATCAGTAAAGTAGGGCACGTACAACGTCACGAAATAAAGCCAGTAGCATGTCTCACATTTCACAATGTGGTTTAGATTGGGTGGGGGTGAGGGTGAGGGGGCGCCGAGGGTGACGGGGGTGGGGTGGGGGCGAGGGTGATGGGGGTTGACGGCGCGGGTGGCGGGGGCGTGGGGGCGAAGGTGGCGCAGTGAGCGATAGGAGGGTGGCGGCTAGTTGAAATGCATGAGCATGTTACGGTAATCGCTACAGCATCATTCTGAATGCAGCACCCCTCTCCCCAATCATATTACTTTAACCACGAAGACACCACGGAGCTTAAGCGCACATTCATCGCCCAAACCTTGTCAAAGCAGATCCAATTTGCTTCTGGAACAGCACACAAGACCACGTGCTACTGACAGCCATGAGAGCTTGCTCAGTGACAGGAAGCTGTGATGTGACGTCACTGCGCAGACGTCAGAACAGGCCCTTAAACTGGGTGCTGTCCCAAAAACACCAGGGCCCGTATCCTCGAAATCTTAAGGAACTTGTCTTTGTTTTAACTAAGCAATACTCAGATCGGAGTTAATCATCTCACATCTGAGATACGTTACTTAATTTTGGTTCATCCGTATTCTCGAAAGATTTTTGGCTTAACTCTAAGTCAGCCGTCTCTAGAAAACACCCTTATTACTAAGGGAGATCCATAGCTCGATTAGCATTAATATTTCATTGAAAAATCATTATAAATTCCTGCTTTACGAGTATTTTGGTCATGATCCAGCACACGATATGAGGATTGAAGCTCACCAACGTCGGCCCAGCGTCGATTTGAGGTTGCGTCGTCGGCTAGACTAAACAACGACATTACCCGTCGGTCGTGACCAACGTCTTAGACACAACGCTGAACAGACGTTGGATAAGTAACATTGTTTAAACGTTGCTTTTGGTACCAACTCAGAGGGAGAGGGGGTACTCGCTGTGTCAACTTATTTTTATCATATGATACAAAGTGCCTAAGGGTAGGAAATGCTTCCGTTGGTGGGCTCATTTATCCCGCCTTACCCCCTCCCCCTCAAAAAAGCGTCTGGAGAATTTTCCAATTAGAGCCCCCCCCCCCCCCCCCCACCACACACACACACACTTCACCGGGGGAGGGAAGGCACCTGGGGGAGGGAGGGCACATTAACGGCATTTACAGCCTTCGCATCAACCATCAGCATGTTTAGTTATGTTTACATCGGGGAATCTCGTCGACGTTGACCGTGATAAAATGTCACAAGGTTTGCGATTGGCTGATGGCAAACGTAAAGTTACTCCGCTGAGACAGCGATCTTAGGAAGTCTCGAGATTTCGAGAATAACAGGCACTCCCCTCAGATTTCAGTAATCCGTCTCAGCGAAGTGCCTCAATTTTGGCTTGAAACTACGGTTTCGAGAATACGGGCCCAGCTCTCAGTTGTCCTGCCACAAGCATTTCCTTGTTGCAAGGCTTCTAACTCGGCCTAGCGTTTCTTCAAAAAGGGGAAGGTGCAGCGGTGCTAACCAAGGCCAATCACACAGCCACACTTCTCTACCCCTCCCTATAGCAACTGACTTCCTTAACCAGACAACTGATCTATCATTTTACTTGTCGAGACGTATCCATAAAAACTACCTCCCTACGATCGAGCCAAAAGGTTTGTAACTGGCCACTTCCCACGTCCTCTGCTAGGGCAGCTCGGTTTTTTAAATGCAGTCAAACAAGATGACAGATAAATTACTCGCTCACACAAAGAAACCCGGGACTCCAGTTGATCTCATTTCACGACAGCTTCTAACTCATACTCATTCGTAGAGAGTGCAAAGGCTCACAAACTGGACCGTCCCGGAATGGATGTTCGTCCCGGTAAAAAAGGAAAAAGGCCGGGGTGCGGGCCCAGGCCGGATGGAGGGGGGTGGTGGTGGGGGGGGGGGGGGGGGGTTGGCGTAAGAAGATACCACTACATTAAATCAAACCTTATGCTGAAATATAAGAACAATTCATGAACGAAATCACCAATGATCTCATTAACCCATTCAAGCACGGAGTATAAAAACAGAGCAATACATTGCCAAAAAATCTGCCATAACGACTCCATGAGGCAGACAGGTTTTTAAAACAAAATACGATGCATGACGTCACAGAGAGGGCTGGTTACCATGACTACTTTGTTCAACAGTATTTACTATACATCTTTCTATAAATAACAACTGTAGACTTTGTTACTTTATCAACCAGGTATCACAATTGACTCGAAACTTCACAGCAGAATTTGTAAACAGATATTTATACGCCACAGGGAGTGTCCCGAACACGGAGAATCTATAGACTTACTGAAAATATTTTAAAAATCTGAAATGGAGGACAATGTAACAACTGAAGATTTTAGCTTCCAAGACTTCCCACTTACAATATAATATTTTTTCTTTTTTAGTTTTTGCATTTTTATTGCCATCGTGGGCTACTCGCACAAATGCACGGTCACCCCTCTCACGAACCCTTCACACCTCGGGGCCATCCCTATGTACGTACGCACGAAGGGGGGGGGGGGGGTTCTTGGGCTGTACGTCTGTCAAGTCTTACAGTCAATGGGTGACGTCACAACTTTTACGTACAGCGGGGGGGGGGGGGGGGAGGCGGGGGTAGGGGTGTCAAAAAGTCCCGACATTTTTGTGTACGTACGTTATGGATGGTCAAAGATCCTGCGTATCACGTCAGGTCCATCTTTTCTGGAGAAACCTAGATCCACCACTGTTCACTGCAAAAAAAAAAAAAACAAAAAAAAAAAAAAAAAAGCAGCACATTGTCTACATATTCCGCAACTAACGTCAGCTTGTAATTTAGAACCGGTTCTCACGGCTCCATAACTGAAGTTTTTTACCTTTTTCTTCTCAGATTGTTACAGGCCTAGCAAGAGAGAGGTTTCTAAAACAATATCAGGAAATCTATATATTCTGTGAACAGGCCAACCTCCTGGAACACAAACAGCGCTATCACAATGCGAACACAGTGACGTCATAATCACATGCAAGCTACTTTTCAATTATGAGACATTTATCTGTAAAACAGAAACAAGAAAAAAATGACATAGCAGAGGAACAAACTTGAACAAACTGCGACAATTCCTGATTTATAATCAATCTACAAATCACAAATATACACGATAACCTTTCCAATGTATGGTGACATTTCATTTTATGGCACTTACGAATGAATTTACCTCCGATAAACTACACTTTTGTTTCCAAATCTTGTGCTAAGGCCGCTTGTTGAGCGATAATAGCAGCTTTTTGTTGACTCATCGCCTGTTTTGCAGCATTTTGCATTGACGTCGGCGCAAAGTTTGATGGCGTCACTTGACTGGGTTGCCGAGCAACAGGCGACATCAGAACATGTTGCTGTGACACAGGAACCCGCTGACTCAGTGGATTGGCCGGCCTATATCCGTCTTGCTGTGACGTCACCACAGGTTGCCTGGACAACAGATGCTGGTAGGCATTCCCTTGCGGCAGCATGGCGTCGTGCTGGTGGTGCCGCCGCTCTAGTTCATTACGCAGGGACATCCTATAGGCCTCGTAGTCCTTCACAATATTCTCGCACTCCTCCTTCAGCAGACGTTTCAGCATCGCATCAAAGCAATCCAGGTCGGAAAGTTTAAACAAGTCCCACTGAAAACCAAAACATCCCATTTCGTTCAATTTCCGCTTCCCTCGCATTCAGTAGTTTTCAACACCTAACCAAAAACTCTAACTCTAACCCACACACAATAGTTATAACATTATTTTATAAAAGTCTATTCAATTGGGCTTTGGATGAAAATTGCTCAATGATGAAGCAAGAATACTGCAAGATTAACCACACATGTTTTAGACGAACATCACAGGCTGTACCAGAGTACAGGCTCCACAATGCTGCACTGCACTGACCTTGAGCTTGCCATCATGCTGTGAGGGAGCCTTGTAATAGATCTTCAGCCAGTCAGGTATCTCTGAATGGGAAAACATGAACTCACATTATAATGAACAGGTGTGAACCCCGGGATGCTTCTGTAGTAAAGTTCTTCGTCAAATCCTCGGCACAGGAGATGTGCAGTGCCAAATGCAGGGTCAGTGTCCTTCGAGCAGGAAATACTAAGTGGAGGGTCAGTGTCCTTTGGACAGGAAGTACCAAGTGAAGGGTCAGTGTCCGTCGAACAGGAAGTACCCAGTGAAGGGTCAGTTTGCTTCGAACAGGGAGTACCCAGTGAAGGGTCAATGTCCTTCGACAGGAAGTACCCAGTGAAGGGTCAGTGTCCTTCCAACATGAAGTACCAAGTGGAGGGTCAGTGTGCTTCGAACAGGAAGTACCAAGTGGAGGGTCAGTGTCCTTCGAACAGGAAGTACCAAGTGGAGGGTCAGTGTCCTTCGAACAGGGAGTACCCAGTGAAGGGCAGTGTCCTTCGAACAGGAAGTACCAAGTGGAGGGTCAGTGTCCTTCGAACACTAAATACTACGTGGAGGGTCAGTGTCCTTCGAATAGGAAGTACCAGCTGGAGGGCAGTTTCCTTCGAACAGGAAGTACCCAGTGAAGGGCAGTGTCCTTCGAACAGGACGTATCCAGTTAATGGTCAGTGTCCTTCGAACAGGGAGTACCCAGTGAAGGGTCAGTGTCCTTCGAGCAGGAAATACTAAGTGGAGGGTCAGTGTTCTTCGAACAGGAAGTACCCAGTGAAGGGTCAGTGTCCTTCGAACAGGAAGTACCCAATGAAGGGTCAGTGTCCTTCCAACATGAAGTACAAAGTGAAGCGTTAGTGTCCAAGAAGAAGTTCGCAGTGGAGGGTTAGTGTCTACTGACGAATGAGCACCAAGGGAAGGGTTACTGTCCACTGACTAGGAAGTTCGAAGCTTCTTGTCGGACTTCAGAAAGTATGGAATCAGTCTGTGAAGATGGAGTTAAGTGTATTCGCAAAACGCGTACGATTACTTTACAAACCACTTATAGAAACCGTCGAAGCTTTAGAGGCCCTGAAAATTTATTTTTGGCCGTCCCTTGCCACACCCCCATTCCCACCCCCCCCCCCCACTTGTTTCAACAGCGACCTTCTTATCACACACGCATTTACAATACGCTTACAAGGAATCTATGATGTGTATTATGTCAGTATATTTATTTATCACATTTCTTTTTCATACCAATAAAAAAAAAAAAAAAAACACCAACACACACACACATATTTAAGGCAAAGTCATCAAGATTAATGTTAAATATTTATACGATTACCTCTACTTCACACTGCAAAACTGTGACTGCCGCTGAACTTACTTTCACAAAAAATGGGCAAATGTAAGACGCATTTTTTTTATAGCTATGTATATAGTTTTTGAGATGAATTATATGAAAACTGGTCGTGTGTGTGTGTGGAGGGGGGGGGGGGGGGTGGGAGGCACGAACAAGCCGTGGACTGGGCGGCACTGCCCAACGCAAGCCGTGGCAGGGGGAGGAGCCCCTCTGCCACTCACGCGTGTTGAGGTACGGGTTGGTGGGCACGAGCATGCCGTGGGGTGGCCGGTACTGTACGCTGGCGCGCGGCAGGCATGGGGCGGGGGTGTGGGGTGGAGGCGCGCCCCTGTTACTCACGCGTGTTGAGGTACGGGTTGGCGGGCACGAGCATGCCGTGGGGCGGCCGGTACTGTACGCTGGGGGCGAGGCAGGCATGGGGCGGGGGGGGGAGGAAGGAGACCATCTGCCACTCACGCGTGTTCAGGTACGGGTTGGCGGGCACGAGCATGCCGTGCGGTGGCCGGTACTGTACGTTGGGGCGCGGCAGGCCCGGCTGGAGCTGGTCCAGGTTGGGCGGCACGAACTGCTGTCCGTAGGGCGTGCACGGGTGGTGGTACTGCGCGCTCTTCGTGATGTGGCTGAAAGTAATGTTAAAATCAAAATTAAAAAAAAAAAGAAAAAAAAATAACCAAAGGAAAAAAATTCAAACGCGTATGTAGTGCAAATGCCCCTTACTTCCGATACCCCTTACTTCAGATGCGACTCGGAACAGTCTGATCAGCAGCCAGTAGTGTTTATCCTAATCGCGTGTAATTGTAATCCATATGTTTACTGAAATTCTGTCAAAATTAGACGAGCTACATTTTCCGGAATAGAAAACCGACAGGACGACGGACGACAGAGGCCACACTGACGGTTATTTTCCATGTTGTTCGGCACAAAGAAACACGGATGTGAAAAGAAACCGCTTCACAGTATGCAAAGTAACAACCATCTATAATGCTTTAAAATATGCAAATGGTACAGGCAACACGACAACATAAAACCAGCCACAAGCACGATCATTTTTTATTTGAAAGACCTAAGAATAAAAGAAGAGAAAACCCCCAACAACTTGAAACCCTCAGCAGCATTAATGTTGCAAAAGATCAAGCGAAAACTACTAGCACCGAGACTGAGTTTTGCAACCTTTGCACACCTCTGAAGCCAAAGCTCTGCAGCAGATTTCGCGTCACTGGGTGCATAAACCAGTGGCGTCATACAAACAATTCTCCAATCCTCGTTTAGAAAACCCACAATAAATACAACAAACAGCAAAATATTCATTTGCCAACTCAAATTAATCTAACAAACTTAAAGTTTAAAATTATTGTTGCTATAGAATAAACAATAAATATTTGGCAAATAAATTTCACGGCACTTGTGCGATGCGTCGAGTTGAGCGGCTGGTCTTGTAAATACAATCTCACACAAGGCCAAACAACTGGACCCTCAGCAGATAAACTAGAAGCTTGTGATTAAAACCAAACGTTCCCCTCACAACACGCAACACTGCAGCCCTGTGACACACGTCCCCCCGCCTTCGTCACAACACACAACACTGCAGCCCTGTGACACACGTCCCCCCGCCTTCGTCACAACACTGCAACCCTGTGACACACGTCCCCCGCCTTCGTCACAACACACAACACTGCAGCCCTGTGACACACGTCCCCCCGCCTTCGTCACAACACTGCAACCCTGTGACACACGTCCCCCGCCTTCGTCACAACACACAACACTGCAGCCCTGTGACACACGTCCCCCGCCTTCGTCACAACACACAACACTGCAGCCCTGTGACACACGTCCCCCGCCTTCGTCACAACACACAGCACTGCAGCCCTGTGACACACGTCCCCCGCCTTCGTCACAACACACAGCACTGCAGCCCTGTGACACACGTCCCTCGCCTTCGTCACAACACACAACACTGCAGCCCTGTGACACACGTTCCCCGCCTTCGTCACAACACACAACACTGCAGCCCTGTGACACACGTCCCCCGCCTTCGTCACAACACACAACACTGCAGCCCTGTGACACACGTCCTCCGGATTGGTCACGACACACAGCACTGCAGCCCTGTGACACACGTCCCCCGCCTTCGTCACAACACACACCACTGCAGCGCTGTTAAAGAGAGTCGTTACAAAAGCCAACACAAACTTGTCAACAGCAATAGAACGTGATGTCATCTAATCTAGCGTAAGTGCAGCTAGCTGTACAGTGGTAAAAATTTAGCACGCTTCACCCCTACCCGCCCCCCTGCCCTACCCCCTCCAACCTCCTCTTCCAAAATTCGGAGTTGCTCAGAACTGACCTATGACCACATACCCCCCCCCCCCCCGCCCCAGCGCCGGGTTACTGAGGGAAAACTTCTGGATATTCAGCAGACACATAGATTTACTCGCGTATGTTTTTTTCTAAACTGCTCAACCACAAATGTTATGTTAACGCGGAAATGCGGATGTCTGTGGGTGGGTGTCTGTGGGTGGGTGTCTGGGTCGGTGTCTCTCGGTGAGTGTCTGTTGGTGGGTGTATGAGTGTGGATGTCTGTGGGTTGGTGTCTGTGGGCGGGTGTCTGTGAGTGGATGTCTGTGGATGAGTGTCTGTGGATGGGTGTCTGTGGGTGGGTGTATGTGGATGAGTGTCTGTGGGTGGGTGTCTGTGGATGGGTGGGTGGGTGTCTGTGCATGGGTGTATGTGGATGGGTGTCTGGATGGGTGTCTGTGGATGGGTGGGTGGGTGTCTGTGGGTGAGTGTATGTGGATGAGTGTCTGTGGATGGGTGTCTGTCGGTGGGTGTCTGTGGGTGGGTGTCTGTGGGTGGGTGTATGTGGATGGGTGTCTGGATGGGTGTCTGTGGGTGGGTGGGTGGGTGTCTGTGGATGGGTGTCTGTGGGTGGGTGGGTGGGTGTCTGTGGATGGGCGTATGTGGATGGGTGTCTGTGGATGGCTGTCTATGGATGGGTGTCTGTGGGTGGGTGTCTGTGGGTGGGGTCTGTGGATGGGTGGGTGGGTGTCTGTGGGTGGGTGTCTGTGGGTGGGTGTCTGAGGGTGGCTGTCTGTGGATGGCTGTCTATGGATGGGTGTCTGTGGGTGGGGTCTGTCGGTGGGTGTCTGTTGGTGGGTGTGTGGATTTGTGTCTGTGGCTGGGTGTCTGTGGATGGCTGTCTATGGATGGGTGTCTGTGGGTGGGTGTCTGTGGGTGGGTGTCTATGGATGGGTGCCTGTGGGTGGCTGTCTATGGATGGGTGTCTGTGGATGGATGTCTGTGGATGGGGTCTATGGATGGGTGTCTGTGGGTGGGTGTCTGTGGGTGGGTGTCTATGGATGGGTGTCTGTGGCTGGGTGTCCTTGGTTGTCGGCGGGTGTCTGTGGGCGGTTTTCTGTGGGTGGGTGTCTGTGGGTGGGTGTCTGTCGGCGGGTGTCTGTGGGTAGATGTCTGTGGTTGTCGGCGGGTGTCTGTGGGCGGTTTTCTGTGGGTGGGTGTCTGTGTGTGGGTGTCTGTGGGTGGGTGTCTTTGGGTGGGTGTCTGTCGGTAGATGTCTGTGGTTGTCGGCGGGTGTCTGTGGGCGGGTTTCTGTGGGTGGGGGTCTGTGGGTGGGGGTCTGTGGGTGGGTGTCTGTGGATGGGTGTCTGTGGTTGGGTGTCTGTGGATGGGTGTCTGTGGTTGGGTGTCTGTAGATGGATGTCTGTGGTTGGGTGTCTGTGGTTGGGTGTCTGTGGATGGGTGTCTGTGGTTGGGTGTCTGTGGATGGGTGTCTGTGGTTGGGTGTCTGTGGGTGGGTGTCTGTGGAAGGGTGTCTGTGGTTGCCGTCACACGTTGTCCTAGCATGCTTCAAGCCAGCCAAACAAAGCAACGACACACATTATGAGGACTGACCAGCACGTATTTCACGTACGCAGACACGTGTTTTAAACACATGAATATACATCAAATGCAAACGTGTATACATGTTTTGTATGCGCATATTTCCACCATAACACGTTCCATGTACACATGTGTTTTAATGCAGTTAGTTGTTCTGGAATAGAAGGACTAAAATGTTTCTCAAATTAAGCTGAATTTAAAATAAACATTCAGGAAGCAAAAACGACCTTCTACTCCTTGCTACAGTTGTTTACACGTGCGTATAAAACATGTTGCGTATGCAAAGATCTGCTCAAAACATGTGTTTACACGTACGCATAAAACATGTTACGTATGCACAGATGTGCTTAGAACATGTGTTTCTGCAAATGCATGTAGTTACAACACGTGTTTAATACGTGAACGTGTTACAACACGTGTTATATGCACACGCGTGCGTGTAACCGCCATACCTATCACAGCTGCTGCCAATGAAAGACAAACACAAAAGGCCGCGATTATTTTGTGTAAAAGTGCAACTTAAAACTTCAACAGTCAAGAATAACTCGTTCCATTATATAAAAATATCAACAAATTCATTCAACGTAGTTTGTTAGTTACATATCAACACGTTACATTTCAACACGCAGAGCGGCCAGTGCACACAAAACATAACAGTACAGTTTCAATCGATACCTAGTTAGTTTCTCGTTTTTCTAAACAAAAACCAATTTCTTTAAACTCATAATTCCCCAATAACCATTTTCCACTTTACTCCGAATTGTGGTCACTACAACGCAGAGGTAACAACTAATACCTATTCTCAATATAAAAGAGGTTATTTGCCAAGCATCTTTGATGAGAAAAGTATCTCCCCTACAATAAAAGAATGCACTTCTGACATCGGACTACACACCATCAGGTGCTTCCAAGTACAAAGAACAGTGACGAAGAGGCAAGTAGGGTAAGCCTTATACCTTAGTGAACATCGCTTGTCTCACGCACAGAACCAATGTCACAAGTCTTCATATACGACATAACATCCCAGATATCCTACAAGTCATTTACGCTTTATTTCACGGTATTTCGCCGTTTTGATCTCACATGGTACCATACGGTTTGGAGGGGGTGGGGGGGGGGGTCCTGTATGAGGACCGAGGACGGAATAAAGACCCATGTTCACATCTTGGGATTTTTTGTTTTTGTTTTTTTTTTTCGTTTGTTTGTTTCGCGAATAAACTAAGGAAAAGTAAGAGATTGGAGCTTACGACCACCCAATATCCTGCTGGGTGAGAAAATTACGCGACAATTGCTGAAATCACTTCTTTCAGTATATGACTAAAAAATATCAAAGCTCAGTTGTTCTGACGAAGTTTGAGAGGCAACCTTTATATAATGTATGTAAGGTCATGGAACTTAAACCAGATTTATATCTTCAGACATAATATTCATAAATATCCAGGTAGCTTTTATGCTTTCAAACTTTTTCGTTCCCTGAAGAATGGTTACCGCTATAGAAATGAAAAAAAAAAAAAAGAAGAAAACTGATTTGAACTAGATATACGATTCAGTGACTGCTCATAACTAACTGGCCTCCTCATTAGTGGATTAGCTTTCAAAGGCGACCCACACCCATTTCTAGCCTTGTTAGGAATTAATTTAAAGCGCCGAAACGACATAAACTACCCCCGAAGAATAACACGAAAATTAAATCAAAGCATTAATGAGGCTGCTTTACTTGACATAGTAGGGTCCGTGATCGGCCGACTCGATCTTCTCCCACCCAAAAGGCAAGCTGTCCTGCTCTAACGGATGCGACCAATGGGTGGTCTGCGTGTTGTGATCGATGTAGTACTTCCGGCCGCGTATCGTCCAATCAACGGACCAGCCCGGCGGTAAAGGCGCTTCCATAGCTACATCAAAGGAAAAAACAAGCCTTCTCACTTTTTGGTTTCGTTTGAAAAAAATGCAGCGAACGGTATTTTATTATTATTTCTTTTTTAATTTCTGTATTTTTTTTGCAAATTATGTTTAGTGACACCAAGTACAAAAACTGATTGAAAATACAAATATTTACACAACAAGGAACAGTTTTTTTGTTTTGTTTTTGCAAATACATGGTGGCCACAGAATTCCCGAATCGCTTTTCCTGACTTTTCCTGATTACTGAGACCATTTTTGCTGGTTTTACAGGCGTGGACAAAGTACACCATATGGGAGTCTATATACAAGATTTGTACTGCCATTTCGATAATTTTTGTCGATCCTGATAAAACCTGGATCAAGTACAATTGCAATGTATGTTCCTTTACTGTGTGAAGTGACGTAACTGAAGGGAGAAAACTTCATGGCAGAGGTACGAACAAAAAAGTGTAGGTATTTGTTTACGAACGGAAATGACCATAGGAAATTTTGGGGCAATTTCGGGGAGGGGGTGGATTGAGGGTGCTAAGTCGAACCGTAACGGTCATGATTCAACTATTCAAGACTATATAAACTAATGAGTTGACCTTAATTTATATGTCGTTTACTGTGTCTGTTTAAAAACCCCATCAAAAAATGAGGCTGTAGTAAATGAACTGAAATCAGGCTATGAAATGAAATCAGGGTATGGCAAATGAACTAAAATTAGGCTATGAATTGAAATCAGGCTATGGCAAATGAACTGAAATCAGGGTATGGCAAATGAACTAAAATCAGGCTATGAAATGAAATCAGGGTATGGCAAATGAACTAAAATTAGGCTATGAACTGAAAGCAGGCTATGGCAAATGAACCGAAATTAGGCTATGGCAAATGAACTAAAATCAGGCTATGAACTGAAATCAGGCTATTGCAAATGAACTGGAATCAGGCTATGGACTGAAAGCAGGCTATGGCAAATGAACTAAAATCAGGCTATGAACTGAAATCAGGCTATTGCCAATGAACTGAAGCCTCAATATAATGATAAATGGACAAGATGTTTTGATGCAGACGCAAAAATTCGAAAACGATGAAGTTAAAATAAATAAATTATTAATTTCCAAATCCATTGTCTTGACTTTTCCTGACTTTTTGGCCATTTCAAGTGTTTTTCCTGCTTTTTTCTGACTCAATTTTTTTTATGATTTTTCAGATATTTTCTGACCTGTGCCACTCTGAGAGCACGACGCAAACACTACATGACACGACGAGAAGTACCCACCTGTCTGGCTCTGTTGAGCTTCCAGCTGAGTGGGCAATGCCTGCGGCATGGGTGCAGGCAGAGGCGCCGGTGCAGCCAGTGGTGCTTGGGTGCTCACAGCCCCCAGGCCTCCCTGCAGCCATAAACAGTATAGATAGTGCAAAAGACATTTGGCGTACATAAAGGCAGTGCCATACAATCTTCTTCGACGACAATTAAACCATTTGCTCATGCAATATTAAAAATATTTTTATCGCATTTATTTCCATGACATGTGCTGCAGTAAAATTTTCACACTGCTAACCGAGAGTAGTGTTCCCGGGGAGGAGGGGAGGGTTAGTGAGCTTAATCAGCACTTAGGCGATAGTTGGGAGGGGTGTGGCACCTGCTGCTGGCTTGCTCTCAGCGCTTACTGTTCCGGGGGCAGAACAGGCTCCTAATGAGCACGTAGGGGTGGGGATGTCAATTGTTGAGGACGGCGTGGCACCTGCTGCTGCTTACTCAACGCGCGTATGTTTTCTGGGGAAGTACAGGCCCCTAACAAGCTCGTAGGAAGTGGATGAGGGTGAGGGGGGGTAAGGGGTTGTGGGATGTGGCACCTGCTGTTGCCTGGAACCCCGCGCGTACTGCTCCCGGATCTGCTGATGGTAGAGCGCTATCTGGTAGTTCTCGTCCATCTGTGTATACTGAGCGATCTCCGGGTTACTGCTGCTTGACAAGTGATCTAGATTGTTCTTGTCGGCGTCCAGACTGCTAGCTCCCTGGTAGTTTTCTTGTTTGAAAGAAGGAAACGAAATTTCAGGTTTATTACCATGAATGTCATGGCATAGCAAAGATAGTTCGTACACCTCATCTTGAACAACTATCATAATAACTCGACTCTTTCGACACCTTGTGTCCTAATTTAAAACTATTAGAGAGCACAGAAGCGATAAATAATAATAACCCCTGTTTTTATTCTACTCCCCTCCTCTTCACTATTTCTTAGCTCACTCAGATTTAAAATAAAACATGTATTCGTGCCAAAAGTCATAACAAGGCGCTTAAGGCACCTTCACTCAATAGGTATGGGTTGCTAACGGTACCACAGGGCATTGTCGCTTTACCTTGGTACTGTCTTAACTGTGGGTCGTGAGCTACCGTGAAGCTGTGACTTCTATGAACGGCATTCCCAAAATGACTGACTTTGGTGGCATTTTGATTGACAGCACTGATTCCTTGATTAGCACCAGGGTGACTATTCAGCTGCTGCTGGGCAGCGGAATTTAGCGGTGCTGAATACTGTTGCGCACCATATCCACGTGTACCTTGGGTACTGGAATTTGTCTGTGTATTGGCATTGGTACTTTGTACTCTAACCGTGTGACTTGGAAAGGAAGGCTCGCCAGGAGCGTTTGAGACCACATGAGGGGTGGGACTAGATAGGCTTACATTCTGAAATGCTTCGTGTAAATTTTGAGCAGGCACCTTCCCGCTGACTGTTTGTGAGTAAGCTTCAGCGTGCTGACTTGTTGCCATGGGGACTCCGTGTTGCCCAGCAACGGGCCCAGGGCTCGGCCACTGTTCTTGTTTCTGTGCATACTGCTGACTAGCATTGGTGCTGTTCTGAGTTTTGCCCAGGACATTAAAGGACAGAAAAGGTCGTACAGGACCAGCTTGCGGAGAATACACGGTTTGTGATTTGGAAGCCCTTCTTTCAATGCTACATGGCCCTGGCCTTCCATGTACGTTGTGGTCTGAAATAACGAAGTCTACTCATTTTCTTTTGTCAAGTTTCAAATTTACCAACAAATTTCTTCTTTTACCAGCAAACATTAATCGATATCCATGCTATCACGTTTTACATTTAAAATTCCAAAACTTTCCTTGCAAGAAAAAGAAAAAAAAGACAGTCAATCAAAGAAACAGTACAGCAATAATCTGAAACAGCAACTTACTTCGGAGAACAGGCGGTGTGTCTCGTTTTACATATTTCCCCTGAACCCCTTGATAAAGGCTCTTTGAATCCTTCTTTTTCGACAACATGGCTACACTTGATCACATATTCACTCTGTATGTGCTCTGTATATGCGTATCAGCCTTGATAGTTCTTCGATCCTAACTTATCCTTCAAGGCGGGGAGAAAGTTCGAGTGTTTTTCCACGAATGGTGCCCCATTTATTTTCTCTGAAGTAAAGAATTGCTAAATTATTCAATTTTGTCATAAAATTTTCCAGTAATACTGTTACCAGTCAAGATCTAATAAATGAAAGCAAGGTCCTTTGAAAAAGCAGTTTGGATTTATTTCCGTCAATGTTTATCAAAAAGAATTACAGTCTTCCAGTTATATAGTGTGCATGCTCATTCGGTGCCCGGTAATAAAAATCTTCATTAAGAAAGGTGTATTATTGAAAAGGAGCGATCAATGGTCTTCAAAATGCAATACAGATCAACCAAAAACACTCAAAAGTATTGCAAAACATTGTACAAACGTTTAAGAATAAAATGCCTGGGCGACAGGGCTGTTATTAGAGATTTTTATTACCGGGCACCTAATGAGCACGAGGGCCTCTGCTGTATCCAACGGGTAGTAAAGACCATCGGGTCAATACTCACATGAAATTTAACAATTTTACTATAAATTTGTGGTATAAATGTTGGAACGAACTACCAAAGGATCTTCAAAATATTTCCATCCTTGTTTTGTTTGGTAAAAATAAAACACCGTTTAATTTTGCTCTGTTTATCTGACTCATGGTTCCGTTCAAATATCTTAACATGTGTAAAAGTTTATTACTTGTAGATATTATGTACGAAACTGTCTGTGCGTATTTAAATGTTTATTCGAGTGGTAAATATGAAAGATATATAGCTCTAAAGGACAAGCGAACATTAAGCTTTTGCTTTGTCCAGTTTTTTTAATCCTGTAATATATGATAGGTACAAGGGGGAGGAGAACGAATGGTTACAGTAGATCCAAATTGGTGAAATGAAAAAGAACATCTTCCGTGGTTCAAAACAAATTCTTGTTATAAAATATCACAAAATGATGTATATTAAAGTCGATAGGGTTCCAAAACTTGCAACTGGCTTATTTGCTGGAGTTGGAATTTAGCATTTTGTTGTCACCAATTACGATCTACTCTAGCCAATTCTATCTCCTCTCCCTCGTACAGTATATGAAATTCTCTGTAACTGTATCACTTTAGACAAAGTTAGAAAATAAATCGCTGAATATATTTGGGTACAGAACGGTTAGAAGTGTTCCCCCAAGTTGCTAACGCCTACATTTGCTCCATATCCATATCACTTCTCTGGTATCAGGACGGCTCCAAGAATCGTCTCCCAGTGGATGGACTATGTAAAAGTAAGGAGCCGACGTGCAGGTACGCGCGAACGGACCAAGGGAATCCATCGTGTGTTATGGTTAAAAATTACGATAAACCTTTGACATGCAGGAAATAATTGCATGGAAAAGCAACTGCCTGGGGAAAGAAACATACGAAACAAAAAGACGAACAAAAAATGTAAAAACTTACTATGTTTTGTGCTTTACGTCACAGGAAACACAAGTCACTGACGTTCAGGGCATGGTTTTCCACAAGAAAACAACAAGATAATGAAATAAACTGATGTGTCGCAAGTTGTTCGCTTAATAAATAAATGGACTACTGAGATATGTGGAAAGACTTAACTCGTATTTCATTTTGTAGCATTTTAAGCCGATAATGACACAAAATACACAAAAAGCAAAGAACTTTTACTGTAGTAAATTTGTACAGGTGTCATATATGTAGGTTTTGGTATACAGCACTGTTTGCATTGTGTACTTTTATAGCGTGTCTTTAATTAAGTGAAATAAGGAGGATAGATAGAAAATATACTCGCCTAACAAACCACAGTGCTCTACTTAACCTTATCAGTAGATAAAGGAGGTAATTATTTTGGCACTGTTTTAAAGAAGCAATGAAATATTTTAAATTATTTCCCTCACGAATATCCACTAGATACCTATCCCTACTAAAAACCACCCCCTCCCACAAACAAAAATTTATTGACAGAACGTTCAACGATACACACTATAATTGTGGTTTTAAAGCTTGACGAACATATAAACCTCCCTTAACATTATATTTTCGCCTAGATTCCTCTCTTTCTTGTTCATACATCAGCACAAATATGTCCTTTTCTAGCCTTTTTTTACCTTGATATCTGCATGAATCTTTTCTTTGCTCCCCATCCGATTATTTGGACCATTTTTCTTTATTTACCTTTGTGAATAACTTATTGAATGAATTAGAATATATAAAGATAGAAGATTCGCTCTTTATTTGCAATTCTGCTACACCTCGTAGAGAAAAAATCGTAACTCTAATAAAACGCCATATTCAATCAAGCGTACTCTTTCAAACTAAAGCTGTTTGTATGCACTTCTGTAAGTGCAAAAAAATGGCAATAGCAGGTTTAGCAAACTTTATTTTTGACCCATGTTGGAATAATGATTTTAAATTGTTTTGTATAAAGTTTATAGGTTTGATTTTTGAGATCACGGTGAGCTTCATCCCTCACTTCGAAGTGTTGAAAAAAAGACACAAGACATTAAATCTACTAAGCAAATGATTAGAGAAAAGACAGAGATGCCAAACTTTGGGCATTAACAGCTTACATCAGAACGAGATAAGATTATGAAAATATTGACTGTGACACAAACCACTCTTTCAGCACAGAGAGGAATTTAAATATACCATTCCAGTGAGCTGCATTTTTGTGTTTCTTTAACCCTTAGTGTCAATACGTATTTTCAATGTAAATTTCCTTAACTGGAAATAAAACGAATAGCACAATAAGGTATCGATTTTGGAGGTGAAATCTAGGGATACGGCTAGTCTATATTTTACCTGAAAGATGTAGATAGACCAGTTTGTTTCCCCGGAGCAGACAAGATAAAATGGCACTGCGGGCCCTCGCAGAAAATTTCTGCATTATACCCGATCATACTGGGTGTGGGTATCCTTTTCTTCTGTCATCACAACCGTGTTTACCCTGGCAACTTTTTAGCTTTTCAAGTGAAAGAAGCACGACAGACAACACACAGTGCTGGTTTGGTGAATTCTGCGACGCGAGTGCTCAAGATTATAAACGAAAATAATTATTATTTAAACGGCAACTTATTACGGTGCCGTTGCACTCGGAAAACATGGCCGAAGTTACAAGCAAGCCAGGCACTCCTGCCATGGAAACTTCTTCAGATAGAGAATTTGCCAATGCCAAATCTTTTTTACTACAGTCAAGCACAAAAACAGGCTTAAATCTGTAAGTATGATTACACATGCACGTAATAATATGTGGTAATAGCATAAAACCTGCTTTATAATTTATTCTTGTGTAAAGGCTACGCGTACTCGTTTTGATGTTTAGTTCCAGGTAACCCTCTCAACGGGATTGTACTTCTTCTAATATGAGTTCCCAGAAATGTGAACTAATAAGCTTAAATAATATGGCGCAGAAATGAAAGTATCGCCGAACCAGCGAACCCATTAGCAGTGCTATACAGATGGAAACAGTTGTGAACTGGACAAAGTCCTAACATCTTTCTTTTAATATAAACCTTCTAAATTGGATCATCCATGGAAAAATGTTGATATTTTATGCGGCATATAAATGGTGATAACTCTGCTATTATCTAATGCTTGTAAATTCTAAAATTTAAATTTCATTCCATTTTTATACCAATAAATGTCGATCAACTGTCAAAATCGCGTGTCCTTAAAATAAGTGTAATAATATAATAGATACAGTCAACTTAACAAATAGTTTGAATGAGTAATGCTTGAAATTTTTGCAGTCATAAAGGGTCTTGAGTCTTGTACAGTTGGTATATCTTGACAACAAAACGTTTATTTATTTAGAAGTGGCGAGAACTTATTCTTGTATTCCACTCAAGTTTTGTGGTATTACTAGCCTTCTTTTCATCACAAATAAAGATACTTTTGTCATATCATCGTTAAGTTTTAAAATGCAGTGATGTCGAAAAATAGTCTACCCGTGTATAAAATTACTTAGAGAATAACTTGGCGCAAAATGTAATAGGTTCTCTAATATGCACCTCTACATATTAGTTTTACCCTTATTTCCAAATTTGACAGGAGAGTATTTCAGTGTACTTTATCCGTTCATTTAAAAATCCCTTTCAGTATCTACAAAATGAAATCACCTATCTTGTATAATTTTCAGATATGATCATTTGGCGAAAGTTCTCACCAAAGTCTTAGATGAACGACCAGAAAATGTTGTTGACATTTTTGAAGACATTAGCAACGAAGAGAAAAAGGCAAAATTTACATCAAATGTGGACACAGTTCAAGATAAAATAGACAAATCGACAGAAGTTGCATTAGCAGAAATACAAGAAAAACTATTTTCAGTGAGTATGAAATATTTGATTTGAAAACTGTTCAGTCATAATAAGCGATTGCTCAATAACTAAAATAATATAGAAACACAAAGATGCTTGTTTTAATACTTGTATTTCGTAAAGAAATTCCATGATTCAAGAATAAAACAGAGATATATCTCAACATGCATTGGGCAAATCTGCGCTTGATTTGAGTTTGTTGGATATATGCTTTTTGTTCTTTATTCTTTTTAATAGAAAGGCGACGGAGAAGAAGAGGAACAACAAGATGAAGATATTGAAACTCCTCTCCCAAACCTAATGGAACTTGTTTACTATTTTGAGCAAGCCGGTATTGGCCTGAACAGAGAAGAAATGATACGAATATGGCTAGCGTTAAAAAATCTTGTAGACAATCATCCGTTACAACATGTACGGTTCTGGGGTAAATTATTTGGCACTGAACAAAACTACATTGTTGCTGAAGTGGAGTATAGGGAAGGAGAAGACGAAGAAGAGGAGGAAGAAGAGGTTTGAATTATTATTCTGATTTTTATATCCTAATAAATAATAGTAAAACTGATGACGCGAAAACGGATACATAGGCACAAGACATCCATTCAAAGCAAATTTACCATTTGCAAAAAAAAAAACAAAAAAAAAAAAAAACAATCTTTGTTGGAAAACCGGGAATTGTCTTGAGAGAAAAAAAACCTTCGGTTGGAGTCAGTTGTAGCAGAATGAATCTAGTAGAACAGCTTTTTCAAGCGCCAGTTCAAATTCTAAAAAAAAAAAAAGACAACAAATGTTGAAAAGTTGGAAGTAGATTTCGCTACCTCTACATTCAGCAGCTGATCGTAAAACAAGAAAGATAATTCCTGCCTTTTAGCCAGGGTCTTCGGTAATCAAAATGAACGGTTGTGTGCTTTTCAGCAGGAGGAAGCCGCGGAGGAAGACACCACGGAGAAAGACGCCGACGGCGAAGAGGAGGAAGGTCTGTTTTATTTGACTTATTTATGGTCTTGACCTTATTTTCATTTCTTGATTATGAGCCAGAGACACGTATTATATGGTTGCTTTTGGCCATAGACAAGCACCTAAAGCGTCGAAACGTTCTTGCTAAATGTGATTGTTTTGCTACGAAATGGCTTAGCTCTGTGCTACCAATATGCCTAAATTCAAGATTTTGCAGTTTTTCGCACACTTTATTGTATTGCCTTTATGGGCCAGATTTAATTGAAGAGATGTTGTGTTATTAGAGCAAGAAGAAGATGATACCCCAAAGCCAGATTACAAGCCACCCCCAGTTGTACCAAAGGAAGAAAACAGAAGTGGCGCCAACAAAAAAGTTTACTTCGTCTGCAATGACCGTGAGTTGAAAAACTGGTATTTTTCCTTAGAAGTAGCAAAACATAAACCCTTTTTTTACATATACTGTATATATGAACTCAGTCCACAAGTTTTTCCAGAATTTTCGGCTCCTGTCTTGTTTTTTAGTGCTATGTTTGAGAAATGAGAACGGTTCTTTTTTTTTCTCAGAGGTCACAACTACGAATGTATACATTCTTTGCTTTATGTCAACTCGCGTGTCTTTTTTAGTTTAAATATGTTAATATTTTTTCAGACGATGTTGTTTATTCATATAGTATGTATTGTTTTTTTTTTTTTTTTTTTTAGCTGGTAAGCCGTGGGTAAAACTGCCAGGCGTCACTCCCGCTCAGATCCAGGGTGCGCGCCGCGTGAAGAAGTTCCTCACTGGCCGCCTCGATGCCCCCGTTATAACCTTCCCGCCATTCCCCGGAAACGAGGCGAACTACTTGCGCGCGCAGATTGCCCGTGTCAGCGCTGGCACGCACATCTCGCCGCTTGGCTTCTACCAGTTCGACGAGGAGGAGGAGGAAGAAGAAGAAGGAGCCATGCGCGATAACTTCATCGAGAACTTGGACTTTGAGGGTATCCCCGTGCGAGAGCTGTGCGACCCAACCCTGGGTAACTGGGTCCATCACGTGTCGCATATCCTTCCCCAGGGCCGATGCTCCTGGTGGAATCCCAATTCGGACAAAGGCGAGGAAGAGTTTGATGAGGATGAAGAAGATGAAGACAGGTTTGAGCTTTATGATTTTTTTTGTTTTGGCATGAAACTGAACAAAACAGCTTTTTTCCTCCAAAGTTTTCTCCTCAATTATCGCTGTCTTGTAAGAGCTCACGTATATATTCCAGACAGCAACACAAATATAATTACACAATCAGTTTATAAACACAACACTGCCTTATACTCCCTGTGATTTTTAAAGTGATACACTGATATGAAGTGATTCCAAAATAACCCACAGCACACTCAATCTCTGCAGTTTTATATAACTGAATTTCGTCATCTTTATTAGCATCTGATCTTTTGAAACAAAAAAAAATCAGGGAGGAGCCAGACGAGCCAGAGCCCGAGGTCGGTCCGCCGCTGCTGACACCGCTGAGTGAAGATGCCGAGATTGACGGCATGCCGGCGTGGACACCCAAACTGTCCTCCAAACTCATCCCACAGTACGCCATCGCCGTCATGAGATCGAATCTGTGGCCGGGCGCGTATGCCTTCGCCAATGACAAGTAAGTGTTTGTTTGTTTCACAGGGTAAAGGTGAGACGGGTAGGTGGGGGAGGGGGGGGGGGGGTGGGCGTGGGGAGAGAGAGCGGGGAGGGGGGTTGAGCCGCTCAGTTCTAATATGTTTATATTAACCCTTATGTGTATTAAACTCAGATCTGAAGTTGTGGAGGGGTAACATACATTAATGTATGCATGTATTTTGTACAGGTGCTGCAAGAGCAAATAGTGTGGTGTGCCCCGTGGAAGGCCTACCCTGTATCAAGTAGGCGTTCTCGCTGAAAAATGTCAAGTCTGGGTTAAATATTTGCTTGTTTTTTTTTTTTCAGGAAATTTGAGAACGTGTACATTGGCTGGGGACACAAGTACTCGTCCGAGAATTACAGCCCACCAGCGCCAGCACCAATCCAGGACGAGTTCCCGAGCGGTCCGGAGATTACCGAGGCGGAAGACCCGACGCCCGAGGAGGAGGCGGCGCTGCGAGCGGCGCAACAAGAACAGGCGGAGAATGCCGAGGAGATGGAGGAGGGAGAAGACGAGGAGGACGAGGACGATTAAACTCATTGTAAGAACTGAGGGGAGGGGGAGGGGTCACCGAACCCAAGTGGATTATCTAATAGCGGATGAAACAGGGGAAACCGGAGAACTGAAATGAAAAAAAGAAAATCGAGCCTTTCGTGGAGCAGACAAAAGCATGAGGATTCTTGTCAATAGAAACCAGATGAAGTTGCTGAACATTTTATAGGGTTTTAGGCGAGCTTTTCTAAAGTTGCTCATTTTAGTTCAGAGTGGATAAAATATCCGAGACTTAAATGGAGAAGGAACGGTGAGAGTTGAGGGGTTTTCATTTAGGGTATCAACTGTGATAGACTGACGAACACTTTCGTGTTGTTAAGTATTTCTCCTTTTACCCAAGGTGACCGTATCATTATGCAATATCCTGTCATTTTTTAAATAAAAAAAGAATATGGATGGTGTTATTGACCATGTGCAATCTTAATGAACATATATGAAATAACGCTGTAGAGATGATTAAGTTGGTTTTGTTCATTTTGTTTAAAGTTTCCCTTTGTACATCAAAATTCGATTGATGGGAGATTTGCGTAATAAAACTCTGTTATTAAAAAGTACATTTTTATTTTATCTATAAAATTTCAAAGCCGCACATTAACATTGTCGGATTACCAATTTCACTTAGATAAATTAAAGGAGAGAAAAATAACATTGATTTTCTTGATTATTTAAGAAACACGAGTTCTTGACTAGTACATGCAGCAAAATAACCACTTACATCCTGGCAAGGAGGGGCGCACTCACTCACACTGATCAAGTCTCACTCCCGTCGCTTTCTCGCTTAGACATATGTGGCCTTCGCATGTGGTATTAGCTAGCAGTGGCCGTGTTCACAACAGTTAACTGCACGGTTTACCCTACACTTGACAAGGAAAGTTAACTTCTAGTTACACTAACAGTTAAATGCACCAAAGTTTTAACCTACCATTCCCGCCAGTTACACGTGTCGGCTTACTGCACCCCAAACAGCCAGTTTGAGTTGGGTTAAATGTCGGTTAAGGATGAGCAGCTGCTTTGGTGCTTTCAAAAAACTCCTTGCACACAGCGGCGTAAATAGGTTTCAAGAGATTTGCGTCAGTTTTAACTCGGTTTATTTATATTTACTAATTCATACAGCGATTTAAAGAGATTTCAGTTTGTTGTTGAAGTCATTTGCGATTACAGAGCGACTGCAACCCCACCCCAGATTTACTTCATCTACTTGCTTTTCTTTTGTGAGTTTGTCCGTTTTTTTTTATCTAGGTGTGCACAGAATATCCTGTTGATAACGCGTTGTTATAAAACAGCTGACCTCTGAGAGATCTATCTGTTATTTATTAACACACAGTGGAGGAATATTTCGGTAGTTTACTTCCGAACATGAGCATGCCCATATATGATGACTGAAAAATATAATATTAATAACAAGCCTTTTTGTGAAAAAAGCTGCAATTTTTACTTATTTCCTGCGAAAAAAAATGTAAGGAAAAAGGAATATTTTCATCTTATTACATAATAAAACAAAACAATAATAATAAAAACACATATATTTATTTTGCTTGATTTTGAAAAGGATATTTATCACCTTAAAAATTCCGAAGAATTCTCACCCAAAGCTCGTTGCAATGCAAGGAATGCAACCCTTCAGCCCCAACTCGGTTAAAAATAGGTTCAGATATTACTCGAGAAATACATATGAAAAAAATCGAGTAACAACCTGGGAACAGACTCCTCCCCCCCCCCCCCCCCAACATACACACCATACACTATAGAAATATTATTTATCCGACAATTTAAAAAAAAGTCATCCTTTGCACCTGAACAGACAATCGGCATAATTGAGTTTCTTAAGTTACACTTTTATACATCATTAATACGTTATAGCATGACAGTCACTTCTGTGACCACCTTGCCAATGTTACGTCATTTGCGGAATCCCCACAAAATGAGTTGATTTTTACCTAACTGGCCCGGTTAACTTAACAAAATCAGTTAGCTCACTTAGTTAAGTTGGTTGATGAATACCAGTTAACCAACTCTGTTTGCAAAATAAACTGTTGGAATTAACTGAACAGTTAACTGCAAAAGTTAACCTTCATGAATACCGGGACAAAGCAGTTCTAAACACCTAACAAACCGACATTACTCACTTTCTCAGGTAAAAACGCCACTTTTTCTTTGACATTCGTACGAACCTTCTTTCGCTGCAACAACGGTCGCAGCTGACTCGGGTGATTTCTTTGTTGGCGGGGCTGAAGATGAATCTGAATAGCCACCAAGACCAAGTGAAAATTTTACCCTCCAGCTTTTTACCCTGAAATTTTCTAGCACCCTCCATAGCTCAGTAGTGCACTCAAATATATACCCCCAACCTCCCTAATTCGTATCTAAACAAGTTATTTCTGGTAACACATTCCCAGAACATTGCCATAACACAACACGACTCCTTGTATTACACATACTTCCTCAAACAAAAATAATTAGAACTATGCTTCCATCACAGATGCGTTTAAAAATTTACAATAGAACTGTTATGTACGGGAAACAAAAACTGGCTCCTTTTCACAGGCCTTGACCTCCTACGGAGCGGTGTAAGTTGATAGTAAATCAACAGAACTGGCATCGGATATGTGTGAGATCTGACGATGAAGAGCTAGATCTTGCGCTGGTACCTCACAATGTCCTGAGTGTGAATCGTGTACGTCACAGCCAAGCTTGGTAGAAATAACGGTATCGGCAATACCCCGTTGTTATAAAACAACTGACTCCTGATAAGATCTCTCTGTTATGTATAAGAACAGAGCGGAGCGATAATTTAAAAAATAAAAAAACAGTGCCTCTCTACTATTTTCGCGAAATCCCCAGTGGGTCTGCGGCGTAAACAGGCGCTATACACAACAGAACGATCCGCCGTAGAGGTCGGCTGTTGGGCAACAACGGGCAACACCCATTTACAACAATTAGCAAGTCGTGACGCCATCAAACGACCATCCATGTACCCATCAGACAAATGTACCCTCACCCCCCTCTCTCTCTCCCCCCCCCCCTCCATCACTGCCAAGTCGTGCGGGCTTTTAGTGGAGGGTGTAATTACAATAGCAGACTTAATCTAATGCACAGTTTGTTGCAGTCGTTCGTGCGAGTGACCGATGAGATACCCTGCTAGAATGTATGGTCCCAAGTCAAGCCCAGAAATACAGCTCGTTAGTAAAAAAGAACAGAAAATGTATAGGTTGGTTACTTCTAGTACAGTTCTTGGAGATGTTGGATTACCGTGGAGTCACTTAACACCACAGGTTCAAACGCGAGATCTAATACTGAGATAGTGAGACAACGCTTGGGATTTGACGGGGAATCAAGAGACAGCTTGCTTATGGTCGCACTGATTCAACCGCGGTACGCGATTACCTGCTGTTAATGGTTACAGAATGACAATTTTCTTTCTTCTCAACGATCTGCTGTAGCCATGGAGACAGCAGTGTTGCCAAGCAGCAAACTACTGTGTTGCCCAGCAGCAGAATACTGTGTTGCCAAGCAGCAAACTACTGTGTTGCCAAGCAGCAGAATACTGTGTTGCCCAGCAGCAGAATACTGGTACATCGCCTTGCTACTGCATGGACATTTCTAGCGCCTTTTGCAGCATTTCTTCCTCAGACATTTCCTCTGTTACGAAAGAACCATTCAGTGTCAATTTTCCCATAATACTCTGTATTAGAAGATGTGTTTATTTTAATTTTACATTTCATTTTCATTAGCTGATTTTCAGATAAATTTATATTTTCAAAAATTTAAAAAAGTCAGAATAACAACGCGTATATGTCGCCGTAGATCCGTGAGATCAGCGAAATTTTCAGCGGATCTGTCAAATCTTAACTTTTTACATCGTGAAATGAGTACAGCCTCATAAAACCAGCTTTTTTTTTATTACGTCCTAACAGTAAAATGTTTCGCAACAATAGAAAAGGATTGGCACTTTTTCCAGTTTTTCTAATGAAAAATGAATGTGTTGATTTTTTCTTTAAAAAATAACATATCACTTGTTTTTGGATCTGAAGCTTGAGTATGTTTTGGCTCTAAAGCCTCAGATGTTTTGGCTCTGAAGCTTCAGAATATTTTGGCTCAGAAGCCTCAGAATATTTTGGCTCTGAAGCTTCAGATGTTTTGGCTCTAAAGCCTCAAATGTTTTGGCTCTAAAACCCCAGAATATTTTGGCTCTGAAGCCTCAGATGTTTTGGCTCTGAAGCCTCAGATGTTTTTGCTCTGAAGCATCAGTATGTTTTGGCTCTAAAGCCTCAAATGTTTTGGCTCTAAAGCCTCAGAATATTTTGGCTCTGAAGCCGCAGAATATTTTGGCTCTGCAGCCTCAGATGTTTTGGCTCTGAAGCCTCATATGTTTTAGCTCTGAAGCATCAGCATGTTTTGGCTCTAAAGCCTCAGGATATTTTGGCTCTGAAATCTCAGACTATTTTGGCTCTGAAGCCTCAGTAAGATTTTGCTCTGGCGCTTCAGAATATTTTGGCTCTGAAGCCTCAGAATATTTTGACTCTAAAGCCTCAGATGTTTTGGCTCTGAAGCCTCAGAATGTGTTTTGCGCGGTGTGAATGTGCGACATTTTGATACCGTACTTACTATGCCTAGTGGTTTCACTTTCTTTCATCACGCAGAACAGACAGACTTATCAAACTTGACAGATCTGCTGAAATAATTCAGCGACTTCACAAATCCGCTGTGACATTTATTTATGCTGGATTTAAAAATGGACCCATTCCGGAAAGGTTTATGCCTGAGTGTCTATTATGTCTCTTGATCACAGAGTGCATGTGTGTTAGGGACGGGGAAGAGGGGGGGGCAGGGTCTAACATCCGGGGCAGGGACGGTCATTATATGTCACTTCGTGTCCATAAAGTACACACGGCCTTCAGACTACCTATCCCCATAAAGTGCACGCGCACTTCAGACAACCGATCCCCATAAAGTGCACGCGCACTTCAGACTTACCAATCCCCTTCGTCCCACCAGTTGGATTCGCCTGAGGAGTTTCTTCTATTTTGGTCTTATTCGTCGTATTTGCCTTTTTGTCCAAATACGCCAGTCTCTTTTTGCGTAGTTCTTCGGAAGATGGCGTGTCATGCTGCCCGACGTCATTTGACGTAGCACCGGATTTAGTGACGTCAGCAGCAGCAGCACACGTAGTGCCACCTGTCGCTCCTCCCCCGCTGTCAGGCTCTATCACATACCCTGCCGACATGGTGATTTTTATGATTACTGTAGAAATCCAACTATTTTTATAACACCGTATTTACGGCGACACATTAATTTGCAGCACCAGAACACAAACACAGTTTCACATAAGTATTCCTGACCCCATAAACCACATTTCCCAAAACAAAGATCTGATAGAGACAGTGCATATCCGAGACCCTTAGATTGAACGCATATTCAGCTAGTCTTGTTACCTTGCATACTCAGCTTCAAGGCTTGTTGTAGCGCTGTGTCGTCCGATTCCATTAATTCACGGCTCTCTCGCAATGCCAATTCTAATTCCGCGTCTGTCTGTTCCCCTTCAGCAGAAATAACTATTCAGTAGTAAGTGGCTGGGATGGGGTGAAATTGTTTTATAGAGTGCAAAGCAATGACAACGACATACTTAAGGGGAAAACTGGCAAGAATCAACACGTTTCAATTGGACTTAAGATCAACACGTTTCGATTGGACTTAAGATTTTCTGCAGTCTATATGCTGTACATCAATGCATCTGGATTTAAATCAACATCGCTTGACTCAAAATATATGCCAACAGCTCCACGTTTTCGTATTTCTTTAACTATTCATTCACTGATTTTTTTTATTTAATATGTTTATTTCTCTCTCTGTCTCTTTTCTCTCTCTCTCTCTCTCTCACTCCCTCTCTCTCTCTCTCTCTCTCTCTCTCTCTCTCTCTCTCTTTCTTTTTCTCTCTCTCTTTCTCTCCCTCCCTCTCTCTCTCTCTTCCTCTCTCTCAGAATGAATGTATTTTTTATCTCCGGCTAGGACGAGCAGCTACGAGAGGGATGATTGGCTAGACTGGTTAGCTGAGGTTGTGCTTTTCTCTTTCTTTGACATCTGATTGACTAGACTGGTTCACTAATTTTTAGCCTGTCTCTTCTTTGACGTTTCTTATGACATAAATTTGGTTTTTTGGTTGGCTGGACTGATTGCCTGAGATCGATCCTCCTCTTTCTTTTAAATTTGATTGGTTGTACTGGTTACCTGAGGTCGATCCTTCCTTTTTTTTTGTAATATGATTCGCTGAACTGGTTATCTGAGTGTGAACCTTTGTCTTTCTTTGACATCTAATTGGCTAGACTGGTTGCCTGAGGTTGAGCCTTTCTCTCTCTTTAACATCTGATTGGCTAGACTGGTTGCCTGAGGTTGAGCCTTTCTCTCTCTTTAACATCTGATTGGCTGGACTGGTTACCTGAGGTCATTCACTGATTTTTTTTATTTAATATGTTTATTTCTCTCTCTGTCTCTTTTCTCTCTCTCTCTCTCTCTCACTCCCTCTCTCTCTCTCTCTCTCTCTCTTT
Source organism: Protula sp. h YS-2021 (assembly GCA_949752745.1). Classification (NCBI taxonomy): domain Eukaryota; kingdom Metazoa; phylum Annelida; class Polychaeta; order Sabellida; family Serpulidae; genus Protula; species Protula sp. h YS-2021. The sequence continues at coordinate 13,372,327 of OX457024.1, read as the reverse complement.
CTTTTTCTCTCTCTCTTTCTCTCCCTCCCTCTCTCTCTCTCTTCCTCTCTCTCAGAATGAATGTATTTTTTATCTCCGGCTAGGACGAGCAGCTACGAGAGGGATGATTGGCTAGACTGGTTAGCTGAGGTTGTGCTTTTCTCTTTCTTTGACATCTGATTGACTAGACTGGTTCACTAATTTTTAGCCTGTCTCTTCTTTGACGTTTCTTATGACATAAATTTGGTTTTTTGGTTGGCTGGACTGATTGCCTGAGATCGATCCTCCTCTTTCTTTTAAATTTGATTGGTTGTACTGGTTACCTGAGGTCGATCCTTCCTTTTTTTTTGTAATATGATTCGCTGAACTGGTTATCTGAGTGTGAACCTTTGTCTTTCTTTGACATCTAATTGGCTAGACTGGTTGCCTGAGGTTGAGCCTTTCTCTCTCTTTAACATCTGATTGGCTAGACTGGTTGCCTGAGGTTGAGCCTTTCTCTCTCTTTAACATCTGATTGGCTGGACTGGTTACCTGAGGTCATTCACTGATTTTTTTTATTTAATATGTTTATTTCTCTCTCTGTCTCTTTTCTCTCTCTCTCTCTCTCTCACTCCCTCTCTCTCTCTCTCTCTCTCTCTTTCTTTTTCTCTCTCTCTTTCTCTCCCTCCCTCTCTCTCTCTCTTCCTCTCTCTCAGAATGAATGTATTTTTTATCTCCGGCTAGGACGAGCAGCTACGAGAGGGATGATTGGCTAGACTGGTTAGCTGAGGTTGTGCTTTTCTCTTTCTTTGACATCTGATTGACTAGACTGGTTCACTAATTTTTAGCCTGTCTCTTCTTTGACGTTTCTTATGACATAAATTTGGTTTTTTGGTTGGCTGGACTGATTGCCTGAGATCGATCCTCCTCTTTCTTTTAAATTTGATTGGTTGTACTGGTTACCTGAGGTCGATCCTTCCTTTTTTTTTGTAATATGATTCGCTGAACTGGTTATCTGAGTGTGAACCTTTGTCTTTCTTTGACATCTAATTGGCTAGACTGGTTGCCTGAGGTTGAGCCTTTCTCTCTCTTTAACATCTGATTGGCTAGACTGGTTGCCTGAGGTTGAGCCTTTCTCTCTCTTTAACATCTGATTGGCTGGACTGGTTACCTGAGGTCCAGCCTTTCTCTTTCTTCGACATCTGATTGGCTAGACTGGTTACCTGAGGTCCAGCAATTTTCTTCCTTTGACATCTGCTAGGCTAGACTGGTTACCTGATGTCCAGCCTTTCTCTTTCTTTGACATCTGATTGGCTGGTCTGGTTACCTGAGGTCCAGCCTTTCTCTTTCGTTGACATCTGAATGGCTAGACTGGTTACCTGAGGTCCAGCCTTTCTCTTTGGTTGACATCTGATTTCCTGGACTGGTTACCTGAGGTCCAGCCTTTCTCTTTCTTTGACATCTGATTTCCTGGACTGGTTACCTGAGGTCCAGCCTTTCTCTTTCTTTGACATCTGATTGGCTGGACTGGTTACCTGAGGTCCAGCCTTTCTCTTTCTTTGACATCTGATTGGCTGGACTGGTTACCTGAGGTCCATCCTTTCTCTTTCGTTGACATCTGATTGGCTAAACTGGTTACCTGAGGTCCAGCCTTTCTCTTTGGTTGACATCTGATTGGCTGGACTGGTTACCTGAGGTCCAGCCTTTCTCTTTGGTTGACATCTGATTTCCTGGACTGGTTACCTGAGGTCCAGCCTTTCTCTTTCTTTGACATCTGATTTCCTGGACTGGTTACCTGAGGTCCAGCCTTTCTCTTTCTTTGACATCTGATTGGCTGGACTGGTTACCTGAGGTCCATCCTTTCTCTTTCTTTGACATCTGATTGGCTGGACTGGTTACCTGAGGTCCATCCTTTCTCTTTCGTTGACATCTGATTGGCTAAACTGGTTACCTGAGGTCCAGCCTTTCTCTTTGGTTGACATCTGATTGGCTGGACTGGTTACCTGAGGTCCAGCCTTTCTCTTTCTTTGACATCTGATTGGCTGGACTGGTTACCTGAGGTCCAGCCTTTCTCTTTCTTTGACATCTGATTGGCTGGACTGGTTACCTGAGGTCCATCCTTTCTCTTTCTTTGACATCTGATTGGCTAGACTGGTTACCTGAGGCCCATCCTTTCTCTTTCTCCGACATCTGATTGGCTGGACTGGTTACCTGAGGTCCAGTCTTCCTCTTCCTTTGACATTTGATTGGACTGGTTACCTGAGTGTGAGCCTTTCTCTTTCTTTGACGTCTGTTGTGAGATAAGTTTTGGTTTGATTGGCTGAACTGCCGGGCACAGCTTCAACAAGTCATCAGCTTCGCACTGTGGCAATTGGCCTAATACTAGGAACATAGAATAACCTGAAAAACAAACAAGCATATTCATTTCCAACTTGCTCATACAACCTATGTCATTAGGAATTATTAATAAGCAAAAGACAATAATTTATGACTCGAACATCACACATTATTTTCGATAGTAGCGTTCAATTATTTCGGCATTTTGCTGGCAACGATGGATCTTTTTTTAAATTTCTTTTTCTATGACTTTGATGAGGTTTCGAGCTCTCAGTGACGGCATGATAAAATGACTATCGGCGAGCTGCACCAAAACACCACAGGTTTAGAAAATATACTGATTAAAACGGTCAATAATCAATCGCCTGAAATCACACACGTGCAACAACACAGTTAAAGTAACGCGCTAAAAATAGATTATTACCTTCAGTTTCTAACTGTTTGAGAAACATGGCTAAATAAGTGTCGGAAATGAGCTCTGGTCCCGTTAGTAAGGAGTTTAAATTAAACCACTGGTTGCCGAGTTTACGCACAGTAAGCCAGTGTTCCCGGAAGTTGCAAATATAAGCTTGTTGTGATCTGTAAAAAAATTTTACCAAAAATACACGGAAATAAAACAAAGTTGACGCAAGAATGAGAGGTCTTTATTTATAACTGTGTAAACAAATGACCAGCTAAAAAAGTGAGTTAATTCACATTGGAAATACACGGAGAAAATCACATCAGTTGACACACTTAACTCACAAAACTATTTATAGCTCTGACAGGTGGTTTCTCACAGCGCCCTGGGATTTGACCACGACAGAGTGCGGTAGTACTTACCTGGGATCCTGCCTGGCCCGCCGCGCCACGTCATTCGAGTGCGTCAGAGGAAGTAGCTCCAGGCTCCACACGCGCAGCGCTTTCTGCAGCACTTGTATGGAAAAGAAGCCGCTGTCGTCAAAGTTATTGGACGGTTGCTGAGGATGATAAGACAAGTACGCCCAGGCTAAATCAGTACTCGACAACCAAGAATACATATACACAGGAAATACATACACGAGTCTGTGCAGCCTTCCACAAAGATAACCGATGCCGACAGTCTGCCTTAGACTTACGAAAATCATAAAAACTTGACTACATCTCGAGGAGGACGTCTATCCCCCGTGGGCGATATGGTGTGTGTAAGGCTGTTGCGTATTGACTACGCAAAATTTAAAAGTGGAAGAATAGGTAGACGTAGTGTCTAACATTTAAACGCATCAATCCATTAAGCAGTAGGCGCGTGAGACTGCCGTAGGTACGCTAAGCAAAAATGTGCACACACACGCAAGCAGCGTCTTCCCTAATTATCGTCACATATGAAAATACTCCCTTCTTAAATCAACATTTCTTTTTTTATCTAAAAAAAAAATCGAGAGCACTGACCCGCAGGAAGCGCTGGTACTCATCTGTATCGACTCCGGCCACCGCCATCGTGGCCCTTTCGGATTCATCGAGCTGCTTGGCAATTTCCGCCAAGTCCACGGCTGTGAAGTAGCTGCCTTGTAGCAGGGCGTTCACACAGTGCTGGGCACACAACGAACCCTCTTGCTGAAAAAAATGTACAATTTCACAGTCCCCATTTGTCTCATGTGTCAACGCAACACCTGCTTTTTTTTTACTAAAAAAAATGCTTAAATATATTTTACAACTGTAATTTCTGGTGTATACAGCAACTCTTACGCAGTCGAAATGGGATGATGATAGAAACCATTGTTACAAAGAAAGTTAAATGCATTTATTAACATTCAAACATCAAAATAACCTTTTCAAAAATATACACTTATGAGCGTTTCGGATCCTAAACCCAGCGACGCCAAATGCGAATTCCGTGTCTTTTCACGGTGAAACATTCATATGCCATCGGAAAAAATGTTTACTATCTAGGTGTGCACCCTAAACAGAGGGTACTTTGTTAGAAACACAGTGCTACCTTCACGGGGTCATTCTGTCACAAAGCTCCATAAGCGGCACTACCGTAATTTCTAATCATTATTTACACTTGGGACGTAGTCCCAACTGGTCATTGCGTTAACAGCAAACTTCCTCTCTGTAAAGGTTTCTATTTTTTTTTTTTTTTTTTGGTTGGTTCCCACGCATCTCGCCCGAAAGGTGAGGGCTAGGAATTTGAAACTTGGCACACGTGGAGTGTTGTCTACGGGATCCGGATCCACGCGACAATCGCTGACCTATGACGTCAGCATCAACGTCTTTTGACGTCATGAAAGTTTTAAAGTGAACTATCTCGAATGCTGTGGCAGATACAGCAAGGACTATTTTTATGCAAGGAACATTTTGGTGACCTACTTTTTTAACTGTGAAGACTCAATGAGGTCATTTATTAAATTTTTCATTGCTGTGCGTTTTAAAGGCGGGACTTCAACAAAGTGTGCAAAGAATGCTTTGAAGAGCAAAAATTAGAAATGAACTATAATAATAAAAGCCCTGGCCCCACCGAAACCCACTTAGCATATGTCGACAGAAAACGCATGCATCACGCTAAAACAACAGTGCAGCTACAATGGATTTCAGTATCCTGCACAGCTTGTGCTTCTTTGACGTCACATCACAGTGATCAATGCTGTAATAACAATGCATTGGTCTTAAGAGCACTCGGTTAGCTCAAAGAACGCATGTCGATTTAATATACCTTTAGCACAGGCAGTCTTCGGTCACATAGGTTATTATCCATGGTCTGGTCGCTCTGTCTGTCCGTCTCTCTGTAATTTTTTAACCAAATGCTATTTCTCTAACAGATTTCAACTGACAACAATATATCTTTCTGGACTGATTGTCTGATCAGGTTGGTCTGTGTGTGTGGAGGTCGTGGAGGGGGGGGGGGGCATCTTATTAGTATTATTATTTTCGATACCAAAATTTTGCTAGACAGTCAAGATCAAGATAGTCAAGAGTTACAAATATTTGATCGATTTCTTTGAAAAGTGTTTTCATCCACCTGGTGTGCTGCCTTTACTTTTAACAAAATTTACAGGAGAATACCATATTTTGAGCCTTCATTACAGTTATTTTACGCTCCAAAATGTAAAAATTTCGCTACTCGGTAGCAAAATCGGTCTAGTTTACTTGTTAATTAAGTCAGTACCAAAAATTCCCTGTATCGTGCCATCTAATTAATGGGCAAAAACCCACGATAAATATGCAGAACATTTTTATTTAGTCATATTTAGAAATATTTGTAAGAGGTAAAGCACATTCAAATAGTTCAAATAGATATTAACGAAAAAGAAGATGGCCTTCAACTAGACAAGATCCTAGTAGAACCATTTATATTTTTTCATGCTATGATTGACTTACGCGGGAAGCGATAACAAAATGGAATAAATCCAAACCGGCCTGTCATAAAACAGAATAAATCCAAACCGGCCTGTCACAAAACCCAAACATATTCAAATCATCTGCATCAATAGATATAACTGCCCATTGAACTGAATTAAAAAGTTCCGTCTTTGAGGAAAAAGTGTACACTGAACTGTTGAACAAGAATGTCCAGGGACATTGTGACCAGTCGAAATCTAGTGAATCCATGAATAAGCTTGTATGGCTGCCAAAAGTGGTAGTCACATTGTACAAGTTTGTCCAAGAACAAAGTCTCAGCTTCCAGCGTGCATGAACAAGGGAACTTCCCTGAAAAATTGGGCTTCAAAAGACGAGATGGCAAAGAGGGAGCTAAATAATTAATTTAGCAACGGACCCCAACATAGACCGATAAACATATATAAAGATTTGTTTTCCAGAAAAAATGGGAAACAGACTTTGTGTATCTCTGGTAGACTGGGTAATCTACAAGAGATACCTTCGAACAACGTATCGAAATTGTATCCACACACATGTACTGTTGACATGTACTGGCGGACATACACAATTGTTTCAAGGAGCAGAAACGACCATAGAATGGTGATATGATCAAACACATGTGATTACGTTTCGTTTGCCTTTTAAAAAGAAGAAAATGCCGCGTCTAAAACATTATTACTCAAGTTTTAATGTTCTGGTATGTATTATTTTGCGGGATTTGCATTTCGGACCAGTGCGCAAGTTTATTTAACTTGCATTGACGTGCGGTTTGCATTTCGAACCATTGCGCATGTTTATTTAACTTGCGGTTAAGCTCTGTTCGCATTTCGGACCAATGCGCATGTTTCTTTAGCTTGCGTTGATTTGCGGTTCACAAAGCAAACCAGTGCCCATTTTTATTTAACATGCGCATGTTTATTTAACTTTCGTTCATGCACGGTTTTTATTTTAAACCAATGCGTATGTTTACTGAACTTGCGTTGATGCACGACTCGCATTTCAGACCAGTGCGCAAGTTTATTCAACTTCCGTTGACGAGCCGTTCGCATTTAGGACCAGTGCGCATGTTATTTAATTTGCGTTTATGCGTGGTTCTTATTTTAGACCAGTGCGCATGTTTATTTCACTTGCGTCGATGCGCGGTTCGCATTTCGGACCAATGCGCATGTCTATTCAACTTCCGTTGATGAGCGGTTCCCAATTCGGACCAGTGCACATATTTATTTCACTTGCGCTGATGCGTGGTTCACATTTCGGACCACTTCGCATGCTTATTTAACTTGCGTTGATGCGCGGTCATTATTTCGGACCACTGCGCATGTTTATGTAACTTGCGTTGACGCGCGGTTTGCATTTTGGACCAGTGCGCATAGTTATTTAACTTGCGTCGATGCGCGGTTCGCATTTCGAACCAATGCGCATGTTTATTAAACTGGCGTCGATGCGCGGTCCGCATTTCGGACCAATGCGCATGTTTATTCAACTTGCAAGTTTTGGCGAATCGCCAAAAATGTGTAATTTTTCAAGAGCGGCCTACCTTGAGAAGAATTGTACAAAACTGGAAAGGAATTCAATCAAAACTGTGGGAGAATTATTTTCAAAATTAATCGCCAACAAATTAAAAAATGACCCTTATTTAGCCAATATTTGGCAGATCACCAAAAAGAGTGAGATTTCAAGAGAACCCTACCTACAGAACATTCGTGCTAAAGTTAAAGAAAATCTGATCAAAAGAAGCATTTTGAAAATTGGCAACCAAAAAATTATAAATGCCCCAATTTGGCCAATTTTTGGCGGATCGCCAAAAAGAGTAATTTTTCAAAAGATGCCTACCTAGAGGACAACTGTAGAAAATTGGAAAGGAATCCGATCAAAATTGGATCAAATCAAAAAGAAGAAGCATTTTGAAAATTAGACACCAAAACTAAAAAAATACTTTGATAGAGGCCTCCCTAAAGAACATTCGTACAAAATTTGAAGAAAATCTAATTAAAATTGTGTGAAAAGAAGCACTTTGAGAATTGGCAAACATAAATATTATAAATGCCCCCCCCCCCAACCGCCCCCCCCCCCCCCCCCACCATTTGGCCAATTTTGGCGGATGGCCAATAAAAGTAGATTTTCAAGGGAGGACTATTTTAAGAACACTCGTACAAAATTTGAAGAAAACCTGATCAAAATTGTGGAAGAAGAAGCATTTTGAAAATTGCATTTTGAAAATTTTATGAGATATACTTTCCCCAAGCATACGGAGCTGACGATATAAGCCAAATTACACTTTGACCGTTCCCAATAAAAATGCGCAAAAATTCCGCGTTTCGAATAAAAAAATAACCGGGGAAATGATACGAGAGATTTCGCCTAAATGTCAAATATATCTTGCACCAAAGTGCGATCGGATTTTTAACAACCCGTATGCTGTGCGTCTGCTTGGTATTTTAAAAATTTTTTAAAAGCTTTAACAAATAGTTTCAAGTTTCACTTTCTTTTATGTTCCGAGTATGAGCTGTTTTTGCGATATTTCTTCTGTATTTTTCTATAATTTCTTTCATTTTTTACCCGGTTCCCTCGCAGTCGAAATTTAAAATTCTTGCGCATTTTATTCGAAACACCCAAAGTTTGATTTGACTTACACAAAAGAAATATGAAAAAAGTATGTTCTGGTCTATCTACATCAAAATTTCACATTCTACCATCCTTTGCAATATTTCCAGTCCGGGACTTGTGCGAGTAGGCCATGGACCACAATTACATTTCCTTGTAGAACATAAACACACAAGGAGTAAACCAAAAGCAGTGCCTCGGTAAATGTATTGTTATGTAACACATGTACAGTCAATAAATAACAGTTATTGTTGAAAAATATTCACAATAGGCTTAGATGTTCTAGGAAAAAAATGCTGTAAAATATTTACTGGTTTATGCGTAACAATTTTCTAAAAATTAGCAAAATACAAGTGGAAATCGGCCAAAACTTGGGAATCCCACGGTTGCTATTTTCCAATCAGCATAGCAAAATCGAAAGACCCCCATTTTTCTAGTTATTTCAGTGCTTCTAAAGGTCCAGTACATCTGATTTTGTGGTTGTTTCAGATCGTGCAATGTTGTAGGGAGAGCCAGATTTCAAAATGTTATACAGAAAGTCTACAAGGACGAGACAGCAATGGGGACAAACTTATGGGTTTTTTACTGATTTTAGGGAAATATCCCTCAACTTACACGTGAACAAATATATACCACCGACATAAGAGGTCTAACCAAACATTGCTAATACAAAACACAGCAACTTCCCAGTATACGGACATTAAAATACACAAAAGTATAAATTGTGTTTCTAAGGTAAACAACAGACAAGTTTGGGACATAAAATGTCGGCCTGAACAGGAACCAATCACAAACAGCGTTAAAACCGACGTCCCAGAACCAAGATGGCGACGTCAACAAATAAACAGCTGATCAATCTGGCTGGTTTTATTAACTTTTCTCTAGTCCTAGATGACTTTTGTGGTCTTCCTGTGACAGCAAGAGTCATAGTTCCTACAATAGGAAATGTCATTGATGTCAATTTAAAATCTCGACGCACGACTGGGGCCAACGGCGTTATTTTAGAAAGGGTGCATCACATAACTGGCCCAATTTTTTACATTTTTTTACTGAGAAAAAATATGCTTTCTTGAGATCAAGATATCGAATCCCTCATTATCGCCCACAACAACAGTGAATCCACAGTTGCAAAACCACACTTTACTCTAGTTTGGGAGTTTCGATGAGGACGAAAATAATGCGCCAGGGTACTTCTCAGTGTGCTTTTAAAGAAAAAGCCTGCCAGTTCGAGCCTCGGTGTCCTTGAACGTGCGCCGAAAGATCCAGAGCCTCGAAAATTGAGATCAATAGCCATTTCTATTGCAGGAACTGTGACCCTTTCTGTCCTAGGAAGACAGAAAGGTCCGCTGGGACTAACTTTTCCCTTGAACAACAAATGATATGTTCAATTTTGTATTACAATATTATGAGATACACTTTCCCAAGCATGTGGATCTAAGGATATCCAGTAGTAAAATGAGTAAAGCAGGTTTCAGTCTGTCTGCGTCAAATGTCTCATTCTACCCTCCGTCCCACTCTACGGTTTGGGCCTTGTTAGTCCTAGATGACTCGTGCTTCCCAGCAAGAGTCATAGTTCCTACAATATAACTTGTCATTGATCTCAATTTTCCAATCTCGGCGCACGACTGGGGCCAACGGCGTTATTTTAGAAAGGGTGCATCACATAAATAACCCAATTATAAATTATGGCGCACAATTTTTATGGTCAAATAACAATTTTGTAATGAGAAAAATAGATGTTTTCTTCAGATCAGAATATAGAATCTCCCACTATCGCCCACAACAACAATGAATCTACAGTTGAAAAACCACTCTTTACTCCACTTTGGTAGTTTGGCCGAGGTCGAAAACAGTGCGCCAGGATACTTCTCAGTGTGCTTTTTAAGAAAAGGCATGTTACTCCGAAACTCGGGGTCCTGGAGCGTGCGCCGAAAGATCTAGAGCCTCGAAAATTGAGATCAATGGTCATTCCTATTACAGGAACTGTGACCCTTTCTGACCTAGGAAGACAGAAAGGGTCCACTGACACTAGGGCCTTGTATGTAAAATTAATTGTGGTCCATGGCCAGTAGTAGCTCCAAGAAGCGGTGCGCTAAAAAGTTTCCAGGCACCGCTTCAAAGCCTCGCTATATAACGATAAGCAAGTCAACTGCGCTCGCTTTGAGGTACCCCTGTGGCTACTTTGTGCAAGATTCAACGACCCACAGGTTTTTATTGGCATTTGCTAAAGGCCCTCAAAGTACAACGGTAATCATATACAACTTCTGTGTTACGCTTTCTTTAAAAGAAAATAATACGGAAATAACCCCAATCTCCCGCAATAATTGACATTTGTTTGCATACAGGGGGGCATACTTTATTACGTGAAATAGTAACAATAATTTTTGCAATTATCCACCACAAAACTTTTAAATTGATCTTTCAAAAAGAACGTAAAAATAAAAAGTCAAATATTGTGGGTATACAAAATAAATTTATACGTAATTCTGCATGTATCAACTATTTTAGCATGTATTTTAGAAATAAACTATGGCCCCTTTATTAAATTTTCGGTCCCTTGACTTTGGCAGTGTTGCCACGGAGTGATCAAGAAAAAATGATAAAAAAGGATAAATTTGGGGAAAAAAGTATGAAAAAAAGGATAATTAATATTTCGCTGAAAATCGAGAAAACATTAATGTTAATCATATTGTATCATTTTTTTGTAATTTATAATGCTCTTTTTCACAGCGATTAAAAATATTTGCATACCTGATTGTACTTCTAAATCGTCACGAATACTATCAAAAGGGCTATCTCGCATTTTTTCCCATTATTTTAATTCGTACAAATTTTTAAAGGAATCCGGTCAAATTGTGCCAAAAGGAAATCTTGCAAATTGGCTACTAATTTTTTTTAAATGCCTCAATTTAGCCAATTTTTAGTGGATCGCCAAAATGAGTAATTTTTCAAAAGAGGCCTACCTAGAGAATATTCGTACAAACTTTGAAGAGAATCTGATCAAAATTGTGAGAGAAGCATTTTGAAAATTGGCAAACGAAAAATTTTAAATGCCCTCCCCCCCCCCCCCCCCCCCCCCCCCATTTAGCCAATTTTTGGCGGATCACCAAAAAACTTTTTCAAAGAGAGGCCTACCTCGAGAACATTCGCATAAAACTTAAGAGGAATCCGATCAAAACTGAGGGAAAAGAAGCATTTTAAGTAAAAGTTCACACACCTACATACGGACGACGGATACCCCTCTATTTATGTGATAAGACCAGCCCGAACATAGTCGGGTGGTCTAAATACGAATGTCCAGGGACACTGTGACCAGCCGAGATCTATTGTACAAGTTTGTCCAAGGACAAAGATCAAGGTTACGAAAAGCGATAAGACCAAATCCGGCGTGCTTGAATAAGGGAATTTCCCTGAAAAATTGACCTTCAAAAGACGAGATGGCAATGAGCTAGCTAAATAATTACTTTAGCAACGGACCCGAGCATAGACCGATAAATACATATAAAGATTTGTTTCCCAGAAAAATAACTTCGAACAACGTATTGAAATTGTATCCACACATGTGTGCTGTTGACATGTACTTTCGGACAAACACAATTAGTTCAAGCAGCAGAAACGACCAGAAACTACCAAACACCTTTTGAAAAGAAGAAAACGCCGCGTCTAAAACATCATTACTTAAGTTTAATGTTTTGGTATGTATTATTTTGCGGGGTTTGCATTTCCGACCAGTGCGCATATTTATTTAACTTGCCGTTATGCTCTGTTCGCATTTCGGACCAATGCGCATGTTTATTTAGCTTGCTTGGAGTTTCGGTTCTCAAAGCGAACCAGTGCGCATGTTTATTTAATATGCATTGCTGCGCATGTGTACTTAACTTGCGTTGATACGTGACTCGCATTTCAGACCAGTGAACATGTTTATTCAACTTACGTTGATAAGCTGTTCGCATTTCGGACCAGTGCGCATGTTTGTTTAGCTTGTGTTGATGCGCGTTCGACTTTTCGGACCAGTGCGCATGTTTATTTAATTTGCATTGATGAGCGGTTCTTAGTTTAGACCAATGCGCATGTATATACGCAGTTCGCATTTCGGACCAATGCGCATGTATATTCAACTTCCGTTGATGAGTGGTTCGCAATTCGGATAAGTGCTCATATTTATTTCGCTTGCGTTGATGCGCTGTTCACATTTCGGACCACTGCGCATGTTTATTTAACTAGCTTTGATCAGCGTTTTTTATTTTAGACCCGTGCGCATGTTTATTTAACTTGCGTTGATAAGCGGTTCGCATTTCGGACCACTGCGCAAGTTTATTTAAGTTGCGTTGATGCGCGGTTATTATTTCGGACCACTACGCAGTTTGCGCGGTTTGCATTTTGGACAAGTGCGCACATTTATTTAACTTGCGTCCATGCACGGTTCGATTTCGAACCAGTGCGCATGTTTACCAAACTTGCGTGGATGCGCGGTCCGTATTTCGGACCAAAAAATTAGTTTTTGCAAGAGGGGCCTAACTGGAGAAGAATCGCACAAAATTGGAAAGGAAATCAATCAAAATTGTTGGAGAAGAAGCATTTTCAAAATTAAACGCCAATAAATTAAAAAATACCCCTCATTAGCCATTTTTTGGCGGATCGCCAAAATGAGTAATTTTTCAAAAGAGGACTACTTAGAGAATAATCGTACAAAATTTGAAGAAAATCTGATCAAAATTGTGTGAAAAAAAGCATTTTGAAAATTGGCAACCACAAAATTACAAATGTCCCCCATTTGGCCAATTTTTGGCGGATCGCCAAAAAGAGTAATTTTTCAAGAGAGGTCTACCTAGAGAAGAACTATCCAAAATTGGAAAGGAATCCGATCAAAATTGTGGGAGAAGCAATTTGAAAATTAGAAACCGAAAAATTAAAAAATATCCCACATTGGCCATTTTTTTAAGGATCGCCACAATGAGCAAGTTTTGAAAAGAGGCCTTATTAGGAAATATTTGTACAGAATATTAAGAAAATCTGATCAAAATTATGGGAGAAGAAGCAATTTTCAAAGAGAGGCCTACCTAGAGAACATTCGTGTAAAATTTGAGAGGAATCCTATCAAAACTGAAGGAGAAGAAGCATTTTAAGTAAAAGTTTACACACGTACATACGTACATCCGTATATACGCACATACAGACGATGGATACCCCTCTGTTGATAGGATAAGACCAGCCCGACATAGTCGGCTGGTCTAAAAAGGTGCGTACGTACTTTATCGATGGTCCCTAGGGACATGCAACTCAAAATTATAGATTGAAGTTATTGAAAATCATTCAAGAAATAAAAACTACTTAACATCATTTAGAATACTGGATATTTTACAGTGTGATAAGATATTGATTACGTTTAAGAAGAATACGTTTCAGTTCCATGAAAAAATACCCTTTTTCTACAGATGTAGTGATTTCAACAATAGACGCTGCAAAAAAGTTGGAAATTACATATACATACAGTGTAAGAGCGGTTAATATTATGGCCTAATCAAGGATTATGACTAGAGGGAGAAAAAAATTCTAGCAGAAAAAAAAAAATATATCTAATTAGGAAAAAATAGTATTTTGAACGAAAAAAAAACTGAAAAAAAGTATCAAAATAAAAAAAAAGAATGAAAAGCGAAAAAAAAGGATTAAAAAAGGATGAAAATTTATAAAAAGTATAAAAAAGTATTTAAGGATAAAAAAAGGATAAAATCGGGCTTTAAAAAAAAAGGATAATCCTTTTAAAAAAGGATGATGTGGCAACACTGCTTTGGTCACGTGACATTTAAAGGCCAGAATGTAAACAAACATTTGACAGGTGGGTGCGGAAGCTAACTTTTCTGCACTTTTATGAACAAATAAAAGATATACAGCTCACTAAAAACTATGCCTGTTTTCAAAAAGGGCATATTCAGGGCTTTACGTTAACGACTGCCCCACCTGCCAGGGCAGGTGACACACCTGGTGGGGCAGGTAAACTCGCCCGGTTAACTGCCCCACCTGGCAGGTACATCCGTTCGGGAGATGAGGCGTGACGATATGCCTTAACAACATACTTGTCAAGTAGGCGACTGTAGTTATTGATCGGTGTCCGCTAGCTTCACCTGACCTACATACTAGCCACTGGAACGTTTCCAGTTTATATGTGGGTGCTGGACTGTGTCTGGACACGCGCCAAATATAGCGTCGCGTCACTTGTGATACAATAATTGAAGAATAATATGTAAAATTATCAAAATTATCAAAATGTTCAACAAAAGGACAAAGTAGGACAGGTAAGAGTGCTGGTGGGGCAGGTAGATTTGAAATATACTTGCCCCACCGGGCAGGTGCCGAAAAAAGTTAACGTAAAGCCCTGATATTGGGCATAAACTTTCTGTAGATGTTTGAATAATAGGGGCTGGTATGCAGGATTCGTGCCTCAGAAAATATGAAATTGACCCCTATTAGTGGAGCAATGGAAGGCTTCGTAGCTCTGACAGAGAGATGTACGATGTTATTCAAGGCCACACTCTTTTGGGCCTCTCAGAAAACTGAGAATCCACTCACCAAACAGACCAGAGAACCTCCAGAGACACCGTCCAAAAGAACATGTCTCATAAAATCGAGAAATAAAAAACACAAACCTAGTTATTTTGTGCTTATTTCAGACAAACATGCAATTAATATGCCCAGAAATGTATGCTGTGACAATCGTTTGTTGGGCCATTGCTTTAAATGTGATCTGTTTTACCTAATAACATCCCTACCACTTCAGCAGTGTATCAACGGTGTTACAGATTCGACCTCAACCTACCAGTAACCTAGGACCGTTCGCCACTTTTCAATGGTTTTTGCACAATAACTCTCATGTTTTCGACGCGATCCGGATATGCTCTTGTATGTAGCAAATACAGAATTTTACACAAGTTTTGTGTTATGTGCGAAGTAAAATGTCATGATTTACGAAAATGCCAGGCCGATGTATTTTTTTCGGGCAGGATTTTCAAGCTGTAACTCGCCACTTTCTTCTATCATCCCGAAATATCAATTTTAAGTGCAAACTGTAAGACTATCAACTCGCTTTTCAAAATGACTGCTACGAGCTATAATGATTATGCACGAACACCAACCTGATTTCTTATGTGTCATACTTATAGCAGCTCAGTATTTTGCATTCGAGAACCAGTGGCAGTAGCCGGGAAGTTCGGCCAGAAATATCATTTCCGGGATAATTGTTGTTTTCGGGAGGTGGCGACGGTACAGGTACATGGCGATTTGACCTAGGTTACTGGTATAGTAATTGAGGTTAAACCTTTTTGGTCCTCTTGTATTTCACTATACCTAGTGCAATCACGTCTAAAATCTTCCTTGAACTAAATTTCTACACTTAAATGTTTAAAATTCATATGCATTTTGGCAAATAAGTTGTAGAAATGCCTTTGTTTACATTTCCGCCATCTTGTATCTGACCTTCTCTAGAGAAATTTTCCGAGACAAAAACTGTCTCTAGATAACGAGAAATTATCCAAAAGAACACCTATCGATTTTCCGAGAGCCTCGTGATTTTTCGAGACGGTCCAAGAGAATGTGGCCCAAGTCAGAGCTACTCGGAGCTAGGCCAGTAGATACCAAAATTCTGAACGTGCTTTGCCTTTGAAATGAACCTGAAACTTAGTGCCCCAAAACAGCATTGCTAAGCACTCAGTTCATCAAACATAACAGAATTTAATATGAGATAGTTTTCAAATACCTTTTCGTGGAAGATTGCTTCCATATCTTATTATCGTCCATATGGTAATACGTTGTTAGAAAACAGCTCACCTCTGATAAAATCTCTCTGTCATGTATAAACACAGAGGAAATGGATAGTTTAAAAAGTAGTCCATCTATTTACGAGTACTATTTTCGTGGAATCAACAATAGGTCTAGGGAGTGAGAAGGTGTTGTAAGCCAAATCACGACCGGAGAGTTGCAGAGGTTAGCTGCTGGGCAACAACGATCGTAATAATGAACGAAACATATGAGAAAATACCGTCGTTTTTTTTGTGGTATTGTAATGTTGGCAATGAGGAATTTTTCTATTTTTCCATGTTATTCATGCAACATTCCGAAAGCACTGACAGGGAAGAAAGAAGTCGGAAACAACAAAACATGAAATAGATTAAAAAATAAGAGCCATCAAGGTACTTATAAGACCGCATCTGGAATATGCCGCAGCAGCACGGTCCCATCAATATACCACGCAGCATGGAACGGATCGAATGTGTCCAGAGACGCACAACTCGCTTCGCATCAAAAGGCTACAATATCGGTCCCGAATGGCAACTTACTCAAATGGCCAACACTACAATATAGACGCGCTGTGTGTGATCGGGCACTTCTTTACAAGATACGAACTGGCCTATGCAATGTCTAGTTACAAACTGCCATCGTCTCATCATCCAACTGGATACTTACAGGTGGAAGCTCTACATTCTGAAACTTTCGGGAACCATTTTTATTCAAGGACAATACGACTCTGGAGTCAACTACCAGTTTGCATTCGCCTTGCATCGTCGTTCTCTACCTTCAATATTCAGACCGAGCAGTGGATCGCACCCCGACAATGAACTAAGATGACCAATATATGATCCCTGGTGTAGGGTAAGCACTGTGTTAAATGAAGACCACTGCAACTAGATCATCAGTGCATTTTCTATCAATAAGACCACCACATATGGAAAGCTTAAATTATATAATGCTGACACTGCATCAAAGTTATATTCAAATAAAGTGTTTGAGGCTAATCCAGGGTTCACTTAGGAGCAGACATATTACCGTGCGTGCAAAAAAAAAGTGTTGGAATGTGGGTAAATATAGGGTTAGATGTGCTACGTGCCATTTTTCGTTTAAAAGATGTGACTTTGTTCAGCACGGTGCATTCCTCATAAAGGTGGGCTGGTTGTGTCAAAACAGCACTAAAAACTGGGGCAAACATATTTTACACATACTGTCACCATCTTGGTAATAGTGACGATTAGAGAACCGACAGCGCGACGACGGTGTTGCTTAGGAAGCTCGATAATGAGTTGATTCATTGTGCGTTACTACCCCAATTATCAACACGACCCACTTTCTTTTGTTATCCGAAGAGTGGTAAAGATGCACTTTACAGCTCGTGAAAAGCGCGACTCTTCCAGGATTAAAATAAACTGTCAAATAGTTGAAAAAGATGCACGTTTTGCCAGATTAAAAAGTGCTACTTTTTAGGGCTGTTTCTTTCAGAAACTGTCTGTTTTTAATCCTGGATAAACTTAAAAAAAACTGAACTTTGTCTAATATACTCAATTAATTTAAAAACGCGCCAAATGTACGAGTTAAATGGAAATACTTAAACAAACTCAGTGAATTTTATACATTTTTTGGAAAGAAAATAACGCAACATTGAATTTTTCTCAATTTTTTCCAATTTGTCTCGTTACGGTCCATTGAACACACAACATAACACTTGAATTTAGCCTTTGTCCAGTATTAATATCGTGTGTGTCCTCTACATGCTTCTTGAACTGTTTTCAATCTACGCTCCATTGAGGTGATCAGCTATTGAATCTTGTATTGTGAATATTGTGCCACTCTTCCACTAGAGCGTGGCGAAACTGATGCAGCGTCTCGGGTGCGGGATCGCGTAAGCAACAGCGTACGTCCAATGCCGGGTGTCCCGCCTATCAGTCACAGTTGTTGGCAGAATCCGATCTCTCGTGTGTAAGAGACGCATTTTTCGGACATGTCGAGGAATGATTGAGAGCGGTCTACCTGGCCTAACAGCGAAACAGTTGACCTGTTGACACCGATTTGTCTACGACGTCTGACGCAGATCTTCCACTTTGGAGCATACCGACTACTCGCTCGCGCTGAATGTTTGTCTAGGCATAAGTTTATGAAAAATCTAAACATATTAACTTGTCCCTAGGTTTGATACGAGAATCGCATAAATTAAATGCCCATAAATTGTACAGAGAAGCCACCACGTTCTTTTTATGTTTTGGTGCCATATGGCCTTGATCTGTGTAAATAAGGAGTACTGTCGCAAGTGAATAATACAAAGTGCTCATGTCCATATGGGCGAAATTCGGACATACAGTACCTTACTACTATGCCCCTGTGAGTTGTTGGACACAACAACGTCCATAATTTTTGTTGCGTTTTTAAATTGGTTGAGTATATTTATAATAGATTCCACTATTTTCTTTAACAAGTTTTCCCAAAATCTGCCTTGCTATTCTGCTTACGTTATCCTCAGTTTTCAATGACTGTCAGACTGAAAAGGTCTACGTAAGTCTGTGTCAATCTGGAAGTCTACTCTCTCCAGCCTTGACGGAGTTTTATTCCCCGGCTATGCAGAGGACTCTCAGACAAATTTGCCACGGAGGTATCTGGACAGGACATCATTGCAAATTAATAATACAGAAATGATAAGAAATATTCTAAACAATAAGGGAGTGGCGGAACTTACTCTGAAAAAAAAACATTGCCTAAAAAGAGACCAGATCTCAGGTCGTTGGCAGCAGGGAGATGGGGACTCATTCTTTATGCTTCCAAAGGAATGGGACCGTATTTTTCGAGGGCCACGTCCACGAAATTAGCCTGCTGGGCTTGTATTCTAAAAACCTTTCAACACTTAAGCAAAATATTTATAAAAGAAAGAGAGCGACAACCCTCGGGTTCTCACGATACATTTTTATGTAAGTGTCTTTTCACTTTTCCTTCTGTGATTCTAGTAGCTTATATTGTAGCTGCTCTTGTATCCATAAATATATGATTCAATACAAAGTGGTATTTTCTAAAAATTAAAGTAAATTCTGTATAAAGCCTTTGTGGAATTGTCACAAAGCCCTTTGCAATAGCATAACATGGCATTCAAATACAGCGAAACCCCGCTATTAGGGACAAAAAGTGACTGAATAACTTTGTCCCTCATGGCGGGGTGTCCCTCATTTCGAGGTCCTGTTCTATCTGACAACTACAACTAAAATCTTTGGCTATTTTTCTTACACTTTTCCATCACTAGCTTTGATTATTTTAACTTTATCAGATAGCGAAAATTCGTTCCGTTTTCTTTTCACACCACCGATATTCAGACTTAACACCCTATATAACATCTTAACTGAGTATAAAGACAATGAATTGCTTGTTCCTTCATAAGAAATGTTAAAAGACGGAGCACATGTCAATAGGGTTTAGTAGTATAAAGCTTCTCTCTTAAGCACATATCTTTTGTAATAAGCCCTATTGTCTTTACATGCACTGTGTTCAATGTAATGTACTCAATACCCACAGATAACAATAGCGAAAAAACAAACACTACCGAGTAACATGCTGATAGGGGTTGTTTACAAAATATGCACTGCAATTTGACTGTCCACAATAGAGGGGTTGTTTTAAATTTGGAACCGTACTTACGGGATAAAAAAGAGTGTTCCTAAATCTGAATAGAGAGTAGGGAAAAGTGGGGGTTTGAAAACAGGAAGTGACGTCATTATGACGTCATAGGATGTTTTCGGACCCCCATGGGACTCCGAAAACAGTGACGTCATTATGACGTCATAGGATGTTTTCGGACCCCATGGGGCTCCGAAAACAGTGACATCATAATGACGTCATAGGGTGTTTTCGGACTCTCATTGGGGTTCTGGAACAGATGGTAATTGATAGAGCGCGTGTCCGTGTCAATGACGTCATCATGACGTTATAATGACTTCATCAATGACGTCATCATGACGTTATAATGACTTCATCATGATATCATCATCATGACGTTGTAATGACGTCATCATGACGTTATCATGACGTCATAATGACGTCATGGTATCATACTAAGACAGTCCTAAGCAGCATGGGTTATGTGACCCTAACCCTAACAGGACTTCCAAACCACTTTTTGACGTCAGAATGACGTCAGACCCCTAGGAGACGCCCTTTCTACCATCTGTCTATCATGAGGAAACGATAGTTCCACGCCACTTTTTTCTAGAACATTCTATTGGTCAAGAACCCCCATGGGTGTTCCACGCCACTTGTGACGTCATACTGACGTCAAACCCCTAGGAGACGTCCTTTCTACCATCTGTCTATCATACCTTCATAATACACATTCATAATGCACTCTATGGTTTAGGGTTAGGCTGCCCATACCCGGGCTTTAACCACCAACCTTCCGAGCATGGGTCCGACCAGGAGTCCCACGCTCTAACAACTGAGCTATTCCGGACTGAACCAGAATGTTTTGTGGAAACATGCCATATAAGGCTATAACACACAATGCACGATAAATTTCAGAGCGCACTCGTTCAGAGCGTGGGAACGATCGATAAATTTCAGAGTGCACTCGTTCAGAGCGTAGGGGAAACCGATCGGTAAATTTCAGAGTGCACTCGTTCAGAGCGTGCGAACCATCAATAAATTTGAGAAGGAATGGGATTTTCCTTACGTTAAGTCCAATGTTATGTTTTATGTTATAGTAGTTGGAAAATGGTACTTCTAAAGCACATTTAACAAATGTAGGTTTTGGAAAACATATAATGTATAAAATAAGTTTTAGCATTTTAACATGCTACTTATTCAAATGTTCTTAAGAAATAGTAGTGCAAAAATAGTGGTTCTAGATCAGCTTTAACAAATTTAGTTTTTGATAACATATGATGTATAAAATAGGTTTTAGCATTTTACCAAGCTACTTATTTGAATGTTCTAAAGATATAGTAGTGGAAAAATGGTGGTTCTAGACCAACTTTAACAAACGTAGTTTTTAATAACATATTATATATAAAATAAGTTTTAGCATTTTACCATGCTACTTATTCGAATGTTTGAAAGTTACATTAGTGCGAAAATGGTGGTTCTAAATCAACTTTAACAAATGTAGTTTTTTTACAACATATGATGTATAAAATAAGTTTTAACATTTTACTATGTTGAAGTAGGGGGAAAATCAGGGTTCTAAACCATCTTTAACAAATTTTGTTTTTACACGTTTCAGACGATTCTACCACTTGGTTGGTTGGTTAGTTGCTAGAAAATGGGAAGTGAAAATGCGGATAGTTATGTAATAAAACTGCACCTATTCAAACATGTGTTCGAATGGCAAGCCCATTCAAAACACGTGTTGGAATAATTTTTGGAACATATAGCGTCGTGGTATTGTTCAACAAATTGTTCAACATGTTCAACATGTTCAACAAGTTGTTCAACATGTTCAATATGTTCAACAAGTTGTTCAACATGTTCAACACGTTCAACAAGTTCAACATGTTCAACATGTTGTTGTTCAACAAGTTGTTGTATATAAAGCTATGTTTAAAGACTTTCTCATCATTTGAATAGTGTAGGTTGAACCGAAAGGATGTATAAATGCAACATTTGTTCGAAATCTTACAATTGGCCACAAAGTCTTTAAAGACACTTAAAGGTTGCTCACACGTCAGAAGTGGATGAAGAATCGGATATGGAAAACCCTGTAAAACTACCTTTCACGGAAACTTTACATGAGTCTTCTTCAAAACGTTAACATGGCTGAAACTACGTTTGTTAAAGTTGGTCTAGAACCACCATTTTTCCACTACTATAATTTTAGAACATTCAAATAAGTAGCTTGGTAAAATGCTAAAACCTATTTTATACATCATATGTTATCAAAAACTAAATTTGTTAAAGCTGATCTAGAACCATTATTTTTGCACTACTATTTCTTAAGAACATTTGATAAGCAGCATGATAAAATGCTAAAACTTATTTTATACATTATATGTTTTCCAAAAACTACATTTGTTAAATGTGCTTTAGAAGTACCATTTTCCAACTACTATAACATAAAACATAACATTGGACTTAACGTAGGGAAAATCCCATTCCTTCTCAAATTTATTGATTGCTCCCACGCTCTGAACGAGTGCACTCTGAAATTTATCGATCGGTTTCCCCCACGCTCTGAACGAGTGCAGTCTGAAATTTATCAATCGGTTCCCCCCCTACGCCCTGAACGAGTGCACTCTGAAATTTATCGATCGTTCCCACGCTCTGAACGAGTGCACTCTGAAATTTATCGTGCATTGTGTGTTATAGCCTTATATGGCATGTTTTCATAAAACATTCTGGTTCAGTCCGGAATAGCTCAGTTGTTAGAGCGTGGGACTCCTGGTCGGACCCATTCTCGGAAGTTTGGTGGTTCAAAACCGGGTATGGGCAGCCTAACCCTAAACCATAGAGTGCATTATGAATGTGTATTATGAAGGTATGATAGACGGATGGAAGAAGGGACGTCTCCTAGGGGTTTGACGTTAGTATGACGTCACAAGTGGCGTGGAACACCCATGGGGGTTCTTGACCGATAGAATGTTCTAGAAAAAAGTGGCGTAGAACTCTCGTTTCCTCATGATAGACAGATGGTAGAAAGGGCGTCTCCTAGGGGTCTGACGTCATTCTGACGTCAAAAAGTGGTTTGGAAGTCCTGTTAGGGTTAGGATCACATAACCCATGCTGCTTAGGACTGTCTTAGTATGATATCATGACGTCATTATGACGTCATGATAACGTCATGATGACGTCATTATAACGTCATGATGATGATGTCATGATGACGTCATTTTAACGTCATGATGACGTCATTGACACGGGCGCGCGCTCTATCAATCACCATCTGTTCCAGAACCCCCATGAGAGTCCGAAAACACCCTATGACGTCATTATGATGTCACTGTTTTCGGAGCCTCATGGGGGTCCGAAAACATCCTATGACGTCATTATGACGTCACTTCCTGTTTTCAAACCCCCCTTTTCCCCTACTATAGAGGAATGTCCACAATAGAGGGGTGTAGATATAACAGAATTCTATGGCGTTTTAAAAGAGACTGAAAAATGCTATCCAAAATTTCATTGGTGTCCATAATAGAGGGGTGTCCATATCCGGGGTTTTACTGTACCGTGAAAACAACTTGGCATGCAATGTTAAAATAATGCGACTTAAATTCCTTTGAAAAGATGATAAAATTCTGTTTTCTTTAATACTGTTTGTACACGATGCCAGATCCTAGGCGCCGCTCTCTCTCTCTCTCTCTCTCTCTCTCTCTCTCTCTCTCTCTCTCTATCTCTGTCTGTCTGTCTCTCTCTGCTATTTCAATCGTTATTTTAGTCGTTTTTAATCGTTTGGCTCCAGCTTCTTGTCTTCATCCATCACCAAGTGACTGAAACAGTGCGTTCTACAATTCGTTAGAACTAACATTTGATTGTGGATGGAGCGACCGCATATCCGGAATTCAGCAGATGTTTGCCCGGCGGCACGACATGCCCCTTATATGCAAGTCATTCAATCTTCGATCCTTGAGATGCACCGTGCTTTTCAAAAGATATCGGCTTGTACACTACAAAGCCACTGATATGGGTTGCCAAACATTAATTAAATATCTTGTAGACGTAGAGGCCATCTCTATGGGTTTCCCAATGTGTTAAACATTGGTTATTGCGATCTGTAATAATAAAAATTCTGTGGAACACATAGCACTACACTACACCCTTAACAGATGCCTTGTTGCTATGTTTACAATGCTTGTCAACCAACCGACCAATCAGCGTCGGTGCAGTTCCTGCCATTTGATCTAGCCATACCCAACTTATTGTACCACACACACCCAATTGATGGGGAGTTGGGTGAGTACAATTCGAGAGATGGCTTCCACGTCTACAAGATATTTTGTTCACAAAAATGAACATTAAGAAATTAAATACTTCAGTTTTAATTTCAAAAATATCGTCTCGTAGACAACGAAGCCATCACTATGGGAGACTAGAATTGGTTGAGGGAATTGAACATCCTATTCGTACGAACTGGTTGACACGCCGTCTAAAAGACATTGTGTCGGAAAGGCAGAAATAAAAGAAATAAATTCACTTTATCTTTTAATTTCAGCAAGGTTTCACCGCGTAATGCTCATTCCAGAACAATCAGCAATATTCAGTGGGGTCTCACCACGAAGTGTCAATTAATAACAATAAGCTCGAACATAGACACGTACGGATTAAAACGACCTGATGTTCCATCTTACCTTCAATACAAGTAAAGGAAAAAAATCGGCCACCGCAACCGCCATCGCTGCCATAGGGTCGACATCCCTACCAAGACATCATGACTCAAAAAGTCGCCAGTGTGACAAGTGGACCTTCTTTTCCATTCTCTGCATGACATTCTGAGAAAAACCCTTGGACCTTAAGAAGGAAAACTTATGCACCAAAGTTTCACTCGGAACAACTGAGGAGTGGGATGATAATGATCCCAAAGAGGTTGGCGCAGACTGCTATACTAAACGGGAATTGGATGACTCGTGACGCGCGATAACCGCATCAACATAGGAAACCAAGGCAGTTATGGAAGATTGGGGCTCGGCCTCTCTTGCCAAATCTTCACAAGAATTTTGAACATCAGGGACGACGGTGGAAATGCAAACAGCACCCCTATCGGCCATTGACACAGTAACGTGTCGATCGCTAATGATGCCATATCCGGACACGGAGAAATGTATACCGGAAGACGATGGTTGCGACGACTGGCAAAAACATCGACTTGGGAAGGACCCCACTGAGATTGTGTTGCAATCCATTGAAAACTGTAATCCGTTAAAACCCACTCAGTATGAACCATCTCGCTCATCCGGGAACTTAAATCTGCCAGCACATTCCGACGGCCTGCAATCCAGCACATTCCGACTGCCTGCAATTTGCGACGGCTGAATGAGAAAACCAGAATGGCGAGCATGCGTTTGGTGAGATGAGAGAGCGTTGGTGAGCGAGTGCCGCCCTGCTTGAATAAATAAGACACCACTGTCTGATTGTCTATTAAAAACTATGCAATGCTCGTTCGTGAGCCGACCATTGGCTCCTGAACATGCGCCCCTGGAAAAAGAAGCTCCAACCGCTGCAAGAAGCATCGGTCAGTACCTGCCTGGACGGGGCTGGAAGAGAGAAGAGCATGCGACAGACTGCGTCGACAGGACCACAAATCTAAATCCTTGAGTGCGAACAGAGAAAGCCGCATCCGATTATCCGGCAGCCTGTGTATCGACGCAATGCTGTCAAAACACACCTTTGAAACTCCCGGAAATGACACCTGTAGAGCTCGACCGTCTCTTTTCCATTACCACCCGAGAAGTGACTCTAACCGAGAAAGGCGAGGTTTGGGAGATGAAACGACCCGTGCAATTATGGACATAATTTTCTGAATGCGATTTTGAGTGGGGACAGCCTGGGCTCCGACAAATGCAACAATCCTCCCAAGAACTCTAACCTCTGAGCTGGAATCAACTCCTACTCGTCGAGATTGACCAACAAACCGAGAACATCGCACTGCCCCAGTAGTGTATCCAACTGAGCTAATAGAACCTGCCTGTCCTCGCTGACCAATAGCCAATCGTCTAGATATTGGAAGATTTACAATCCTACTTGACGACCCCAGCATTTAACCACCTTCATGACCTGCGTAGAAACAAATTGTGCTGTCAACAAGCCGAACGGAACGGCGAAAAACCGATAGTTCTGATTCCTATCCTGAAAGCCAGAAACGACGTGACTCTTCGTGAATCGGAATATGTAGGCATGCATCGGGCAGGTCCACTGAAATCGCCAACATGCCCGGGATAAGGGTGGATTTGATCAACTGCAGAGCGTCCATATGGAATAGTGTAAGATGTATGAACCGATTGAATTATGACAAGGTGATGACAAGAAGCCAGTTCTCCGATTATTTTGGCACGAGAAAGACCCGACTGAAAACCCCTTGATTGCCTACAGGCATCTTTTCTACGGCTTTCTTTTTGGTCAGATATCAAAGCATTGTTTGCAAAGCGCGTTGTTTGACTCGTACGAGGTGACCAAAGAAGGATTGGACAGCTCGACTACCGGAGGAAGAGTTTGATGACCCGACCTGTCTCTTGCAAACGGTAAGGGGTAGCCCCAGCACAGCCAGCGGACTATGTTTTTGGGGAGCTCCTAACGCTTGCCAAAAACTCTTTAGCCTTTCCCTACGGCCACATCTGCGTTCGGTTTGGAGAATGGACAAACCAGCTCTTCGCAGAAATAAAGTATTCGGCAGAGTTCACCATGCAATCTGTACCGGATATTTTGGTTGCTACCTCTGGTTAGGAGTGGCAGTCTGCTTTTTGGAGTCCATCTCGTGTCTCTTAAGTTGTGGCGTCGCCACCGGCACTGAACCTGGTCTTTTCGTCGGCATAGACTTAGAGGGAACCTAGGAAGGTCGCTGTTTTGACTTACAAGCGTGTGGTGTAAGCCCTTTACGCATCAATGAATCCTGCGATATGACACGCGCCTTGTCAAAGACAGTCTTCTATATTGCCGGAGAAAACAAATCTAATTGTCCATCAATGGGGCAAACCACAGTCTTCGTGCATCCTCAGTACTAACATTGGAATGCGGCAATACTTGATCTCTCATCAGCACCACGAGCGATGTGAGCATGTATGCATTTAGTTTCAGTAAGTCAGACGAAGCCACAATAATGGAGTCGAAAACATGATAAAATATAGCGTTGGCCCCTGGGTCGACAAAGTTACTCAACGCTTGAAACGCGGCATCTTGAAAAGAAACTGTGCGCAGGCTCCTCCTGGCCACTTCTTCTAAGTATCTACAATCCGTTTCAGCTAACGGCACTCTCGATTCCTGGCCGACATTGGGAAGCCACGTCCCCATGTCACGAGCATACACCAGTGGCTAAATTGACAGAGCTCCGGTACTGGATTGATAAGCCGCAGTCCTAACGTGTAAAACTTTTGATGGAAGCAAGCGAGACCAGTGGCGCGCCGAACATCTTGCAACATTTATAACTCGTCCATCCTAGCTTGTAATACGTTAGAAACACAGGGGGGCCATCGGTAAACCCATGAAGTATTCACGCGGTTGCGGTTGTGAATAGACCGCGAAGAAAAAGTACGGCCGACTAACCTGTGGTTTTGACGTCGTTACCGAAGAAGACGAGTTACCGGTAATAAACCTGATAATATACTTAAAGAAAAAATCCGCTGCCGAAAAATCCACTGTCGAAGCCTTCTCCCACCCATCTGGTAACATCTCGACCCCTGGAGGAGTGGGGTGCGCACTGGCCGTAAAAGTTTGTAATTCTTCGGAGTCATGACCCGTGGAGAGGCGTGGTATGCTCCAGAGTGAGACGTCGTCTAAGGTAGAGCCTGAGTCATCACCAGCGGAGCAGGGCGCGCAGCCGTGGTTGTGACGGGTGACAACGATAAACTAGACAAGGCAGATTCTGTGACAGGATTTGGCAGCTGTTCTTTGTCACTGACTATCCCCGACACCTCTCCAGAAAATGAATTGTCTGCCGACGAAGATGAAAAGGATGCTTAAATAGACTGTTTCAATGGTTGTATGCAAGCAATAGACAGTTGTTGTGTAGTTTCGGGCGATTCCGTTGTCACAGTAGCGGATGGAACTGAATTAAGTCGCAAATTGCCGAAGCCACTGACCCAGACTAGGACGCCAAACTACGCAGCACCTTGGGCGCTTCATCCGAAGCATGCCTCAGCGTGTTTGGATGTAAGTTAAGGCTCAAAGCAAATTTGTATAAAGGCAGAAGTTCTTGTCTCTGTGGAACTGACCCTGACAAAGCACTCTTTATCGCTGCAGGCACGTTAAAGTCCAGTTCAGCGCCCTGAGTAAATACTGTAGCGAAACATCCTGTGTCATTGTCTCTAACGCAAGATCACTAATCAATAACGCCTTTATTAGAGACTGAATGGGAGCCTGTATAGCGTTCCCATAGAGAACGTCACATCGACCTCTCCCCAATCGATGAAGTAAATGCCCGTGCAGACACAGATGTATCCTGTAAAGACCCGACTTTAAGTTTTCTGGTTGTCCCGACCCATCTGCCTCCACATCTGATTCATCCAAAGTCGACAATGCTGTAGGAGAAAACATATGTATAGAGGCAGAAGACTTGTCTACCTTCGACCGATTGCATCCCTCAGCTCGAACTCAGATCAATCTCCTGCTGTCGTTAGAGGAATAAAAAAATCGAGTCATCGAGATGGGCGCAGGAATCGGAAATCGTCGTCAATGAAACTAAAACCAAGCAAACCATATAAGTATGATGGTGTGTCTGAGGTTAATTCACAAAGCATGTTATATTAATGATAAAAGACGAAATCTGTTCATAGAATATCATTTAAACTGTTTTAAAAACAAAACACAAGACGCACCACACGACATAATGTCGATACCCCACAGCGCAGCGAGTGTCATGTGATTGAGTCGTCGCATACACGACCCGGCGCCGCGGCAACCCGTCGCGATCACGTATCATAACAGTCACGACCGCCTAAGCGACGACCCGACATAATCACAGTCGTGACAGACGCGATCCGTCACAAACACAGATCAACGACTGTAGAACTGGTATCGTCACAGAAGCATAACACAACGAACGAGAAAACAAAGCATCCACTAGCCAAAGCTGCTCCCGGAATTATCCTACTGTAATCAAGCATCTCTTTTAGCAGAGACTCGACACAAGTTCAACGCGTCACGAACACAAAAGCGAGTCAGTACACGAGTGAGTCATGACAAACACGATCCATGACAATAGCGAGTCGCCGCAAGCACGACCAGCCACAACAGTGGATGGATGCAAACACGACCCGTGACAACAGCAGGTCGGTGCAAACACGATTCATGACAGCAGCGAGTCGGGGCAACCACGACCCGCCACAACCACGAGTCGGTGCAAACACGACTCGTGACACAAGCAAGTCGAGGCAAACACAACCCGAGACAACAGCAAGCCGCTACAAACACGACCCGTGACAACGGCAAGTCGCCGCAAACACGACCCGTGACAACAGCAACTTAGCAGCCGGCCTGATTGCCAGTGTTGGTACCGTGATGAGGGCAACTGCTGCCTACACAAACCGTAGAACTTGTTAAGCGTGTCTTGCTGTACCAATCACCGCAGCGGGTCGTAGCAAACACGGACTGCAAGAGGTAAATACCCCTGCTAACCTCGTACCCTGACACGTGATCGATGCTTACACCACGTTGGCCTAGCGGTGACCCGTGGCAGCATCCAGTTGTCGTAGCCACTACAGGTACGACCCCGCTGCCACGACCACATGTTAAATTATTCACCGATTCATATGTGGACAACAGTGGCTACACTACACAAAAAACCGTGATAAATTATCACAACACTAATTGTTGGTGTGTCTTACAACCGCTGTGAAAACTGTGTATCCCACGCCCCTATAACGATCCAAGAGCAAAAGGGGAGAAGGACGACGGAAAGCAAGAATTTTCTTGTTTGCAGTGTCAATCCAATACAAACTGTTTTGCTGACAATGAGGGAAACCTTCGAAAAAGCAACTGAGGAAATCGCCCAGACACCATTTCACTGTCTATTACGCATAACCTACACTACGTTCTTGATGACAGGGAAGCATTTACCGAACGAAAGCCGGTCTGACAAACCTAGAACTACCACGTGTAGGAATCAGCAAAGTCAGCAAAACCGGTCAAAACGTACACCGAACGAGATAAAACTTACAGTATACGTAAATCTAATATCCAAGATAAATAATACCCAAAACGTATGCATTTACCTTGATTATGAGCCATCATTTTTTTTACAAAATTTTACCGGAGAAATATCTCCTGTTATTCGAATCGCGATAAGTTGGGAATGGTTTAATCACATGACAGGGACTGCACCGATGCTGATTTGTCGGTTGGTTGACAAGCATTGTAAGCATAGCAACAAGGCACCTGTTAAGGGTATCCATGTAGTGCTATGTGTTTCACAAGATTTTTTATTATTATGGATCGCGATAACCAATGTTTGACGTATTGGAAAACCAATAGTGGTGGCTTCGTAGTCTACAAGACGATATTTTCGAAATTAAAAATGTTGTTAACCTACCTACCAATTAGCGTCGGTGCATTGCGTGTTACTTGACGGAACCATTCCTAACTGATCTCGATCCCATAAGCAGTAGCATCCATATGTTTTTATTATGGCGAATCCAATTCAAAGCGAATTGCAAACTTTTTGGTTATTATTTATAGTTAATATTATGTGCATGAAAATTTTTAATTTCATCTTATTTGGTTTTCGGGTTACGGTTTGCTGACTTTGTTCCTTCCTGGTAGTTCTGGGTTTTGCCAAACGAACTTTCGATTGGTAAATGCTTTCCGGCCATTTAGAACATTGGTGGGGATTTAGAACATTGGTGGGGATTATAGGTAATTTACAGAGAAGTTATTTTGAGCGATTTTCTCATAAATCTTATGTTGAGGGCTTTTCTCATGGCCAGCTTTTAGTGTACGTCGGACTGGCTCTGAAAACAGAAGAGTTTTAACTTTCAACCGCCCTCCATTCCTTCTGCCAGCAACAGGGTGTTGTAGGGCGTTGGTCAAGCAGTTGAATGCACTGCGGTGATCTCACGTCTCCCATATGCTCAATACGGCAGCGACTTTTCCTTGGATTGGTTGCAACTGCTGTCTCTTTCTGTATCAGCCTTGTAAGTGTTGGTGTGTTGCGGCGATTTGACACAGTGCCAAGTGGTGCAAGCTTTATGTGCCCCTGGAGATTACAGACCACTACTGCCGGTACGCAAGCCCACGCCACCAGGGATTGACACTCCCATGATGAATGGGAACATGCGTCTGCTAAAGATCTCACATCAACGGACTATTCGTTGAAAGACATAATTAAATTCAAAGCAGAGAATCCTTTGGCGTCACTGACGACCTAGTGATGAGTTCTTCTTTGTACGTTTATTTGCTGTCGTCTTTGGTGGTTTGCGTCGTGACCACATCCAAAAATAAGCACGGAGGACGCATGTAAGTTATATTTTACTCCAACAGGCAACTAATAGGAACTTTTCCCTCCTTACTTATTGAATGAAACAGTCGACGCAACCCGAGTGAAAGTGAGTACAGCCTTGACGCTGCAGCGTAACCAGCCTAAGCAGTGACAGTCATTAATATTGTCGACGCCAGCTGTGCAGAAACGACCTGTCTTCCACTTTGCCTACAACGCAGGTCACGAAAACCAAGTTGAACACTAAACAGTTAGGTGCTCCTTCAAAGCAAAGGTAGCAACTAATCAAAGTATCCTCCAAAGATCGCTCAGCAGTCTTTTCCAAATAATTTAAATTCTTAGAAAGAGTAGTTTATCGATTAAGCAAATTAAAGACTTTTTTTGGCAAGCTTCAGACTCACTTGGGGCTCTCAAATACGTTGCGATGGGGGTACTCCTTACCGTTTTGCGAGGTACCAGTCAGGTCAACAAATTCTTCTCCCGGTGACCAAGATTCGCGATCCATGTTTAGTGGTGTGAGTACCAGCCAGAGAGGCAACTGGGGTTAATTACTATGAAAGGCAAAAAGCATAGAAAAGATGCTTGCGGGCAATCACGGATTTCAAATCGCTGCTTTCCACCCCTGGGTTGGTTGGTTGTCACGAAGCAAACTGTAGGTTGGTTGCCAAATCATCGCCTACTGCTCTGCCTGTTAACATCAAAGATCTCGACTGATGGCCGCAGCAAGTCAGTCTCATGAAGAGTGTGTCTGTCTCCCATCCATCCCAATCAAGACAAGTTCAGATGAATGCGTCTGGCAACGGTTGTTTTTCATCAAGGGCACAGTCGGAAAGGTCGATGGTCTTGTCACGTTCGGACGCTTCACATCGACATGTTGGAAATGTAGGTTGTTCCTGAATGTTTCTGCCCATTTGTCTCCTAGAATGGGGGAAATCGTCCCTACAGAGTAAGCGTAGGCTGTTCATTTCTTTCATGTGTACTTTTACAGTACACCTGTCTTAAGCATATGTATTTAACTATATTGAAAGATCTGATGATGTAATGCAAAAGAAAATGTCAGTTAAGGTCAAAGTGTAGCGCAATCTTTGCGTAGTTCTAGTGTTGTGTAAACGTGTAATTTGTTACAAGTTGGCTGTGGGACCTCTCTAAATACGTTTCTTAAATACTATTTGCAAGAAAAAACGATACTTAAACTAAATTGCTTTGACTCGGTCCATTTGTTGCTGCTGAATCAGTGGGCAATAGTAACTCTTCTGCTTGTCAGACTTCTCAGCAAATTGGAGGAAAGAAGGCTTTTATGAACAAGAAGGTGGCCAAACAGACTTTGCCTCTGCTGTTGTACGGCTCGTTGCTGACTTCAGTGCAGATGTTCCCGTCAGGTGACTGGAGTTGTGTGGACTCACTACAGTCACGTCTTCTTCCATGATCGTGCTTAAGCAGTGCTTAAGCATGGCACAACACTGCACTATGACATATCGGAGAATATTACTAAGCCGTATCTGGCTTACTGTGTTATATGTCACTCCTTTTATGTAACAAAAAGGGAGGGGCATGAGCTCATACCAACCTATCTGTTTCGTGTTTGAGCATTCAATATCGTTTTTATTAATGTGCAGTTCGAGTTGAAACACCACTTATCT
The DNA here is from genome assembly GCA_949752745.1 of Protula sp. h YS-2021. Lineage (NCBI taxonomy): Eukaryota > Metazoa > Annelida > Polychaeta > Sabellida > Serpulidae > Protula > Protula sp. h YS-2021. The sequence continues at coordinate 13,339,588 of OX457024.1, read as the reverse complement.
ACGTTCTTGCTCTCGAATACGCTGTTCGTGGCGGTTCTCCCTGAATGAAAGATTTGACTGCATATATTTCTTTTATTTCTACCTTTCCGACACAATGTCTTGTAGGCGGCGTGTCAACGAGTTCTCATGCATTCGGTTTACAATTCCCACCACCGTTTGTATCCCATTCAACGTTGCATTTATGGTAATTATGATTGCGATAACCAATGTTAATACATTGGAAAACCCAGAGCGATGGATTCTACGTCAACAAGATAGCTTACTTTCAAAAATGCGCATCAAGAATTAAATACTTCAGATTTTGAAGTGTTTTTCATGCTGTTGAAATACGGCCTGTTCTATGAGCTTTGAAACATATGACATGTTCTATATTGGTCTTGAAGTTATTGGATATCACTTCTAGGTTTGGCTTTTTGCAGTATTAGATAGTAAATGCGATACAACTCATTACTGTGTTGATTTTCCTCTGGACTTCATGATGTGTGTAGATACCGGGTCTAATGTGCAACTCACATACTTAGTTAAATCTCATTTTGGATAAATGGTATGTTACATAAAAATGTAACGTCGGTTACAACGGCTGATCGACTTGAGCTGGTGATCTAGTTACATGGTGATTTAGATTTAGAGTAATTGTCCGGCATTCAGCACAGTATGCAACCCATAGGTTCACAAACCACATCCTTGTGCTACCTATTGCTTGCTTGGTCGAACGAAATTTGCAGTGCCGTTGGTCGAAAATCAAAATCGGGCTGCAGGGCTTAGGATCAGAACTCAATTCGGTTAGACTAAGCATAAATTGCTTTTATTTAACTATTGACAGTACGCGTACAAAGGAAACAGTAGTATCTGGACTGCAAAATACGCTCAGCTGTACCCAGCGCTCTTCAAGTCACTCTAGTCACTATTGAAAGTGTGCACTTGATATCATAATAAAATCCTTGAGCACTGTTTGCACTCGCCTTCTAGACTTGTGTTACAGGATCAACCCCCCCCCCCCCCCCCACCCGCCCCCCCCCCCCAGTCGTGTGGTTTTATCATTGTCTTATCGAACACACCACAACTAAAACTGGGAGCCGAACGAAATTACATCAATTACTGAATTTGTTTTGGTGCACCTGCCGTTGACGTCACTATTCATTTACCAAGATGGCGTACTTCAGAGAAGACGATAAACAAAAATTTCCGATAAAAAACATTGACGAATTTGTTATTTTCTTTAGAGAACATTTGAAAAATAGCGATGAACCAAACTTGGCACTGCTTTCAATTATTTTGGGGTGCATTGAAAATTCACTGACATGTAATAGAACGGTCTTAAAAGATGAAAATGAGACGCAGGGAAATCCCCAAAGTTGTCATTTGCCGCTTCTTCAACTGTCAAAAGTAGAAGCTTTGTATCAAAGATTTGTTTCATTTGTCAAAGGATCAGTAGATTCAACGAACGAAAATGGGCCTTATACATCAAGAGAAAGTGTAAAAAGAATATCAGATGTCATTTGGTCAGGATTAACGAGTAATTATACAGATAAAGCTCATCTGCAGTCCCTGTATTCTTACTTAACAGGTATGACGTAGTAGGTAACAGCTGATTCATAATTGTAAATAAACAAACTGGGTAACTGTTGTTGGTAACAATTATTGTGTCTCATGCTGACTTGGCAGCATTGATCTTGGGTATGTTATGATGAAACTCGAAAAATACGCAAATTATTTGATGGGCCATTGCCTAAATCGGAATTTTGGAAGCTCGATTCAGAGCTTCACTTTTTAAAACGTAATTTGGTTATAACCACTACATTACTACGAAATTTTAAAAACTAAATTTGAGTAGAATGAAAAGTAATTTGTTTGTCTTCATAACTATTTGACTTTTGAATGTAAGCAGCCCTTTCTGGTGTCTTAGTGTATCTACATTTGCACCAACTTCACACGACGTATGACTCATGCAAGTGTCACGACAGCAGAATCAAGTATTATAATTTGAAAAATAAAGATGATCAGAGTTTGAAATAAGCGAACGATGGCACATTGCTAGTGAGAATTGGCCGTGCCGAAAAGAGCATGCACTTATAAATGAATTTTTGAAATTACAAAAATATTGATCTTTCGCATTTGCCGATGACAGCTCTTTGCTTTCTTAACTCCCCGTGCAGTTTTTTTGGGACATTCAGTACTCTTACTTAAAGGACGCAGTTGAAGCTTTGAATATTGTTGCAAAACTGGAGAAACAATTGAGAGTACACCATTGTCGAGTCTATAGTTTTTCTTCACAGTGGTAATGCAAATAAATAAATAAAAGCCGGTTACATTTACAAACACTCGTACTTTTTGTTTCGTGTTTTGGAGCAAGACGTATTTGTATCATGCATTGGTCTTGTAAAGTTAAGAAGGCCGTTATTTGAAATTAAACAGATCAAGTGGCTGCAACTAGTGGTGTGATAAACTATTCGTGAGTGGTTGCTTACCCAGGTCGCTTCCCAGTACTTCCAAGCATTGTAAATGGGCTGTGTAAAGTTTAAGTTAACCATGTTCTGCATTGTGACACATATAATCTGTTATGTATAATTATTCAGAAGGGGCCGACATGCCCTAGGTGTAGGCAAATCCAATTTTCAGACCAAATTGTATAGGGGACTAGTAGTTGCAGATTATGGATGTTACTGTATTTCCGACACCACATTGCAAATTTACAACTCGAACTCAAGGTTATAGTTAAAGTCTTTGTCATTCTAATCTCAAGCGAATAGTGGTGTGTATACAACTGTGCGGTTTACTTGATCCTGTGTTACTGGGCCAAACAAACATCTGTGTGTTGACAGTTATCTATTATACTGCTTTACAGGTAATAAATTGGACTGTTTTGGTGTGGCACTGGCTGTTGTAGCAGCGTGTCAAATTCTCCGCTACAAAGATGTACATCTGTCACTGTCTGAGGACCATGCTTGGGTTGTGTTCGGCGAAGGAGGGCGGGAATCGGCTGAAGTTACGTGGCATGGTACCAGTGTTTTCAGTTATTATCCAAGTTATAATACTGTAGTCAAGGCTATTCTCATTTGAAGGAATTTTATGTCTGTTAAATTAAGTTTTCTTTCGAAAGCGTATGAACGCGAATACGATTTTGTTGCCATTTTGTAAATTTAACAAATTACACAGTAAACGTCCATTTTAGCAAATTATGATATCGCAGTTAAATAGCAGAAGTTCGGCTGGATTAAAGTGGATAGAGCAGGATGTTGCATGTCAAAGGGAGGGTTGTGGTGCGCAGAAAATAGTAGCTTTGGCTTAAACGGTGTATTGGGTTGAGTGATGACTGAACAGGAAGGCTTAAGGTATTTTGATTTTCAGGGAAGGGAATAGAAGACAGACGAGGTCAGCCGATAAGCGCAACTGCGGCTGAGCGGAGCTGGCTGTATCTGGATGAGCAGGCTGTGGTGTGTGACAGGCACATGGAGCTTGCTGCGATCGTAGCGAGTATCAATCCGGCCATTAACGCCACGGCGGACAGCGTAGAAATGGCGCGCTTGCAGCAGCAGTTACTGTGGATACTGCATGATCGAGGCCATCTTGAAAAGTAGGTGCCGTGATGCTGTTTATAGGTGATCTCAAGTCGACTTAGTCTGTGGAGGAAAATCGTGTTAAGCCGTCAGTTTGTTGCTTTTAGAGAAAGTGTTGGTGTGATTAATTCTTTGCGCTGTCTTTCGGCTGTTAAATACGAAAAAATACAAATGCTGCAAAATTCAAGCGGTTTCGAAAATTGATTAAAAATGAGTGTTTGTTGTTGTTGTTGTTTATAGTAAGTAGTCTTGTATTGGAGCCCAACGAATAAACGCTCAACATTTCATGTAGGTATCCGATGGCCTTGGGAACTCTTGGTGACCTTGAAGAACTGGATCCAACTCCAGGCCGACCGTGTTGTGAAGACATCTTCAAGAAAGGCGTGAGCGTGGCCCGTACGTGCTACAACAACCACCACGTGTACCCGCACACATACATGGGAGCTTTCTGCTACAGGAAAGGCCTCTACAAGGAGGCTCTCAAGCACTGGACGGAAGCAGCGGAGGTTATTAGCCAGTAAGTCACTCTCTAGTCATGGTTGGTGACGTAATCAAGCGAGCTTAGTGCTTGCAATGTGGGATGAAGAACGCTTCGTGGTAGTTAATTTGGCTTCTTACAAAAGAAAGAACAGCGATGCTATTTTTAGAGATGCTATATTGTTGTAAAGCAACCACTAGAGCATAAATGAAAGATCTTGGCGACTCCCTTCACATGTTTTTCTAAGGATCCTGTTACTCGAATAACATCCCGGATGTGAGAAAAAAAAATATAGAAGTGCTGTGAGTCACTTGCCACGAAAGCGTACGGTAGATTGAGACTATAACAAGCCCAGCTGCACGTGACATCGGCTAACACGGCGTCAGTTAAAACTAAAAACTCAGAGAAAACTGTATATTGAATTGAAAAAAAAAATGTTGTATTAAAATATCCACATAAATTGACATGTAATTACTTTCCTTTGTTTAGTGTTTTTGTGTTGAAGTCTTTAAAACAAATAAATAAAAATTAAATAAATAAGAAAACAAAAGTGACATAATAACAGAACAAACATTTTTTTCTTACCGGTTGTACATTTTTATTACAGTTACAACTATAGTCGAGATGATGAAGAAATTTACAAGGAATTCTTAGAAATCGCACACGATCTCATCCCTTATATTGTCAAGTTAGCGTCTGACGGTTACCTTCATGGCTCGACCCACCACCAGACTGTGGAAGGGCGCCACGGGGACGATGACGTCAAATATGTCCCTTTCTTAAAAGACAAAGAAAATTATGAACTGATTCTGAAGTTCTATGACGGTATCTGTGAGTGGGAGGAGGGAAGCTCCACTCCTGTTTTGCATATCACGTGGGCCAAACACTTCGTGTTTTGTTTGAATAAGTTTGACAAGGCGATGCGCGGGTCGATTCAGGTGGAGAGAGAGCCTGGGGAGGAATCCTCCTCCTCCTCGGACGACGAAAGCGATAGTGACAGCGAGGTTGACCGAGAAGTGGTGCCGGAAGACGAGAAGGAAAACCGGAAGTTGGCGAAGCAGCAGGCGGCGAATGGGGCTCACATCGAAAGAGACATTAAGGTGGAATCTCCCAGAGAGTCGACCAATCACGCGGATGGCTGGACGCAAAAGCAACAAAATGGCGACAATAATAACGAGGTCGTGAAAGAGGACAGCGAAGAGAGAATCAAAAGCACGATTGAGAGACTGGCATCGAGGATGGATGTCGAAGAGGAAGAATCAAACGCAGAATCAGGCGACCCAAATATAGCGGACCTGGCCAAGGCCTGTGCCGATGGGATCCTTAATCCAGATTTTTTGCTGGGAAAAGGCGAGCCTTTTACGACAAGTATACCGACAAGTATCTTTACCACTGTCACAGATTCCAAGTCATATTCGGATGATCTCAAAAACACTTTGCTTATCAACGGATCCGGAAGGGGAGATCGGCACGTCAATTGTGTATTCTCAAGGAAACTGTCAGCTACCCACACTCAATCTTTGCCAAGTCTAGCAACAGCACAAAAAGACAGCGACTCCAGCGTCATATTCCCGTGTAATAATCACAGCGAAGGCTGTATGGTTGTACCCAAGTTGCAGTTTCGCAGCGCCAAGATGAAGGGAATGAAGGGCTTGTTGACAAGTGAAAGACTGAACACTAGCGCCATCTACTTGCAGATGACTGCCCAATCACAGGTCTCCCTTAAACACAGCAAGGTGCACTCTACCTATGACCAAGTAGTGCCGAGAAAACGCACGCGCAGAAGCGAACCGTCATAAGACAAGCTGTTGGTGTAGAAACGACAGACCAGCTGCGCCCCGAGGCTACATCCAGGGGGGGGGGGGCGCTTTACAAATGGGAGGGGGTAGGGGTGGAATGGTGTGATTATTCTTGCACTTCATATATGTGGTTCCGTTTTGGTTTCTTCTCACGGTAAGGTTTACATCAGTTGAGTCGGAAGAACGAAGACTATATGTATAAAAGGACAAGATTGGTGTATTAGCTGCTGTGACTTTGATGCAGTATTCTGGTGTAGGCTGTGAGAAGAAAGGTCATTTTGTATATGGCGTGTCCAAAAGGTTTGTCTGAACGTGAGGATAACAAAGTGCCACCTCGAAGCGCCATTGTTCATATTGTATGATATGATCATTGTGACATTTTACTTTGTTTTATTTATTTTCTGACATATAATGAGGTATGTGTGGATAGTGTAAATCTTACGAAAATAGGAGCTACATGTGCGGGATGTTAAGGGGGTGGGATGGTCGCGGTGGTGGGGATTAGGGGTGGGGGGGTGGGGGGGCGGAGACAGTATGGATAAGGTAAACCTTACGAAAATATGAGCCGCATCCTCGGAACATCAACAGAATGTGTGGAAACAAAAACGACTCATTAAAAGTTAAAGCAAGACTTTTCCGACTTCTGCCACGTGCGATTTCCGACTGAGTTGTGCAAATGTGCTCATGTTTGGTATCCTAGGAAGCAGGGGTTGGATCTGGACACAGCGCTTGTCTGGTATCCTGGGAAGCAGGGGGTTATATCTGGACACAGCGCTGGTCTGGCATCCTAGGAAACAGGGGGTTGGACCGGGGCACAGCGTTGGTCTGGTATCCTAGGAAGCAGGGGATTGGATGTGGGCACGGCTCTATGTGTAATTGCTGTTATTGTGAAACTCCCGCTGCTAAAAAGAAAGATGAGGTGAAAAGTGCGTTATTTTGTATATGAAGAGAATGTTTATTCGCCCGGAAGTCGCCGGATGGGAGCATGGTCACGGATAACATCCGGATGAGAGCATGGTCACGGATGACATCCGGATGAGAGCATGGTCACGGTTGAAATCCGGATGAGAGCATGGTCACGGATGACATCCGGATGAGAGCATGGTCACGGTTGACATCCGGTCGGCGCGTATGTGCTCTTCACAGTTGCCAGGTTATCGTGTGTGTTTCACTTTTGTGGTTGTTTACACTATTGTGTCTTACAGTGTGAATGCTTCTCAATAAAAGGCAACAACTAAAGCGCGAAAAAAACTTATTTCCAAAAGTGAAACAGGGTATTTGAGCTTTAGTGGTAAGTGCAAAGTGGTTTCACGGGTTCAACAAAATCGTGATGCAATATAAAAGTGCTTAAACAATGGCGTTAAGATTATAGAAGTAGAAACCTGTGTAATGGTAGGGAGAGTAGTGTGTTTCTCATTTGGTCATAAACACGTTAGTATTGTTTTCGTCTTGTATACTAAGTTGTACAGAGGGCAGTCTCTTGTTGTGTTGTACAGGTGCAATATCGTGTTCAGGCGTTTATGTTTATTTCTTCATTGAACATATTTTTTTTTTTTTTTTAAAAAAAGGCAAGTCACGAGTTTTATTTTCAGCTATTTTGTCCACTGTTGTATGATCTCTCCTTGGTTACAAGAATGGCCATTGTGACGTAACAATGTGAATTCTTGATGCATTTAAGAACATTATTGGGTTGGGTGTTTCGCTGCAGGTCTCCAGGTACAATTATTGAACAGAGCCATGTGCTGTTCTAAAAGCCGGCCATTACGCACGGCCACACCGCTCTTGTATTGGCTGACGTCAGTGGTGGAGTTATTGCATGATTAAGATGTTCAGTGGTTGAGATTTTAATCGAGATTGGTTCTCTCTGTGACTAGGGGCGGGGGTGGGGGAGGGGTGTTGGTTCTAAGCATATTGTATCAAAAAATGTGAAGAGTGTTCAATACAGCTGTAAGTTATTGGTCTGTATTTTATGTACATTTTAGCGATATTGCATTTTGAACTGTTAAGATGCTATATAAATGTTAGTAGATTCTGTTGTTGTTGTATGCTGTAGATACATGGTTGATTTGCATTTTTTTGTGGGTTTCAGTATTCTTTGTTTTGATTTTACGGCGTTAAGAAGATGTGAAGTATTAATATAGTGTGGCCCAGCTTACAGTCTGTGGTTGTTAATGATTGTGTTAGCCAAGCTTTATCAACCTGGCCCGTTTCTTTATATTGAATGGTTATGAATTTGAGAAAAGCTGCGTTTTTTTTTCAAACAAGTATCTACCGCAAGAACTGCCCGTAGCCCTCTGTCTCCCTTTGCCTTTTACGAGTTGATTTCTCTGGTTGCTGATCAGCTGTTTCTTTATATATTATTACGAGATTTGACGAACATTTAGGGATCTGTGCTGCAGTGCCGGAGGCTACTTCGGGTTTTTGGCCTGAAAGAGCGCGGGGTCATTTGTTTCTGTGCATTTGTACAGGGCGCTGTCAATATGTGAAATAAGAGAAATGTCTGGTGTTAAATATCTCCAAAAGAAGCACCGACCGATTTCAGTTATCTTCTAGTTTCTCTCCAGTGTTTGCATATTGGACTTGTACAAATATATTAACTGTTGAAGAAAAATAATGACAACTTAAAAAGTGAGTGATAGCGTGTTTATTCAAGGGAAAACAGAACATGAGTTCTAAACAAGGCTGAACTGCGCTAATATATGTGTATATATATATATATATATATATATATATATATATATATGCTGTGCTTGAACGTGTAAACATAAAACTGCAGAAAACAATGTCGTAAGAATATACCTTTGTAGTGATATTATGAATCTCGCATTTATTTGTGGTTTTAAGTTTAAAAACTATGACAAGCTATCAACGTGTCAGCTGGTGTTGCTTACGTCATTAAGGCTTATGTTGTTGACCTCTTATTTCTTTTAAAACTGAAGTGCTATTAATTGTCCGAAATCAAAGGATCGGTCTTCTTCTCCATATGCATGTCCAGGGATTAAAGGTCAGCTGTCAGTTTAGTTCTGTAGTTTCTAATTATGCTTTATATACGCCCGAGGCTTTAAGCCCAGTTGTCGTAAGAGCTCTGGTTTCTCGTTGCGCTTCAGATATGTCCGGGGATTAAAGCCCAGCTGTCATTAAAGTTCTGCGGTTTCTCAGTACGCTTCTTTGTGGGAGTGAACTTTCGATTCTTCTCCTTACTTGCTTCAGTTTTGACCAGGAAACCGTCTGTTTTGCTTCAGTTGTGCAAAAGAAAGGTAAGCTGTTTTCCAACCGGCCTGTGCCATTGTCGATAATGCGATCAACTGTTTCGTTTGTAAGTGCGCCCGTTACATATGGGTACGTGAAAGCTAAGGTCTGAGGAGCCTTTGTTTGACGACCCGCTAAATAGTGGCGAGGCGTTAAATGTTGGCCCATCTTATTTGACATCTTTCCACCCCCTCCCCTCCCCCTGTCCCCCCCCCCCCAAGCAACCAAAAATATGTACATGGCCGAATGAGTAAACTTCAGACTCGCCATGGCTGGATGCACTCGCCGTGACTGGGTGCACTCGCCATGACTGGGTGCACTCGCTATGACTGGGTGCACTCGCCGTGACTGGGTGCACTCGCCATGACTGGGTGCACTCGCCATGACTGGGTGCACTCGCCATGACTGGGTGCACTGTCCTTGGGAAATGTTGTTCAGCGCGTACAATTCAAAATCAAGTTAATTTTATCCGCATCCATGTAAAAAAAAATGAGCAGGAGCTGGACTGATGACGAATACCGTGTGAGAACAACTGGATATTAGTCATCGACAGGTAAAGGAGGAATGGTTAAGTGTTCAAGGGGGACACAGCTTGGGGTTACAGTTAAGAAAACCAACTGACTATCACGCCCTGAGCGAAAACTTTGTCAATTGCTAATATTGAGGGGTGGCATGGTTAAGGCGGTAGGGAGTAGGGGTGGGGATGGAGGGGGGGGGGGGGAGGGTGTGGGGGCGGAGACGGTATTTTGGTATACTCGCCATCGCCACCTGTTGAACGGTAGGGCGTTGAGAAGAGTAATGTAGAGATGTATTTATATCTAATGGATTTTCTCAGTAAATTCTAGTCAGAAGGCTCCAACCTATATATTTCATGCCCAGGACGCGCCTGCTGTAGGGGCAGTTTTACGGGCTCCTTCACCCGTGTACTTCCGGGAACGCATTGTTCAGTAAATGTAATGTTTAAGTTAAAAAAAAGTCGAGATTTGGTCACTATGTACAGGTCTTGTTTGTGTGGTTTTAATTCGTATACGGTATTTTTTATTTTTAGCGTTTTCTGTTACATTGCAGATTTTATTATTTCTTTGAAAAAACGAAAAGTATTCTTTGTCTTGTGAAATTTTAACTTGCTAAGTTGCAGAATATCCCACAAAATTGTGCTTTAAATGTTGAAATCAAAACGTGATTTTTTTTTTTGAGAAGTATGTCTTTTGTCCAAAAATCGGTGCTTCATTTGAGCTATAAACTGGTAAGAAAGCCAACTGATAACGTCAATATCTGTGATGTTTTAAAACTTAGTTATGTCATTAAGAATTTGTTTTGCGAAACAGAAACGTAAGCAAAATTTCAGACATATTTTGTTTTGTCACTTGAAACAAATATGTGAATTACTTGTACAGAAAAAAGATCGACATTGCATTTAATTTATTAGAAATAAAACAACTATGAAAAAACTGTAGTTCCTCGTCTTTGATTGGCCGTATGTCAATCAGCTGACTCATTGGTTAAGGATCGGCCCATTGTCCCTCTCGCTGACAATACATGAACTGGTGCTGACTAATAGCAGCAGTGGCTGAGTCAGTCAAGGCCCGTGACTCGTACGTGACACCGTGAGTCGCGCTGTGTCTGCTCGTATGACTCACTATTTTTTTTTTTTGAGTCAGTGAGTTTTTCCCATAATCGAACAGTTCCCAATGGCATTTTGGGACTTTCTGCTTATAACCACAACTGAGGCTGGAAACTGTACATTTCCATTCATATATATAACAATTTTTTGTAACTCCAGTCCCCGTCCAACACAGTATTCATTATTCTGACCGCACAGTTTGTATTGTTTTACGTCGAGTTATTTTCCAGATTCATAAAAAAGTGCATGAAATGTCGCATCTTTATCGCCCTATTTTTCTCCGCGCATTCATTCGTTGTAGTGTGCAATTCGTGCTGTCGATTACACGCTGCAGCTTGGTGCATGCACTTGTGTGGAGTGCGCCTGTCTGGGCACCGTGAACCTGCTGGTAGTCTGCAAGTTGTAAACATCGCTTCAATTTCTCAGAACTTTTTTTTTCGTCAGCACTCTTACCAGCACAGAATTTTCATCACCGATCGCTAGTTAAGACATTTCTAGGAATTTCATGCCTGCCAAACGTAGGGAGTAGATTTATGAAATATCCAAACTTGCTGTTACTTCTATTCTCGTTTCAACAATTGGACACTGAACAATTTCACTTAGACAAGGGGGGGGGGGGGGGGCGTCTGGATGCTTGTGCTCTGGGGCTCGTTCTGAAATAGACCAGACTTTCCAGGAGGGGGGGGGGGCGGGGGGTGTTCTGGATGCTTGTGCTCTGGGCGTCTTTCTGAAATAGACCAGACTCTCCAGGGGGGGGGGGGGGCGGGGGTTATTCTGGATGCTTGTGCTCTGGGCCTCGTTTTGAAATGGAACAGACTATACATGGTGTGCGAGCACGGCCAGAAAGTCATTAGAGTTTGTAGGTAGTTCAGCGTAAATTAAGTGCCAGTGATTACTCAGAATTGCTTTTGTGTTCAGTGTAAATAGTCTCTTATTAACCAAAATTAATTGCACTTCTGACTTCTCTTTGCCTTGATTATATTTTCCAGTTGGGCAGAAACTGCGCAGTTTTAATGCCTGTGGGACAACTGCCGCAGGAGCCCGATATAATAATAACACTTCCTGGAAAGTTTCACCGCAAAAACGTTATTACGTTGAGGTCTTTTGTCAAAGAAAAGAGGTATATGTAAATGAAAACGGGGCAGTGGTGAATGAGATGCTAAGCTAAGATTACAGAATATACCTTTAACGGGGGGAAGGGGGGGGGGGGGTTTGACAGCTCTGTTGCTTAGAACGTTGGTTCAGTTAATGGGTGGTGGCAGGGATTGACTTTTGCTCCGATTGTCTCAGCTAGGGCAATACAATGGTTTAGTTTAAAACTAGACCGAATTTCGCTACACGTAGCGAAATAGCATCCACTTGCAAGGGCAGAGACACAACATGACGGAGGAGGTCAAGGTCACTGAGGAACCTCTTACCAAAGGGTCGAAAATGAGCTCAAAATTGCTCTATCTCTAACCGTTTTCGAGATAATAGTCAACTTCCGGTTTTTGACCTTGACCGTGACCAAGAAGGTCAAGGTCACCGAGATACCTCTTATGTAACGTTGATTAGACCAAAGGGTCGAAAATGAGCTCAATATCGCTGTATCTCTAACCGTTTTCGAGATAATAGTCAACTTCCGGTTTTTGACCTTGACAGTGACTCAGAAGGTCGAGGTCACCGAGGTACTTCTTATGTACCGTAGTTTACGCCCAAAAGGTTTTCGAGATAATGGTCAACTTCCGGTTTTTGACCTTGACCGTAACCCAGAAGGTCAAGTTCACCGATGTACCTCTTATGTAACGTTGTTTAGGCCCAAAATGTCGAAAATGAGCTCAAAACCCCTCTATCTCTAACCGTTTTCGAGATAATAGTCAACTTCCGGTTTTGACCTTGACCGTAACCCAGAAGGTCAAGGTCACCGATGTACCTCTTATGTAGCGTTGTTTACGTCCAAAAGGTCGAAAATGAGCTCAAAATCGCTCTATCTCTAACTGTTTCGAGATGAGTCGGCCTGTCGTTGACGACGCGTGAAGTCACGTGACCTTTGACCTTGAACCTCAAGGTCAAGGTTAGTGATGAAAGTTTACCTTTTTTTATTGAGTACGTTTTATATATTCACTCTGGGATTTGAGCACCTTTATGGCTACTTTTTATGATTAATAGGCGTTTCTAAAATATTTTGACCTCACTTTGCCCTTGACCTCTGAGGTTCAAGGTCAAAAAATTTTCCGGATTTGACGACAACTCATTACTCTCTATGTCCCTGCCACATGCCGTCTTTCTACGACAAACTCTGTAGGAGGAGTTTTCTAGAAACCACTTTGAGGTATAAAATAGTTTGACCTCAATTTGACCTTGACCTTCAAATTTCATCGTCCTACGTCAAAAAGCGTAGGAGGAGTTTTCTGTAAACCTCCGTGAGGGAAAAAAAGAAGAAAAAAGGAAAAAAGGGCAGTAATTTCGAGAAAAACTACAAACTTATACCCATTTGCAAACGAAGTTTGCAAGTGGGAATTATCGCCCATCGAGCATTTCTGCCATCCGTTTAAAAATGACTTGTAAATAGTTTTTGTAGACCAGCCGACTGTGCCGGGTTTGTTTGTTCACATCAGTAGGGGCTTCACCCGTCTTCCTTATATACGTATGTTACCTTTTATTCCAAATGCCTGTTCACCTGTAGTGTTTATTGGATTGCTTTTAAATTTTGCATTTCCGTTGTTGAGTCTTTCTTGAAAAATAACTCTTTGGCTAAATTAGGCATTTTCCTTTTAGAAGCCAGTTTTCAAGCTGGTTCTTCTTCTGTAGTTTTGATTAGATTCTTTTTAATTTTTGAGTCAGTGTTTCCTTGCTAAACATCTGTTTATAAAAATGTTTACTTTTTACTATCCGTTAAAAAGCTGGTCAAATTGCCACATTTTGATTTATTTTCTTTTCTGGGTTGGGGCAATTATCAAAATATTCGCAGTCGGAAACATCACATAGTATAATAATAATAATAATATTAATAATAATAATTATAATAAGAAGAAGAAGAAGAGAAGAAGAAGAAGAAATCAATTTTGATAGAAATGTCGCCCACTAGGTCTGCTATCAAATCCAAATTTTGTTAAAATTTATGGCGTTCTCCTTTCACCTTTGTAATGTCAGCGCTTTCACGGCTGGACACAATGTCCACGGACATTCTTGTTAGAAATCTTCTAACAAAATTTAAACTAGAACTTCATTTCGCTAGCGAAATGCTAAACACTTGACAAAAATTAAAACGCAAAAATAGTTCCTTCAGTGGGTTATTTCTTGAATAATATATTGCAACCAGCACAGCTTGAATACGTCTTATAAGCCGAGTAGTGTTTGGTTTTTGTTGACTTAAGGTTTATTGGCTGATCAGGCATACGCCGTGTTATCTATTTGCGCAGTGAGAGCTTGCACAAAGCTAAGCAACTGTGTTCTGTGCTGTGCGATAAATGCTCCATATTTACTTGCGAAAAATACACTCTTTCACATGGCGTTTTAAACAAGAAAACGAAATCGAAGGAGAAAATAAAGTGTCATGCACACGTTTATATCAAGTTCTACCTAAGTCCCAACTTTCGTGGCCCTAGGGCCCGTAGTGTCAGCTGAGTAGATGACACAAAAATCCGTTCACTGTCAAGAAAAAAAGATACCAACGGCTGCTCGCACAATTCAGAAACACCTTGCAAGCCAAAGCCTTGTCAAGTGTTAACAAACGTAACGAATATACAAAGCTGCTATTGTTAAAAACGTGCATTTAAAAATAACGGGCAGTCTTCCTTAAGCAATCTTGTAGTGATTCTATTGGTTTGATTTTATGACAAGAGTAATACAAAACAACATGAGATATGCGTTATGTGCTTCTTTTTACATTTGTCACTTGCTGGGACGTTCAGAATTTGTACGTCAGGAGATATTTGTAAGAGCTACTCCACCTGGGGTTTTAGTTGGATCATTTCAGTATCATGTCTTATATTATGTTTGTTCGCCAAAACGCAGCGAAATGGTGGAATTTTCAGCTGAATTTCCCAAGCTTTGCAAAGCTTTGCCGAGTCATTTCCTTACTATGCGTGTTTCCAACTTGTATGGATTGTTTTGAGATAATTATATTGAGCAGGAACTAGACCGAACTCTTGAATGTTTTAGTGTAACAAACACTCCTGATAAATTAACCAAATAACTTTAAAAATTTCATTAATCTGTTAGCTTGATCGGATTTTAGCCATGCAGGCTTTCAAAAACTAGGCCGCAATCTTAATTCCATAAGCAAAGCATGCACAGCTGCAAGTAAAAATATATAGAATAAATCTGCTGTCGTCAAAGCGTGATGGCAACAATAACAGACAACTGACTTGAAACAATCTGTTAGTGATTCCTCCATTTTGATATCTTCTTGGAAAAGTAGACAAAAGTAGCATAAGATAAACAATTTTTGCAAACAGTATGTATTCCTATTGTTTGTAATCGAAAGCACCTTAAGGTGATAAATTTTAGGCATTGTAAAAAATGCATCTTCACAAATAGAATAATCACAAACTAGAATATTCAGGTACCTCAACATCAACCGAAGAAGGGCATGTGGGTTCCTTTGTAGATTACACTTCCACCCAATAAAATGCCTCGAATGTGTCTGTTAGAAAATTTTAAAAAGCTACGCCACCTGGGGTTTTAGTTGGATCATGTCAATCTCCTGTATTTATGTTTGTACACCAACAAAAAAACTGAATCTGTCAGGTTTTATGAAGTTAATTTTCAGCTGGATATTCTAAGCTAATACGTCTTACCAGTATCTCAGTATCTGTCTGGTTTTATGGCTTGTTTTTTTCTTGGAAGTAATTGAAGTAAGTCGAATTCGAGAGTGTTTTAGTATAATAAGCACTCTTGATACAGAGGTGAATTCTGGTAGATGGACTAAGAACAATTTCCTGTTGAATTCTTTGCCCCAAAAAATCGCAACGTTTAAATGTTTCGGCACAAGATGGGTGTTTTTGCCTCTTTTTATTAATGTACAAAACTGTAAAATCATCTTAAATGAAAGTCGAGAGATACTGAGACTTGAGTAGATGGGCCACCCGCGTTTTTCCCAATGACTCCAGGTTCTTCAGCCTAAATTCCACACAGAGCACGGTCGGGTATCTTGAAAAATGTATAATGGAAGGAAGGAGTCGTGTGCTCTGGGCAGTATTCCACATAGCACCCATTTTAACCTAATAATAATAACGTAATAACTGAAATTAGAGGTCTCGCATTACACTAGATGCCTAGTAAGATTTTAGTTAACAAGCGCAATTGCTTAAAAAGATATTTGAAAAGCTTGTTTGTTGTAGTTTATTGCAAGCTGCATGTTTTAAGGATCCTCTAACAGCAGTTTTTAACTTTCTGATAAAAGGTGGGGAATTAAGGTTTGCTGTAAACGCACATTAAAGATGTACTTGCATGCTTTAATGGTCTTTAACGGTATATCAGGGGAAAATGGTAGAATTGTGCTTTGACATCAGTCACCTTTTAGACCTCTTGCTTTCTCCAGAGTTATAATGACACCGAGTTCACATCCGAAGTTATAAGCGAGCTAAGAAAAGTTTGGCTCAGAGTTATTATGGTACACAGAAAGCCACGCCACCCACAGTGTCAGGAATCTTTAGGACACGCCAATGAAGGATATGTTAATGAACTGACACAACTACCGTGACCGTCTGCACCCTTTTGGACTCTCAACTGCCATGATTGCCAGCATCGCCTTTGGCACAGGTACCGTGGCGATTGCACCTTCTTGAACACAGCTACCGTGACCGTCTGCACTGCCTCGGTCGCAGCTACCATAACCGTCAGCACCCTCTTGGATACAAATACTGTGATCGCCAGCACCGCCTCGGGCATAGTTACCATGACCGTCTGCATTTTCTTGGACAGAGCTACCGTGGCCGTCTGTACATCCTCTTGGACACAGCTAGCGTGACCGCCAGCACCGCCTTGGTCACAGCTACCGTGACCGCCTGCACCCTCTTGGGCATAGCTTCCGTGACCACCAACAGTTTTGGGCACAGGTATCTTGACTGCGGTTACAGAAACGTAAACACTGCCGATCAATTTGCTAATGTGTTTAGCTGCTGTCTCCCAATCGCAGAAAAAGCTCCTAGTACAGCTGTTATTTCAACAACACACAGTCACACCTTAAACTGGAAAGTGGTAGCCCAGATTACAATTTTGATGTCTGGTGGACAGTGGGGATCCGTCGGGATTCTTGTAACATGTGAGGAATAATTCTTCAAGAATCTGACGTAAATTGCAACAAGCGTGCAGTTTACAAGTTTGTTCACCTGAGTTCAGTTTTACGGGACAGCGATACCTCAGATGCAACTGCTCGGGTGCGAAACGATTTGCATAGCGAGATGCATAGCGATGTGAATCGAACACATGTAAGTATTTCAAAAAACAAGGTTGAGTTCATAAGCAATTGGAAAACATGCTTATGTGTGGGCTTTATGTGCTGTGTGCATTTTGCAACAGAAAAAATTGTGTAAAATATAAAAGATGTATCTTGCAACTGTAACTTTCCAGCAGTTTGTAGATTGTTAATTTTTGTTATATTTTTAGTAGAGCACATTGAAGCAAGTTTTAAACCCTTAGAACAAAGTGACTGTTGTCAAAATGCATTTGAAAAGTGATATGAAACCTTGCTGTACTGAATCCGTTTATTTCATTTCTTATATTTTGTTCAATTTTTGAAAACAAATATTGATGTAAATAAAGGAGAGGAGAAAATGGGACTGATAGCTGATATAGCAAACGTCATGTGACCTCGACTGATCTCGCCTGTTATTTACAAACTGTGGAGGTGTCGTCATAGCGCAGGACAGACCCAAACTAGACTTCGAAGGGGTCGCCCTCGCGTTGGCTCACGAGGTTCAGCGTTCTTGGATAATGCACCTCCTTGATCAATTTCACGGTGCTACAGTGACCGCTACGGAGACATCTTGAAGGACTACTAACCGAATAAATACAAAACAAAAGTCGTTATACGCCTCCGTGAAGACAGAATCCGATGGGAGGAGGGGCATCAATTGCACATCGGTAAGGTGTTGAATGACCGAAGAGATCGAAATCAAATGCTCTCTGTCTCTGTCCGTCAGAGAATAAACTTCAAGGTCCTATGCCTTACGTAAAAGGCGCTCAAAAATGAGGCACCGATCTGCCTCCGTGATCTCTTGATTGACCATAAACCAAATAGAGACTTGCGGTTATATACTGCTCATAGATTACGTGTGCCTCGACGAAGGTTAAAGTACGGTGAACGCGCGTTTAGTTACGCCGCCCCGACTCTGTGGATCGCTCTACCAGATCATATTAAGACATCCGGTTCGACAACTGTTTTTAAAAAGAATCAACACTATGATAAATTAATTTTTAGAGGATTCTTTATACTGTGCGCTTAGCCGCTGAGCCTTTAGAAGCGCGTTATAAAAACACATAGATAGATAGACTGGGCAAACACTGCCCTTGGAGAATGTGGCGTGGCATTTTATAGTGGCGAATGCATGTTCTATCTTTATCGCGCAGATGGGCACCAACGTGTACAAAGACGTACCGCCGAACGCTACACGCCGTCAGCCAGGTGAATCGCTTGTGATTGTGATAATGGTTTGGGGAAAATTCATACTCATTTACAAGGCAAATTTGTGCTTACCCCAAGGACACGGCTCGCAAACACTGCATGATACTGTTGCATTTTTATTGAACTGCAGAAATAACGGTATAACACCTCATTATGAAGGTATTTTAGCAAGGTAAAATCAAGCCAAGGCCAAAAGAACTGTGGAGCTCTATAAGCGTTGGCAAACACTGTACACGGATATGCAGAGGACTATACCAAATGTAGAATTTGTGAAAGGTGTTTAGGCAGATCCAGACAGCAATGACTTCTTCGATGTGCTAAAGAACAATGTGATAATACCAGACGATTTGATGTCATTAACGGCAAACGATCCAAAAATGACTGATCTCTATCGAAGGCTCACCAGATCGTAAAGCTAGTGCTGTAAGTGTTTTGAATTAATCTACTTATAATCCTCCTAATGCCAACCAACATTTTAAATAATAGGCATTTGTTGTATCATAACCCACCCTTGATCACTCTAAACATCTATGGTGTGGCATTAAAAGCTCATACCTTTTCGTAGTAAGGTCCATAGCGTGGTGCAAAGGAGCTCGTTTTTATAACGTTCCTAAGCTTATTAGATACGCACTCGTAACGCTATATGTCATTTACAGACATTCCTAAAATTTATTCCACTTGTTTATAAATATACTTTGGTGGAACTTTTATAAAATATGTGTTGATAATAATGGTTTTATATCCAACTACAATGTTGATACATATTGCATTGTGTTCTATCCGAGATTGTAATTGTAACAAATTGTTTTGCTGTATTTGCGTCAGATGTTGCAAATAAATTACTAAAAATAAAAATGAATTTTATGCCACCTCTTCGTTGCTTAGAATACACACATCCAGTCATATGACTGCTAAACGATTACTGAAGTCAGTCTGTGAAAATAGGAAATATCTCACCATAATTCTTAAATTTTGAGTGTATATGATGACCCCTAGTACGCTGCCTCATTTTATTTTTAATTAACACATAGAGATACTGTCATCATAGTGATTGCTAAATGCAATTATGCTTCGACATCACACAACTGTGGAGGAAGTGTGGCTTTTTAATAATTATGTTTCTGTTGTGCCATACAGGCCCTACTGCAATGCATAAACGAGAACCTTTTTCTGAAAGGCGTATTTGGTCAACTTATTTGGCCTATGCAAATAAAGCAAACATCATTTACTCCTAATGCATAGTGTGGCTATTGGCAGATGCGAGAGCTTGTGCAAACGTTGCTACAACCTTCTTGACAAAAATTACTGTTATGTCCTTCATGTTTTCATCGCGAAAATTGAAACAAAGGATAAAACAAAATGTAAGACGGACAACTACAGATCAAGGGATACACCTAAACCTTTCTATAGGAACGTTCTATTTGTTAAAAGGGCGTTCAGTTACGATACTACAATAACGCGTATTTCCAAATGCTAAGTGCCAAGCTTTTTTAACCAAACTCTTGTAAACTTCACTCCCAAGTACCAAGTTCAAAAATATTAATAAAATACAACATTTACACTAAATTTTATTAGTACCCGCGCTGCAAAAAAGCAAGCTACTGCAATTCTAGAACCAGACTAGACCGGATTCCGCCAGACACCGGAGTGACCCATTTGCAAAAACCACAAGAGAAATTGTAGTTTCTTAAATGATGACCAAGAAGGTCAAGAGTCACCGAATTGCCTCTTATTTCAAGTCTTTTAGGCCAAAACGGTCTAAAATAAGCTATAGCCGTTTTCGAGATAAGATTTTATGACATTGGCCATGACCAAGGAGGCCTAGGTCACCGATGTACATCTTTTACAACGTCTTTAGGCCCAAATGGTCGAAAATATGCTGAAAATTGCTCTACATCTAACCGTTGTCGAAATAATGGTCAACCTTTCTTCAACGGTTTTCAAGATGCAAAGGTCATGTGAACTTTGACCTTGATCTCAAATGTCAAGATCCAGATTGCGAGGTTACTCTTACTTGAACCGTTTACGTGTTCAATGAAATGTTTGAGCGTTATATCTGATCTGACCATTTCCGTGATACATGGGGTTTTGAAAAATATTTGACCTTAGTTTGACCTTGACCTTAAGGGTCACGGTAAAAACTCGCAGATTTCGCGAGATCTCGATACCCTCTATACAGGTGCCAAAGTCATCTTCTTGGGTAAAACCTTATAGGATGTATTTTCTGGAAAACACTTTGATCTCAATTTGACCTTGACCTTGAAGGTCTAGCTAAGAAAAATTTGCGGATTTAAGAACGTCATCCTCTCTCTATGTACTAAGTTTAATCTTTTTACTTCAAACAGCCTCGGAGGAACTTTCTGGAAATTATCCGAGTCGGAAAAAGCTACAAAAACTAGACCATTATGCCATGGAGTACGGACAATTACACTTGGGACCATAATATTGTGATACTCACTGCCTAAAGATTAAGAATTCCGCAAGACTTATGTTAAAAGCAGTGTCACGATGCCAGTTTACTAAAATTCTACGAGACAAAGCTTTTGACATGTTGTGTCCCAGTATTACGATATAACGTCCAGTTTAGGTTACGACGTTAACCAGACCAGACCGAAGCATTAAAACTTCTTGCAACTTGGTTGTGACTGGTAGCAACCACATATAAACTTTTAATCAATGTCTTTGATACAACGTGGATTAGACGTTGGCTATGCAGAGTTGTTGCTTTTGGTCGCAGCTAAGCCACAATTTTCCGACCTCTAACCAACACATATAGTGCAACATTGGCGTTATATAGACACCGACAGCGTAGGTTTGATGTCGAATGATCGGCGTCTCTCTTACTTCGGCAGTTAGACGTTGTTTCGATTTACACAATCAACCAAAAGCCGACGCTGATCCGATGTCAGGTGCGGCGTCTTTTTATTTTAGACTATTTTAGAAAATAGTACATAAAAAACAAACAAAAAAAAAAAAACAAAAGCAAAAACAAATAAAAACCAAACAAAACAAAAAAAGCACAGAACTTCGAATTTTACAACTCTTTAGATAAAACAAATAATAAGTAAACAAATGCTCAATTACAAGAAAATTGTTTAACAAAACTTTCTTAACTTGTAAGCATTAAAATTCAAATTATAAAACAACTTAATACTATTTCTGCATATAAAACCAAAATAGTTTGCATTGTTGTTAAGTATAACTACCTAGCACGTGACAACGTGCAATGCAAACGCACAAGCCAAACGCGCAACGCTGTGTTGACAAATGCCGCTAGCATCATGAAGCACACCTCTGTTGAGTTTTTGCCTGTCATGGCCATTGCTATTCTTACCGAGTAACACCTGGTATGCTGGATGTAAGCTTTTTCTTTGCTGCTTGTGTAACGGGGGACTTTGTGGTACTGGGGGTTAGAGCAAATATGTTATAGTATACTACACAATATTTGGTTAGAGGAAGACTGGGTTAAGGGTGTGGTCGTTTAAGCACCTTTTCAATGCGTGTAACTTCACTTCCTTGTAATATGAAACTTCCTTTATCAGATGAACTTAAATTCAACATTATAAGAACGTCATGGCTGAAAAGTAGCTCACCAAATAATTCAACTAATTGTACAACAAATTGTTCGACAAGCTGTTCAACAAGTTCAACATGTTCAACATTTTCAACATGTTGTTCACCATGCTCAAAATGTTGTTCAACATGTTGTTCAACAAGTTGAACATGTTCAACATGTTCAACATGTTCAACGTGTTGTTCAACAAGTTGTTGTTCAACGAGTTGTTGTATATAAAGCTATGTTTAAAGACTTTCTCATCATTTGAAAAGTGTATGTTGAACCGAAAGGATGTATAAATGCAACATTTGCTTGAAATCTTACAATTGGTCACAAAGTCACATGTGATAAAGTTATTTCTAAACATATTAGGACATAGTGTGTCCAACCTCGAGTGTGACAACTCCCTATCGAGCATAAAAGACACCCGCCCCGAGACGTAACACACATTCTGTATCAAGATACTGAAGAGTGAACATGTCTGCAGTGAGTGAACAACAACTACCATCTATGACAATGCCTGCAGAAAAACCTGATAGGGAGTTGTCACGCCTGTTGAACATGTTGAACAAGTTCAACTTGTGAAACATGTTTAACAACATGCTGAACATGTTGAACAACATGTTGAACATGTTGAACTTGTTGAACAACATGTTCAACATGTTTAATATGCTGAACAACTTGTTGAACAATTTGTTGAACAATGTTTGAACAACTTGTTAAAAAACTTGTTGACCAATACCATGACGTAATATGTTCCAAAAATAATTCGAGCACGTCTTTTGAGTGGGCTTACCATTCGAACACATGCTTGAATAGGCTTGCCGTTCGAACACATGTTTGAATGGGCGCGGTCTTCCTACATAACTAACCAAAAAAAGATGTAACAAATAAACGTGCATAACAAAGAATTTCACTTACCTCACATTTTCACTTCCCATTCTTCAACAACTAACCAACCAACCAGCAACCAAGTCGCAGAATCGCCTGAGACGTGTAAATATGCAAAAATCTTAAATTTTCCCGCGTACCATGGCATAATATGTTTTCAAAAACTAGATTTGCTAAAGTTGGCCTAGAACCCTCATTTATCCACTACTATGACCTCAGAGTGTTCGAATAGCATGGCAACATGGTAAAATGCCAAACCTATTTTATGTATAATATGTCTTCAAAAGCTAAATTTGTTAAAGTTTGTTTAGAACCCTCATTCATCCACTACTATGACCTCAGAGTGTTCGAATAAGTAACATGGTAAAATGTTAAAACATATTTTATACATGATATGTTTTCAAAAACTAAATTTGTTAAAGGTGGCTTAGAACCATCATTTTACCACTACTATGAATGCAGAATGTTCGAATAAGTAACATGGTAAAATGTTAAAACCTATTTTATACCTAATATGTTTTCAAAAACTAAATTTCTTAAAGTTGCTTTAGAACCATCATTTTCCCACTACTATAGCATAACACATAACACTAGACGTGGGAAAATCTCATTCCTTCTAAAAAAAATATGCCGTCCAAAGGTGGTCTCGAACCACCAACCTTGCGACTTTGAGTCCTATGCTCTGCTGACTATGGCACAGAGCACTTGATAGTTTAGGGCTAGCAAAAAGTGCAGGTTGATCAATGGCTGGGGAGCTGGCCGCCATTCGAACACATCTTGTTAATGGGGAGATGACCTCCATTCGAATACATGTTTGAATGGAGAGCTTGTCATTCAAACACGTTCTTGTGAATGACGTGTGCCGTTCGAACACGTTCTTGTGAATGGTATGTGCTCTTCCCCTGCCACATAATAAAAAAATAACAACCAAAAAAATTCATTTACCACAAGTCTTCCACTTCCTCCCCATGTACCTCCAACAACAGCAACGGCAACAATGGCACTTGTGCACACACAATGTGCTTATAAAGAAGGCCGATGAATCCCGTGCTAGGGGGGGGGGGTCTGACCTCACGATGATAGACAGATTGTATTAGTGGGTCATGTGGGGTCGCGATGATTGATAGGTAGAAATCTGTCGCCTTGGGAGGGGGGTCCCATAATATGTCCTGGGGGGGGGGTCTGTTCTAAGGTTAGGGTTAGGCTGCCGGCTGCGGGGGGGGGGGCGGGGTCACGTGACTTGTAGGGGGACTCATCATAGTCACATAGTATGGTCTAGGGTTATGCCGCCCATAGGTGGGCTCGAACCACCAACCTTCCGATGAGTCCTCTGCTCTACCGACTGCGCCATACAGGACTTAATCAGAATGGTCTTTAAAACATGCCATATAAGTTCATAATGCACACATTCATACATGGGCTGAGGTCATTATGACGGGCGCGAGCTCAACCTGCCCTATAAATAACCATCTGGTCCAAAACTCTCACGAGAGTTCTGGACCACTTTGTGACATCATTGTGACGTCACAGGTGGTTCAGAACTCTCGTTTCTACACTACTCATTTTCGAGATATTTAGCTTTAAAAACTTCATGACACCATAAGACGGCGATGATGATGTCCCAGCGAAAAGATGAAAATAACATCATTTTATCAGTAAGAACAAGTTCTTATGGTCAACTATAAATGTGTCAAATTTCATTTTCCTAGCTCTAGCCGTTTCAGAGGAGTGTGGAAACAGACCTAATAACGGCGTGAAAAAAATACTTGCAAATAAAAACTAGACCGAATTTCGCTACACGTAGCGAAATGGCACCCACTTGAATTGGTACAATCGATCTGGTCAAAGACACATCTTTCAGTGTTTCGACATAATTATCAGCTTCCGAATTATTATCTTGAACGAGGATATCGAAGAAAATATAATGTTATCTCTTTTGAGTACAAATAATCAAATTCAGTGTTCTAACCGCTATTCGGATAATGGTTAACTTCCGGTTTTGACCTTGAACATCACGAAGGAGGTCAAGGTCACCGAGGCACATCTTATATAACATCTTTTAGGCCCAAAGGTTCGAAAATAAGCTCAAAATCGCCCTATCTCTAACCGTTCTCGAGATAATGGTCAACTTCCAGTTTTTGATCTTGACCATGACGGAGGAGGTCAAAGTCACCGAGGTACCTCTTATATAACGTCTTTTAGGCCTAAAGGATCGAAAATAAGCTCAAAATCGCCATATCTCTGACCATTTTCGAGATAAATGTCAACTTCCGGCTTTGATCTTGAACATGACGAAGGAGGTCAAGGTCACTGAGGTACATCTTATATGGCGTCTTTTAAGCCCAAAGGATCGAAAATATGCTCATAAATTGCTCTATCTCTAACCGTTTTCGCAATAATGGTCAACTTCTAGTTTTTAATTTTAAAAATGACGGCGGAGGTCAAGGTCACCGAAGTACATCTTATGTAACATTTTTTAAGCCGAACGGGTTGAAAATATGCTCAAAATCGCTCTATCTCTAACCGTTTTCGAGATAATGGTCAACTTCCGGATTTGACCTTGACCATGACTGAGGAGGTCAAGGTCATCCAGGTACCTCTTATATAACGTCGTTTAGGCCTAAAGGATCGAAAATAAGCTGAAAATCGCCATATCTCTGACCATTTTCGAGATAATGATCAACTTCCGGCTTTGATCTTGAACATGACGAAGGAGGTCAAGGTCACTGAGGTACATCTTATATAGCGTCTTTTAAGCCCAAAGGGTCGAAAATATGCTCATAAATCGCTCTATCTCTAACCGTTTTCGCGCTAATGGTCAACTTCCAGTTTTTGATTTAAAAAATGACGGAGGAGGTCAAGGTCACCGAGGTACCTTTTATATAACGTCTTTTAGGCCCAAAGGGTCGAAAATAAGCTCAAAATCGCTCTATCTATAATCGTGTTCGATATAATGGCCCACTTCCGGTTTTTTACCTTGACCATGACGGAGGAGGTCAAGGACACCGAAGGTATCTCTTATATAACGTTTTCTAGGCCAAAAGGTTCGACAATAAGCTCAGAATCGGTCTATCTCTAACCGTTTTCGAGATAATGGACAATTTATCTCTAATGGATTACGATATACAAAGGTAACATGACCTTGACCCTGAATGTCTAGATTCAGTCCACAATGTTACTACCTGCTGACACCATACACGTGTTGAAACAAGGATTTGGGCGCTATTTCCAGCAATTTTACTTGATGAGTAGGGGTTTGAAGAAATATTTTGACCTTAATTTGACCTTGACCTTGAAGGTCAAAGTCAAAATATTTTGCGGATTTCACGACAACTCATTACCCTCTATGTCTCTGCCAAATGCAGTCTTTCTACTACAAACCCTGCTGGAGGAGTTTTCTGGAAACCACTTTGACCTCAATTTGACCTTGACCTTGAAGGTCAAGGTAGAAACAAATTGCGGATTTCACGACATCTTATTACCCTCTATCTCTGTGCCAAATTTCATCGTCCTACGTCAAATAGCGTAGCCAGAGTTTTCTGGAAATCTCCGAGACAAAAAAAAAAGAAAAAAAAAACAACAAACAAACAAACAAAAAGAAGAAAAAAGAAAAAAAGGAAGGAATAAGCGGCCAGAATTCTTAGTAAAGCATACCCATTTGCAAACTATATTTGCAAGTGGGAATAAACCGAAAAAAAGAGAACCTCCCAGAATTTCTGGCAATTCAGCAACTCTTTGAGACTTCTTTCTAAGTGTAAAAAAGGAATTAACTGCCACAATATCGAGCAAAGCATACCATTATTTCAAAAACGGTTAAAGATAGAGCTATTCTGGGCTTATTTTCTATCCTTTGGGCCTAAAAGACGTTACATAAGCCGTACCTAGAAGGTAAGCAATATCTCGAGAACGCTTAGAGATTTGCGACCGTTTTCGCATAAAAGGCATTACTTCAGAGGCACCTCGGTGACTGTTGACGTTGTCGGTCATCATGGTAAACATGGTGTTTCTCTTATGTTTTTTGCAGGTGGGTCATTTCACTATCTAGCAGAATTCGGTTTAGTTTGTATCTGATGCATTGCGCGTGCAATGGACACCCTTATAAAACGAAATTTCACGTTTTTTTTTCTGTGGAGATTTTGTGTGAAAAAGAAGAAAAGAGGCTTTTTGTGACTTGCAAACACATGTCGACTTCTAATGCACAAACAATTCCACGAGTTAAAGCAATCCAACCCACATATCTACGATTCGCTATTTTTGGCTCAGTGCCAGGTCAACAATGCAACAACAGCGGGGAAATAATCTGCTAAATGGACAAACAAGATCCAAAACATCGCCCAAGCACCTTCTCAAGTTTTGCGCAGCAGAATATGTTATGTGCGTGGTGTAAGGGGGGATGGGTGGGGGTGGGGGAGGGTGAGGGTGAGGGGCAGGCAAGAGCCATGTCAGTATGCCATGAATCGATAAACGAGTTATCCTACCTTCAACCTACGTCACTCACTATTATTGACCAAATGTGGGGGCAACAAAAAGCAGGCGATGGACAAAACAACATCCTGCTTTTCACATACCTCAGAAAACAAAACAAGGACTATGTGTGTGCCAGGGCCCCATTTAGTATCAAATGGAAAAATCGTGGCATTGCCAGGGGTAAGCTCCCGGTGAGATAATGGCTGAGCACATGACTCACACACAGAGGCCAAGACGCTGTCACTGTGTCCACTACCCCTCTTCCCTCCCGCCCACCCACCCACTAGAGGGAGGGGGGGCACTCACGTACAAATTAGTTATCATGCGTGTCCATGACTTTTTAAAACGACGACGGAGTGCCAGATAATACCCCTTATTTAAACCAAACCAGGACTGCAATTCCGAAAGAACTCCTTTTTGTCAGAAAAGCGGAGTACTGAAAAAAAAAAAGAAATTGACGTCAAACTTACTGAGATACTAAGTAATAATAATAATAATAATAATAATAATAATAATAATAAGAAGAAGAAGAAGAAGAAGAAGAACAACAACAACAACAACAACAACAACAACAACAACAACAACAACAACAACAACAACAACAACAACAACAACAACAACAACAACAACAACAACAACAACAACAACAACACGGACAGGTTTGAAGGATTTTTTTTTCACAGCCCATCTGTTCTCCGCCGAATGATGATAAGAAGGCAGCTCCTTTTAGCAAATCAGCTCCCCAATATCGCCCCATCCCCGAGCTGGGGGTTGGGGGAGAGTCGTAAATGATATTGGTCATTTTCGAAGAAATGGCGATGAAAGACTGGCATTTGTATGACACCTGACAGTTATGTAGCAATATGGAGGTGGGCTGAGAAAGGCGTAATGACTTTGATTCACTCGTTCTCGCTTTATATCAAAGCTATTAGTGCACATGAGTAAACAACTATTGTGGAAATCTACCATTCATCAGAAACCCAAACGGGCTACTTAATTTGTGGAAGCAAATGAGGAAAGAGCTGGCCTGAAAAGTACACAGTTGGTTTGGTCCGAACAGTCTTATGAAACACGCTGTGGGCCGTTAGCATAACTCAGATCTTCAGTAGTAAACCATGAGAACCTCCACGTGTCATTGCAGAATATTTTCTGTGACTTGGAAGCTCTTTTTTCTCAACAAAAAATATAAAATTATGCAAATATAAAAATAACCATAATATAAAACTATGCTACGATGAAACAATCCAATGATTTGACAAATCAGAGAAACACACACACACAAAAAAAAAAACAAAAAACAAAAAAAAAAAAACGGACATGATGCACCCCCACCCCAGCTGAGGACCTTCCAAAACATCAACAGTACACAGTGTTTTTTATTCGTTTCTTTCATGTTTTGCCCTCCAGGAAAATATTTTGGGCACAACATTTTTGAAATACGCGTGCATAACTAGACCGAATTTCGCTACACGTAGTGAAATGGCACGCACTTGCAGTGACAGACGGCCAGAGACGCAATATATTTGGTAAAAGACAAATTTTTCAGGGTTTCTACATAAATATGAGCTTCTGGATTATTATCTTGAACTGCCCAAAGGGTCGAAAATAAGCTAAAAATAAGCTCTAACCGTTTTCGAGACAATGGTCAACTTCCTGTTTTTGACCTTCACCATTAAGGAGGTCAAGGTCACCGAGGTGCCTCTTATATAACATCTTTTAGAATCAAAGGGTAGAAAATAAGCTCAAAATCGTTCTATCTCTAACCGTTTTCGAAATAATGATCAACTTCCGGATTTTGACCTTGACCTTGATGGAGGAGGTCAAGATCACCGAGATACCTCTTATATAATGTCTTTTAGGTCCAAAGGGTAGGAAATAAGCTCAAAATCTCTAACCGTTTTCGACATAATGGACAAACTTTCTCTAACGGATTACGATATACATAGGTCACATGATCTTCAACTTGACCTGAATGTCGAGGTTCAGTACACGGTGTTATTGCCTGCTGACACTGTACAAGTGTTGAAACAAGGACCTGAGCGCTATTTCCAGCCATTTTTTGTGATGAATAGGGGTTTGGCAAAATATTTTGATCTTGATTTTGATTTTGAAGGTCAAGGTCAAAACATTTTGCGAATTTCATGACAACTCATTACCCTCTATGTCTCTGCCAAATGCCGTCTTTCTACATCAAACCCTGTAGGAGAATTTTCTGGAAACCACTTTGAGGTACAAAATACTTTGACCTCAATTTGATCTTGACCTTGAAGGTAATTTTTTTTTGCAGATTTCACGACATCTCATCTTCTATCTCTGTGCCAAATTTCATCGTCCTACGTGAAATAGCGTAGGAGTTTTCTGGAAACCTCCGAGAAAAAAAAAAGGAATAAACAGTCAGAATTCTTAGCAAAGCATGCCCATTTGCAAACTTTGTTTGCAAGTTGGAATGAATACTAATTCTGCTAATTCTGGACCTGTTTGTTTCAGCAGGACTCATACACTCACAGGATCGAACTAAAGCGGTCCAATGTTCTTTATGTGGTGTGGTTCTTCCAGTATTCTCCTAAAACGGCACTATTGGAATGTGGTGATCACTTTGCAGGATGCCTATTTCGAGATTCCCCAGTGCCCCAGTGTCCCAGATCACAAGTTTCACGACAAACGTTCAATGGGTTCTCGCAAGCTTCATTTGGACGGGGTATTTCGGTACACTGAATCATCTAACGCAGTTCAGTCTGCTGTGTATAACACCTTTTTATTCCGCAGACCCACTTGGGATTCCGCGAAAAACGTACTAACAAAGTGATTGACTATTATTGAAATATCTATCCGCTCTGTGTTAAAACATAATGGATAGATCTCTCACAGGTCATCTATTTTAAAACAACGTTCTCCTGAAGTTGTCAATGAGTGAGTCATGCAGAGTGATCAATGGTATAAGTCTAAGAAATCTGAGAGCGACAACAGAGTGAAAAATCAATTAATCAACTTGGTCAGTGAGGAAATTCCGGAAGCATAAAGATATTGAGCAAATAGGGGAAGGGAATCACGAAAAGCTTGAAAGATCCCAATAATAGAATGGCATCAAAGTGCAGCTTCACTGGCGGCTTTATGAATGCCGGATCATGTTAATTGCCTCAGTGCGAGAAGGAAAATGAACAGAATTTTCCAGGAACCACATCCGGGTCCCGGATATTTGTTGTAGAGTGCCAAGTACAATGAACTTAAAATGTTAATAAAACAGCTGTTGTTGAAAACATCCTGTTTTTTTTTTCAATACAAAAAAATTTCCAGTCCGATTCGCCACTTCACACAAGGATGTCAATGCTCGGATGGCGGTATTTGGTTCACGTCAGCAGATGAAAATAGCTGTGAAAATTACCTGTTTCGATATTTTCATTGGGTTTTTTTTCAAGACAACATGTGGTCTGGAATGTTAAAGAAAAAAAACCAAGTAGGCGCTGCTTGCACAGACAGTGGGTGTCGTTTCGTTTCAGGAATTAATTCCAAATGCTGTTCAGTGTTTCATCTTATCCATAAACAAATTCTTGAGTGAATTTTATCTATTGTCGTTCATTGGTTTTTTATACAAGGCAAAACAGTTGCGAAATCAAGTTATTTTGGCAAAGTTTAGGTTAATTGAAACAGTATATTAGCGTGTAAATGGCACGTGTAGATGTCCCAGCAAACAACCGAAAAAGGTTGGATTTTGGTCGCAACGACTTCACAACCATATTCTGAATAAAAACAAGGTTGTAAAATGGATAGAATTACGTCACGACCTATTTCCCCCAAACCCGACCTTATTCCGAGGCGACGTCGGTTTTCTGACGGCATTCCAACGTTGCAAAAACGACGAAAAAGCGATGAACATTTATTTTCGCTCACAGGAAATGGAAGTCATTTTGAAAAAGAGGAAGAAAAAACGTAATTTTTACATGAAATTTTTAGAATTTTGATGGCGAGTCGGTATTTTTCTTCCTAGATTGTAAAAATTTACATGGCAAATTACATGGCAAATGCTTTCGTATGTATTCGCAACAGCAGTTGAATGATTGATTAGCTATTAATTAAATAACTCTAGACTCTATTTTTGTAAGACGTGTCTAAGACTGCTCGTTTCAAGGTGGTAAACCCGACGTCAGTTTTAGGTTGAAATCCGACGTCGGTTCCAATTTCATATACAACCTAAAACCGACTTGATCCCCACGTCGGATTTAGGTCGGAACCCAACTTCATTCTGACGTTGAAAACACGACGTCGGTTTCATTTCATATACAATCAAAACCGGCACGTCAGTGCGACGTCGGAAACGTCGGGTCACGACGTCGACCCGACGGTATTCTGACGTCTTCATGTTTGCTGGGCGTGGGTCAAGACAGAGCTGTTAAGAACCTTGCCACATGAACAATTCCTGCAACAACCATCAACGGAATAAGTGATGTTGACAAGTGAAAACAAAGTGGTCATTTATCTGTCAGACTGACCCAAAGAATGAACCGAAATTCAGAAAGCAATATCAGGGGGGAACGGGTCATCCATAAAGTACGTACGCTCGGGTGGAGGAGGGTCACGGTTGGTGCGTGCGCACTGCGTAAAGGGAGGGGGAGGAGGATCCTGGCTGCTGCGTACGTATGCATTTTTTTAAACATATCTCAAACATATTTTTATGTAATTAAATGACCTAATACATTGATTTACAAACTAAATATTATACTCTTTTTAGTACTCTTTTTAGATTAATTGGCATTATAGTTTTTGAAACAAATTGCTATTTTTTTTTCAATATATCACAACATACTGCGTACGCACTGCGCACAAGGAGAAGGGGTGGAGGCTGAAAAATTGACAAATTTTTGCGTACGTACTTTATGGATGGCCCCGAGCAGAAAGCAACATCAGAGGGGACAGAGAGCAATATCAAGGGGAACAGGGCCATACTGGATCGAATGGAATCCCGGAAATTGAAGCACAACGATGAGGTTCAATTTCCGTGGTAATGCTAATTGTAGGGCCCCCAGTACGGCATAGTTGAAACATGTCCTATCCAGGGATTCCCTGTATATGCTAAATGGCAACTTTTAGTCTTATTTGTGAGGTGGTCTATTCTGCAGGTGGTCTTATCCCCTTATGCCCCGTGTGTCCTGAACGGCTTTAGATGTCTTATCTGTGTGTGAAATGAGTTCTAACTTTCTTTTGGCATTTTTTTTTTTTGAAATGCGGCACATCAATTTCTGCTACCCGCATTGAAACTCAAACAAAAACGACAAATGAGAGGGCGAATTGAAAAGCAGTGTTATTCAACCACTTCCCATTTAAAATTCGGTTTAGTACGCTTACGAGTGATAAAACACAAAAATGTAACTATAGAACTAGACCGAATTCCGCCAGATAGCAGAATGAGCCAGGTTAAAGTCACTCAGGTACCCCTTCCTTGTCGTCGTTTTCAGCCAACATGCGGAAAATGAGCCCTAAATCGCTCTGTCTCTAATAGTTTTCGAGGTAATAGCCAACTTTCGGTTTCGGGCCATGACCGGTTTTTGGCCATGAAGGTCAAGGTGACTGAGGTACCCCTTATATAAAATTGTTTAGGGCCCAAAGAGCACAGAATCGCTGTCTCTAGCAGTTTCCAAGTTAATGGTCACCTTCCGGTTTTTGACCGTGACCTTAACCGACAAGGTCAACCAGGTACTTCTTATGTATCTTTGTTTAGGCCCAAAGAGTCGAAAATGAGATAATGGTCAACGTTCAGTTTTTGACATTTACCATGACCGTGGATGTCAAGTTTACCGAGGTACCGTTTCTGTAACATCATTTAGGCCCAAGGGTCGAAAGCGAGCTCGTAATCCTTCTATATCTTACTGTTTTCGAGGTAATAGCGAACTTCTAGTTTTCTTACCTTGACTGTGACCGAGGTCAAGGTCACCGAGATACCTCTTATGTAACGTTGTGTAGGCCTAAAGTGTTGAAAAGGAGCTCAACCTGGCTGTCTCCGTAACCGTTCTCTAGATAAGTCGCCCTATCGTTAACAGTACACGTGGTCACGTGACCTTTTACCTTTACACTCAAGGACAAGATTCATATGTCACTGAATACGTCTATGTTTTCAAAATTGGATTTGAGCACTTTTTCTAGTCACTTTTCGTGATAAACGGGCGTTTGGAAAAATATATTGACCTCATTTTGAGGTCAAGGTAAAACATATTTGCGCTTTCACTGAGACCTTGTGAATTCTTTAAGTGTACCACATATTAAGCTACGCCGAATCCAACGCTAGGAGGAGTTTTCTGGAAAACATTTTGTAGAAAAAATAGCTTTGACCTCAATTGGTCCTTGACTGTTGTGGTCAAAAATATTTGCGGATTCACCGAGACTTTGTCATTATCTACACATTCGTCAAATTCCATCTTCCTCCGTCAAATAGTGAAGGAGGAGTTTTCTGGAAACCATCCAACTGAAAAAAGAAGAAAGTAGGGGACAAGTGTCTGTTATACATGGTCTGTTCTATATAATGTATACAGAACAGTCTGTTCTGTATATTGTTGCTATAAATGATATAAAAAAACTGACCGGAAGTGACACCATGGTGTGCCCCCTCCCTCAAACCTCTTATTAGCGCCCACCCCCCCCCCCCCCCCGAGAATGCACCCTGGGTGAGCCTGCACCCATGTATTTCGTTATGTATGGACAGTGTGTACTTATGTATGGACAGTGTGTGCGCGCTCCAAAAACGCCATAGTATTTACTTGCAAAAATACACTCTTTTCACATGGCGTTTTAACAAAGAAAACAAAATCAAAGACGAAAATAAAAAGTGACATGCACATGTTCAGATCAAGCTCTTCATAAGTTCCAAGTTTCATGGTCGTAGGGCCCATAGTGTCAGAGAAGAAGAAGACACAAAAAATCGGAAAAACTGTCAAGAAGAAAAAAAAAGGACGAATTTTGCTCGCACAAATTCATATAACCCTTGCAAGCCAAAGGCTTGTCAAGTGTTAAAAAGGACGAGTACTACGTATCTTGTTTTTTATCACCGTTGTGGATATTGTGTGCACGGTGTAAAAAAAAAAACAAAAACATCATAGAGTTGCATTCATTCAGGTGAGTGTACAGTTTCTCAAACCTGTTATTGTCGTCCGGACCCCCCCCCCCCCCTTAACCTGGTATTATCGTCCACCCCCAATATGTAAATACAGTTACTTCATGAAGTATCACTACGAGAACTAGTGAACTGATTACAATCATCTTTTTTTCACTACAGGGTCCAACATAACTTCACGTTTTAACTAAAATGGAAGGTGAAGATCTACAACTAAGCTACAACTTAGCAACATCTATTGCAAATGCACCTGATCCGGAAAGTAGTGAATACCCTATGGTTAGCTGAACAGTTATTTAACGAGATGAGACCTACAGTACCTACGGAACCAACAGAACCTACAACACCTACGGAACCTGTAGCACCTACAACATCAAGGAAGCGTAAAAGGGGTTCAGCAACACAATCAAAGGAGAACCAAGTAAGAAACTAGACCGATTTCGCAACCGAGATGCGAAACAAACACTTGGGATACTAAAAAATACTTATTGACTGAGCTAAAAATTTATCATCTTATTTCAGTTTTTTAATTCGCATTTTGATTCTTGATTCTGTTCCGGTTTAGGTTTGCATCGAGAATGACAGTTTTCAGACATAATTATCATTCCTGCTATAATTTAAAATTAGATGCTAAATTTAGATATTAAATAAATCCTAGCCATTTGGAAATCATTAAAGAACACATCAATACTTTATAGAAGATCAATGATGTCAGAAGCACACGCTAACCGTTTTCGAGATAATAGTCAACTTCCGTTTTTTTTACCTTGAAGAAGAAAAGAATGCAGTACAAGTTGGTAAAAGTAGAAGAACAAGTCTTGGTGGACGCGCACCAGAAGCAATTTTCCAATCCGAGAATGACTCTGACTTGCTACAAGAAATGCGACAGCACTAGAATCGTATCAAACAACATTTAACAAATAACTTACACAACGGTGTGAAATGGTACATCAACATTAAAGCTCAGTTCAAGAAAATTGTAACGACTAAAGAAGGGCAGTTAACTGAACGTATGCATACCAGTTACATCAGCACTCAGACGTTTAAAGCGTTTCATCAAAGGGACACTGACGACGATTTATCAAATGCATACAAGGATCTGTTCAGCAAGTTTGATGAACATCAACTTCAAGGATCTGGATGGATGCTGGATAAAATTCTTCAGACTCAAGTCCATGCTGATTCATAAGACCCTTTGCAAGCCTCCAGCAACATTGATTTGCCAAAAGAATAAAGCATAGCAGAGTGTCATTAACATAAAGAACAAGAAAACAAGTGCTTCCTATGGTCAGTATTAGCTCATCAACACCAGATGCATGACAGTGCAAATTTAGCATATAAGTATCTACCGTTTGAACAGGAGCTGAACGTAGAAGGTATGACATTTCCAACACCAATCCATCAAATTCCTAAATTTGAAAAGGTGAGTAACATGTCCATCAATGTCTTCGGCTGGGAAGATGAGGCTGTGATACCAATCCAGATCAGTCGACATGACACTGACACTGAGATTGACTTACTACTCATCAGCGATAACGAAAAGAGACATTATTGTCTTATCAAGAATTTCAGCCGCTTAGAATCCCAAAATCCAGATCTCAACGTGTACTTTGGTTTCCAGACGATATCTCCGAAACTAGTGAACGGATCCGGTTCATATTGATATGCGCAACAACCAAGATCTAGATGTGGCTCTGTGTGTTTTGGTCGGATCGAAGCCCATCTGGATCTGTAATTGGACTTAGAATCCCAAAATCCGGATCTCAATGTGTACTTTGTTTTCTAGACGATAACTCTAAAATATTTGCCGGATTCGGTTCTCATTTCGTATGCATAACAACAATATAGTGTAGTTGTTTTATCTACTAAGTTTATGTGCGAGGTACAGCACCCGCCTTACTAATTACACTCACGGCGGCGGATATGGCAATTACTGATTGCTCTTGTTACCAGTGGAACAGCGGATTGCTATTTGTGGTCCTATATTGCAAACATTTTGCTGAACAGAGTAAAACGTGCGCGGCATTTATCCATGGAATAGGCTAACATGTTAGCGATATTTATGCACAGAATGGGCAAAAAAAGTGGCGACATTTTTCTATGCAATAAGCTAAAACCTTGAAAGCATTTATCCGTGGACTGGGCTAAAACCTTGGAGGCATTTATCTATGGACTAGGTGATCATCTTGGAGGCATTTACCCATGGAAAAGGCTAAAACATTGCAGGCATTTATCCATGGAATGGGCTATAACATTACAGGCATTTATCCATGGAATAGGGTAAAACATTGAAAGCACGACATAACATCTAGCAACAGTGATTGAATACACCAGGTATTATAAGGTTTTGCAGACTGTTTGTACTGGCGAATATGAAGCTGGAGGCGGAGATGATTGTGAAAGGCCCCATCACCCGGCCCTCACCACGAATATGAAGCTGGTGGCAGTGGTGATTGTGAAAGGCCCCCTCACCCGGCTCTCACCACGAATATGAAGCCGGTGGCGGTGGGGATTGTGAAAGGCCCCCTCACCCGGCTCTCACCACGAATATGAAGCTGGTGGCGGTGGTTATTGTGAAAGGCCCCCTCACCCGGCTCTCACCACGAATATGAAGCTGGTGGCGGTGGTTATTGTGAAAGGCCCCCTCACCCGGCTCTCACCACGAATATGAAGCCGGTGGCGGTGGTGATGGTAAAAAGGCCCCCTCACCCGGCTCTCACCACGAATATGAAGCTGGTGGCGGTGGTGAATGTGAAAGGCCCCCTCACCCGGCTCTCACCACGAATATGAAGCTGGTGGCGGTGGTGATTGTGAAAGGCCCCCTCACCCGGCCCTCACCACCCATACTCCGCTGATCAGACACGAAACAGCTCGACACATGGAATGAAACACATCACAATGGTATATGCACACAATAAATTTTATTTAAATAGAATATACATATACGTAATATATATATTCAGATTAATTCAGATTAATATATTATCAAACTTTGTTGCGGCATTGCATAAACTCATGAAGTCTTCTTTATGCTTGTTCCAAACATGCAAGTAAACCCCCTCCCCCCATCCCGAGGGAGAAATCCAAGAATAAAATTGTTTTAAATTATCAGGGGATTTTTAATATAAAAGTGACCTGCGAGGCGACAAGAACAAATGTTTTCAAATGACGCAATCAAATTAAACGTACCCAATTACATGCACATTCTAGCAATATGTGACGAAGGTATAGGAGGATACCCAATCCCCACCCTATGCGAACTACCCCGATTACATATCACCTGCCACAGGTTATCTTAAGTGATAAGTAACAATCTCAAGGACTTATCCATGCCTTGTGTATTACAGAAAGTTCATATTCTAGCAATACGACTTAAGGTGAGAAAGCCGCGGAATTATCGCACTTCCCCCCTCCCCAATAACACCGGAATGTAAGAAAGAGGTTCGGGTTTTGCATTAGAACACAACTCGCGGTTTTTAGGAATCACGATACATCGCTGATTCCCTTCACTTACGATTTCTCTATTTGGATGTATTCCGAGGTATCTTGGTTTGCCCGTGTGCTTGATAACTGTTGTTACTTTCGTTTTTCCCTAGAATGTCATAAATACAAAGACAGATTATGTAATGCGGGTATATGTTTATGCTAAGTATTTATGTCAACTGGTGCACTTTGCGTTTGTTTGTGTAGTGTATGTTTATGGCTTTTATGTGTGTGCCTATATACATACAATGTTACAGAAAAACTGTGATTTCGGGGAAACTATAGTTTCCCTAGGGAAACTATACTTTCCCTGACCGAACCAGGGAAACTATAGTTTCCCTAAAAATTTTCAGGGAAACTATAGTTTCCCTAAAAATTTTCAGGGAAACTATAGTTTCCCTGAATTTTACCACGCAAAACGTTAAAGATTCCCTGAAATAGCTGAACATCTGGAAACTGGGCAAGTATTAATAAAACACATTGCTCTAACTTCACTTTTATTCCTTCATATCTTTCGCTTCAATTACAATACAATTGTCCACTTGTGTGGCATTATATTTCGATTCAAATTCAAAAATGTTACAATGGAAAAAACGCAAACAACACATACACTTTGCATCATACAAACATCAGCTATTCATAATAATAATGATAATAATATAATATCAAATACACATTGACTCGCTCTTTACAGAAATGAAGGTTTTACTCGTGCCAAAGAATTTTCAGTTCGGACACTACCTGGGCGGTAAACTCTGAACCGTTGTCAGACTGAAGTATTGCTGGAGCGCCAAAATTTAAAAACACATCCAAAAGTTGAAAAGCAACGCAAGCTGCTCTTTTGCTTGGCAAGGGACGAAGTACGCAAAATTTAGTCAAATGATCCTGGTAGACCATAATA
The DNA here is from genome assembly GCA_949752745.1 of Protula sp. h YS-2021. NCBI lineage: Eukaryota > Metazoa > Annelida > Polychaeta > Sabellida > Serpulidae > Protula > Protula sp. h YS-2021. The sequence goes on along the minus strand of OX457024.1, from coordinate 13,300,875 downwards.
AACTTGAACTCGCCATGTGGCATGGACTGCATGTCGATGAGGTCCACTTGACCTCTTGAGCAAAATTCCGTGGTTAGAAGGGGACGTACCACAGTTCCTTTTGTAGTCAGACGCTTTTTCTTTCGTTCGCATTCAGTACAAAAGGATTTGAATAGAGCAATTGCATCTTCGGTAATAATTGCGTATTTTTTCCGAATTTCTTTTACCATTTTGTCTCTGCCACCATTGCCAGTGGCAATGTGAGCCCTTTTGATAACGTCATACATTTGCTCCACAGGCACGAAGTATTTTGGTTCATCGTTTTCTGAATTTTGTTTTTTGATAATTTTCTGAACGTCACCACATGCAAGCACATCGTACTTTCTGAGCACGTGTCGCTGTCTGCTGTTTCTTGAGTTTGCATTCTTGGCCTCCAGAATTTCAGTCAGAAAAATTTCGTAGTCATGTTTAGCCAGAAGCAGACTTTTTTTCGGGTCCACCTTGGCCGAAAGAGTTTGAAGAAGTTCTCCAGTAAAGCGGTTTTCTATGTCATCCATCTCCGATCAGTATTCTTGCAGGTAATTTCGAGTTATGCTTGATGAATATTTTTACTCTCTTATATAGCAAACGGCTTAATCCATCAAACACCGGAGTTAAGCTAGAATCCTGATGAAATGATCGTCTCCGGAGAATTCGTTGACAATGCATCACAGAAACTTAATTTAAAAAATGTAATTCAAATCGCCTGATCATTAAGCCATAAAAATCTTTCATGTATAATTGTAATTACTAATTGCATTTCCTGAAAGGTTAATAGTTTCTTTTATGTATAATTGCAATTTTGTAATCGTAAATCATTGTGTTACAACGTCAATTGCTCTTGTTTCGATCACCTATGAAGTGCAATTCCAGCTTGTGATTAGCATTGATAAAGCAAAAACGTTGTCTTTTATGTCGAGATAAAAAAAACCATTTGGATAAGTTTCAACTTCACCGAACTTTCATTTCAGGGAATCTTTAACGTTTTGTGTGGTAAAATTCAGGGAAACTATAGTTTCCCTGAAAATTTTTAGGGAAACTATAGTTTCCCTGGTTCGGTCAGGGAAAGTATAGTTTCCCTAGGGAAACTATAGTTTCCCTGAAATCACAGTTTCCCTGTTACATATCGGCTTTTGTATGCTTGTATACCTTTCGCGTGTTTGTACAAAGCTTGTACATGCGCACATGTGTGTATGCTTGTGTACACTTATGTGTCTTAATTATGTGCGTTTATGTATAAATACATGGAGACAGCGGAAATCCCAAACCGCGCTCAGCCCCACACATGCGGTACTTGGCAGTCAAACCGCGCTCAGCCCCACACATGGGGTGCTTAGCAAATTCAAAACTAGAAGCTCATTCCGCTAGCCAAATGTTAAACACTTGACAAAAATTAAAACGCAAAAATACTTCCTTCAATGGGTTATTTCTTGAATAACATATTGAAAACAACACAGCTTGAATACGTCTTATAAGCCGAGTAGTGTTTGGTTGTTGTTGACTTAAAGTTTTATTGACTGATCAGGCATACGCCTTGTTATCTATTTACGCAGTGAGAGCTCGCACAAAGCTCACTGAGCAAATGTGTATTCTGTGCTGTCGTTAAATGCTACGCATTTATTTGCAAAAAATACACTCAGTTTCACATGGCGTTTTAACAAAGAAAACAAAATCAAAGACGAAAATAAAAAGTGACATGCACATGTTCAGATCAAGCTCTTCATAAGCCCCAAGTTTCATGGTCGTAGGGCCCATAGTGTCAGAGAAGAAGACACAAAAAATCGGAAAAACGGTCAAGAAGAAAAAAAGGACGAATTTTTCTCGCACAAATTCATATAACCCTTGCAAGCCAAAGGCTTGTCAAATTTTAATAAGTTAATGTTATTCTGTATAACTGAGTGTTTGTGTGTGTTAACAAGTTTGTCCAAGGACAAAGTCCCAGCTTACGAAAAGCAATAAGACCCATTCCAGCGTGCATGAGCGAAGGAATTTCCCTGAAATATCGGGCTTCAAAAGATGAGACGGCAAAGAGCTAGCTCAATAATTAATTTAGCACCGGACCAGAACATAGACCGATAAATGCATACAAAGATTTCTTTACGTGAAAAATGGGGAACAGATTTTTTGTATCTCTGGTAGACTGGATAGTCTGCCATAGATACCTTCAAACAACGCTCGCATTTTGGACCAGTGCGCATATTTATGTAACTTGCCTCGATGCGCGGTTCTTATTCAGACAAGTACGCATGTTTATTTAATTTGCGTTGATGCGCGGCTCTCATTTTGGAACCGTGCACATGTTCATTTAACTTAATAAAGATTAATGCGCGGTTCTTATTCCACACCAATGCGCATGTTTATTTTACTTTCGTTGATGAGCGGTACTTATTTTGGACAAGTGCACAAGTTTCCTTAGGTTGTCTTGATACGCGGTTCGCATTTCGGAAGAGTTTCCATGTTTATCTAACTTGCACGGTGCGCATGTTTATTTAACTTGCGTTGACGCGCGGTTCAAATATCGGACCAGTGCGCATGTTTATTTAACTTGTATTGATGCGCGGTGCTTATTCTGGACCAGTACAAATGTTTATTTAACTTGCGTTGGAGCGTGGTTCACATTTCGAACCACTCCACACGTTTATTTAAGTGGCGTTGATGCGCGGTTCGAATTTCGGACCAGTGCGCATGTTTATTTAACTTGCGTTGATGCGCGGTGCTTATTTTGGACCAGTGCACATGTTTATTTAACTTGCGTTGATGTGCGGTTGGCATTTCGGACCAGCGCCCATGTTTTTTTACCTTATGTTGATGTGCGGTTCTTATTTCGGATCAGTGCGCATGTTTATTTACCTTGTGTTGATGTGCGGTTCTTCTTTCGGATCAATGCGCATGTTTATTTACTTGTGTTGATGTGCGGTTCTTATTTCGGATCAGTGCGCATGTTTATTTTACTTGCGTTGATGAGCGGTTCCCATTTCTGACCAGTGTGTTTGTTTATTTAGCTTGCGTTAATGAACGTTTCGCATTTTCCACCAGTGCGCACGTTTATTTAACTTGTGTTGATGCGTGGTTCGCATTTTGGACCAGTACGCATATTTATTTAACTTGTGTTGGTGCTCGGTACTTATTTTAGATCAGTGCAAATGTGTATTTAACTTGCGTTGAGGAGCGGTTCGGAATTCGGACCAGTGTACTTGTTTCTTTAGGTTGCGTTCATGCGAGGTTCGCATTTCGGACCAGTGCGTAGGTTCACTTAACTTGCGTTGACAAGCGAATTGCATTTCGGACCAGAACGCATGTTTATTTCAGTCCCGTCGATGCCCGGCTCTTATGTCTATCCAACTTGCGTCGATTCGTGGTTCTTTCTTCGGAGCACTGCGAATGTTTATTTAACTTGCGTTGATGCGAGGTTCTCATTTCAGACCACTGCGCATGTCTTTTCAACTTTCGCCAATGTGTGGTTCTTTTTTCGGACAAGTGCGCATGTTTGTTTAACTTGCGTTGATGTGCGGTGCTTATTTTGGACCGGATCGCATGTTTATTTAACATCCGTCGATGCGCGGTTCGCATTTCCGACCATTGCCCATGTTTATTTAACTTGCGTTGATGCGTGGTTCTCATTTCAGACCAGTGCGCATGTTTCTTTGGGTTGCGCTGATGCGCGGTTCTTTTTTTCGGACCAGTGTGCATATTTATTTAACTTGCGTTGATGCGCGGTTCGCATTTCGGACCAGTGCGCATGTTTCTTTAGGTTGCGTTGATGCTCGATCCGCATTTCGGACCACTGCGCATGTCTATTCAATTTGCGTCGACGCGTAGTTCTTTTTTCGGACCATTGCGCATGTTTATTTAACTTGCGTTGATGCGCGGTGCTTATTTTGGACCAGTTTGCATGTTTATCTTCCGTCAATGGTTCACATTTCGGACCAATGCGAATGTTTATTTAACTTGCGTCGATGTGTGGTTGTTAAATCTGACTACTGCGCAAGTTCATTTAACTTGCGTTTATGCGCTGCAGGAGAAGATTCTTTTTTTTTTTTTTTAAATTCCGAAAAAAAATTCAAAAGTTTTCCAATTCACTCGAAAAGCACAAGCCGTATGCATGACCCCCTAAAGTCGGCTTGTATCAAAAATAAATGAAATCTGATAAAAACAGTAGGAGGAAATGCATTTTGAAGTTTTTTTATTCAAAAATTCACCAAAAATTCTGATCGACTCGAAAAGCACAGGCCGTATTCACGACACCCTAAGCATGCCTCGGCCCCAAAATAAATGATGTCTGATCAAAACTGCAGGAGAAGATGCATTTTGAGGTATTTTCATCAAAAATTCCCTATCGAAATCAAGAATTCCCAAGTCGAGTCAAAAAGCACAAGCCGTATGCCCGACCCACCTAAGGATGCCTCATACCAAAAATAAATGAAATCGGATTAAAACTGTAGGAGGAAATGCATTTGAAGTTTTTCTTCAAAAATTCCCTAAAAATACAGAAATTATCGGATCTACTAAAAAGCGCAAGCCGTATGCTCAACCCCTTAGGGATGCCTCAAACCAAAAAAAAAAAAAAAAAAAAAAAAAAAAAAAAAGAGAGAGAGAAAGATCAAAACTGTAGGGCAAAATGCATTTTGAAGTTTTTTTCTTCAAAATCTCCCTAAAAATACAAAAATTGCCCGATCGACTAAAAGCACAAGCCGTATGCACGACCTTTTAGGGTCATCGGATCTTTGAGAGGTTTCGGATCAAAAATGTAGGACGAGATACATTTTCAATTTTTTTTCTTCAAAAATTCCCCAAAAATTCAAAAATCACCCGATCGACTAGAAAAGCACAAGCCGTATGCACGACCCTTTAGGGGTGCCTCATACCAAAAATAAATTACACCCGGTCAAAAATGTAGGAGGAGATACATTTAAAAAATTTTTCTTTAAAAATTCCCCAAAAATTAAAAAATCACCCGATCGACTAAAAAAGCACAAGCCGTATGCACGACTCCTTAGGGATGCCTCACACCAAAAATAAATGACATCGAATTAAAATTGTAGGAGTAGATGCATTTTGAATTATTTTCTAAATTTTTGCTTAAAAAATTCCCCAAAAATACAAAAATTGCCCGATCGACTAAAAAAGCACAAGCCGTATGCACAACACTTTAGGGGTGCCTCATACCAAAAATAAATCACATCCGGTCAAAAATGTAGGAGGAGATACATTTTAAAATTTTTTCTTTAAAAATTCGCCAAAAATTCAAAAATCACCCGATCGACTAGAAAAGCACAAGCCGTATGCACGACTCCTTAGGGATGCCTCACACCAACAATAAATAACATCGAATCAAAATTGTAGGAGTAGATGCATTTTGAATTATTTTCTAAAATTTTGCTTAAAAAATTCCCCAAAAATACAAAAATTGCCCGATCGACTAAAAAAGCACAAGCCGTATGCACGACACTTTAGGGGTGCCTCATACCAAAAATAAATCACATCCGGTCAAAAATGTAGGAGGAGATACATTTTAAAATTTTTTCTTTAAAAATTCGCCAAAAATTCAAAAATCACCCGATCGACTAGAAAAGCACAAGCCGTATGCACGACCCCTTAGGGATGCCTCACACCAAAAATAAATGACATCGAATCAAAATTGTAGGAGGAGATGCATTTTGAACCAAAGTTTACTAAATAAACAACTAACTAACTAACTAACTAACTAACTAACTAACTAACTAACGGACACCGCCCGCAAACCGATAGGAATACCCCAGCTTACGTGTAACGTAAGCTGGGCTAAAAACGGTCGTACCATGTAGTACCATGCGCCGATGGGGTGAGGGGGGTTGGTCCAGCTTCGCTGCCGGGGAAGGGGGGGGGGGTGTCAAGGTCAATGTCAGGGGGGTTGGTCCAGCTTCGCTGCCGGGGGTTCAAGGTCAATGTCAGGGGGGGGGGTGGACGAGGGGATGGGGAGGGTTATTGATTGGTCCAGAACTGTCGTTTTCCCCCTACTGTGGCAATTGTGAAAGGACAGTGCTCTCACACGGCCCTCATCACGAATATGAAGCCAGTACCAGCGGTGATTGTGAAAGCCCCCCTCACCCGGCCCTCACCAACCATACTCCGTTGACCAGATCCAGAACAGCCCGACACACGGAATGAAACACATCACAATGGTGTATGCACACAATAAATTTTATTTAAATAGAACATACATATAAGTAATATATATATATATATATATATATATATATATATATATATATATATATATATATATATATATATATATATATATATATATATATATATATATATTGATTCATTTAAACATTATCGATATGTGTAATTAAATAGATATGAGAATTCAGATTAACATATCATCAAACTTGGTTGCGGCATTGCATAAACTCGTTAAGTCTTCTTGATGCTTGCTCCAAACATGCAAGTAACCCCCCTCCCTCTCCCCCTCCCCCAGCATTTGCCACTCTGACAATCTAACCGACGCATCTTCCCATTACGCCTACACATACAGAAATATGGTGTTGTCAGGGAGAAATCCAAGCAAGAAATGGTTGAAATTATACGGAGACTTTTATATAAAACTGACCTGCGGGAACTGTTCTCAAATGTTTTCAAATGACGCAATAAAATTAAACGTACCCAATTACATGCACATTCTAGCAATACGTGAAGAAAGTATAGGAGGATACCCATTACCTACCCTATGCGAACTACCCCGATTACGTATCACCTGCTACAGGTTATCTTGAATGACAAGTAACAATCTCAAGGACTTATCCATGCCTTGTGTATTACAGAAATTTCATATTCTAGCAATACGACTTAAGGTGAGAAAAGCCGCGAAATTATCGCTTCTCCCCCTCTCTATAAAATGGCCCTGGGATTGTAATTCACACCGGAATTTAAGGCAGAGGTTCGGGTTTTGCATTAGAACACAACTCGAGGTTTTTAGGAATCACGAAACATCGCTAAGTCCACCTTCACTTACGATTTCTCTATTTGGGTGTATTCAGAGGTATCCTGGTTTGCCCGTGTGCTTGATAACTGTTATTACTTTCGTTTTTCCCCAGAATGTCATAAATACAAAGACAGATTATGTAATGCGGGTATATGTTTATGTTAAATATTTATGTCAACTGGTGCACTTTGCGTTTGTTTGTGTAGTGTATGTTAATGGCTTTGATGTGTGTGCCTATACACATATAATGTATGTATCGGCTTTTGTATGCTTGTGTACCTTTCGCGTGTTTGTACAAAGCTTGTACATGCGCACATGTGTGTACACTTATTTCTCTTAATTGTGGCGTTTATGTATAAATACAAGGAGACAGCGGAAATCCCAAACCGCGCTCAGCCCCACACATGCGGTACTTAGCACAGAAATAAGTACCGCAGAACCTCGTCACAAAGACCAAGTAACAACACAGAACACATACCCACGCGCATTTCTAATCAGACAAAAAAATCCCATTACCAGTGCCGTCAACAGAGCAAGATTTAAGGCGACTTGGAGGCACAGAATTGCGTGAGACACACACACATCTACACGAACCTTTTTTTCTGGTTTTGTCCGCAAATTCACATTAACTAAAGCAGAGAGTTACCTCACAGTGAAAACAAGAAGGCGCATTTCAGTGAACATTTTCGGCATCCAACGCACGGCGGGGAGAGGCTTGGTCTGGGATGGTTGGAACAGACCAACAAAAAAAAAAAAAAAAAAAAAAAAAAAAAAAAAAGAACGTCCATGGACATTGTGCCATCGCGAAGTACAAGGATTTGGCAGGCCGAGCATTTTACAAGAATCCATGGCATTTTTACAGCTCACAGTTAAGAAAGTGTTGAATACAAAAATGTAAAAATAAAGGTTCCATTGTTTACACACATGCACGCACACACGCAAAAGCAGGCGCATTACACCCCGACACTATCACTCCGCATGCACGTTCTCGTCCACGCATGCGCGTCTTCGTAAATACATGCGCGTCCTCGTCCACGCATGCGCGTCCTCGTCCATACATGCGCGTCCTCGTCCTTACATGCGCGTTCTCGTCCATACATGCGCGTCCTCGTCCATATATGCGCATCCTCGTCCATACATGCACGTGCTCGTCCATACATGCGCGTCCTCGTCCATACATGCGCGTCCTCGTCCATACATGCGCGTCCTCGTCCATACATGCGCGTCCTCGTCCATACATGCGCGTCCTCGTCCATACATGCGCGTCCTCGTCCATACATGCGCGTCCTCGTCCATACATGCGCGTCCTCGTCCATACATGCGCGTCTGACTACGGATCGTCTGTCTCTCCACATCTCACAAAATATCACATTCAAACAAAGAATGCGCAAACGACAATTCTACAAATGCTTCTGGTACAAGAAAAAATTATTGCTACACAATATCATTGATATGCTTTAAAGAAATAGACCATGCAGCTGAATATAGCAGTGTGTTTATCCACTTTGTTTAAATTTTAGAATTTTATGAAAGTTAGAGAACTATTTTATTGGAAGCTCGACCTAGTAACAGGTCAGTTATAGCAAAAAGGCTACATTAAGTATTCATACGCCAGGTTATTTTTTCATACATACAAAACCCTGTCCTGAATTGACGATGAGAAAACACGGCTGGCGGGAATGTGCCTCATATCACCCAGCCAATTTCACGTCTCTTTTTATAACAAGTCATAACATCTTTAAAGCTTCTATATATTTTACATAGGTTGCATTTTTATACCTCCTGTAGGTTAATTTTGCATTACACTGGCATAATAAATAATGAAAAACAAAAAAACTATAATGGCATGTTTATTATAATGACTAGAAGCTGTACTGTGTGCGGACTATTTACAGGGCATCCGGGTATTTCCATGCAGTAACGCCACGTGACTATCCTCACAAAACTCCATAGCAGACATCACCAAATTGGATTAATGCAATTACATTTCGTGATGTCGTCTCTGAAGTTTGGTAAGTTTATTCTGTTCATTCCGCGAAAATTGGGTCATGAGAAGACACAAAATTCGAATATACTGATCATTTCAAGAGCATATTTCGATATTCTGAGTCTTAAGTATCACAAATGCAACTGGATATTGCAATCACTATTGTAATTGTGCTTTCAGTGACTTCTCTTAGCGAATATAGTCAGTGGGTTGACTGACAGAAATGCCCGGCCTACTGTTCAAATGCCAAGAGTGATATGTACACACGAAGTATCGACGCAAGACATAGCAAAAAAATGACGAGCCAGAGACATATCTAATTAAATCACCAGTCACACAGCGAGGCACGGCCGACTGCAGACTTCCTTCAACCACTGGTCGGTTGTTGGTTGTCAGCGGTTGTACAGATGTCGGTAAAAGGTAGTCTAAGTTCAAGCATTCATGTCGGCTGGAGGTTTAAGTCTAGCACGGAAAACTAGTCAGCCATCAGTCTTCAAACAATTTTAATGATGTGATACTCTTCAAACAACGCTTTGCAATCTGTCGGACAAACGAGCGACATCTACTCGACCAGTAAAATGTCGTAACATGCTATTTTCGTGGGTTTGGCCACATCATTTTTTTTTTTAAGTCGGCAGTTAGTTGTGCCTCTGGCGTGACTGGAGCTCAACGTACATTGCCAACAATGCTACAGTTCTACTCACAATGCTACAACTCTATATCCACAATGTGGCAGTTCTGGAACACACATCACGTCGACACAGATTACTTCCTACCGTTACACAGTTACGATTATATCACATTTATACAGGTTCCCTAATTTTTTGCTCTCAACAGCATAAGCCAGAACTTAATGAAAGTAACAACTCCCTTCCCCCCTCCCTCCCTCCCCCCTTCCCGCCAAACCTAAGGTCGAGGCATGGTGACTGTCACCTGACGATGCACAGACTGTACAGAAGGATTAACAAGGAACCAGATATGTACACAAACACGTGAAACAAGCGCATGGCAGTGCTGGTGTAAGCGAACAACATGGGCTCTTGCCAGCTAATAGTCAATGCATAACAATAAACACACACACACACAAACCTAAAGCACCACAGAACCCAAGATCCTCCTCTCTCCTTAGCTTTTAAACCCGTACCCATCCCCACCCGCCCCACTAACACATTTTTCCTAAGCAAACGTTACCAATACATGCGCTATAGAGTTTATTTAATGCAATGCAAACAAATTTTAAGAAGAATTTTAAGTCAAAATATATGACTGAAAAATGTGCAAACACAGCCTGACCATGACCCCAAATAAACCCCCCAGAAGTTTTAACCAACACATGGGCACCAGCTAACTGAAAAACAAGACTGCATCCACACATAAAAGCTGCAACACAGATCCCTCTTCCTCCCACAAAATGCTTTACATTACGATTCAAAAGCCAAATGTCCAGAATCTTCACAGACCCCTCACCCCCTCCCCCCGCCCGGTCCCAAGTAAATGCGGGTCCCTCTTGCTTATTCTTATACACAATGTTATAGGTTTCAAAGCAAGCTGAATTCCAGAACAGAATAATTAAACAGTATTCTGAAACGGGGACTGGATAACTCGGCACCTACAAAGTCGGAACTTTTTGGACAACTCCGCACCCCACTTTCAAACTCGGCACTTTTTGTTTTTTATTATTTTTAATTTTTATTTATTTTTTTATAGTCTTGAGCCACTTTAATAACAAATAAACTGTTGTTGGAGCATTAAAAATAAAAATTAAAACTAGATGCTGTCAGAGAGCAGCAATATCCCCCCGTGAAACCCTAAATATTACCCCTATGCAATATCTAAGCTAATGGATTACCACTGACAGGAAACTGGACACCCTTCCTTGAACGACAAATCAACAATACTACAAACTGTCTTTGAACAGATATAACCCGAATCTATTTTTTATTAATCTAATGTAAAGCATTTTTTCAGGCTAGATAAAAACTAATTATACACATACACGGCGTACACATACCACCGAGCTTGCAGTTGAGCTGTATGCCAATCTTTTGCTATTTACATACATGTCAAGAGAAAAAGTTTCGGTTTCAGCATACTTCCGGCGAAAATGGCTTTTAAAGAGGACAATGAAACAAATGCATTTCATTATATACCGTATGAAAATGCTATACGCATGAAATCGTGTAGCATTTCCAATCACCCGTATCATGACATATGACAACTGAAATTATAATTAGCTTTAGGATAAAAATCATTTAAAAATATTACTCACCTAATGCGCTTTAAGAACAAATTAACGTCCGTTCATATAGTGGTGCCCACGAAGTCCACTCCGTTTGCATATATGTCGATTTATGACGATTTTTAAAAGCCTGTCATTTTGTCAATTTTGCTTCGATCAAACTGAAACCTTGACGTTGCACATCTTTATACCCTATATGTTGCCTATATGAAATATGAAAGCTGAATTATGCTTCGATGATATAGAAGTGGTGTCCACAAAGTCCTATACATGTGCACATATGTCTATTTTCGACGATTTTCAAAAGCCTGTCAATTTGTCAATTTTGCTTCGATCAAACTGAAACCTTAACGCTGCACATCTTTATACCCTATATTTTGCCTATATGAAATATGAAAGCTGAATTATGCTTCGTTGATATAGAAGTGGTGTCCACAAAGTCCTATACATGTGCACATATGTCTATTTTCGACGATTTTCAAAAGCCTGTCAATTTGTCAATTTTGCTTCGATCAAACTGAAACCTTGACGTTGCACATCTTTATACCCTATATTTTGCCTGTATGAAATATGAAAGCTGAATTATGCTTCGTTGATATAGAAGTGGTGTCCACAAAGTCCTATACATGTGCACATATGTCTATTTTCGACGATTTTCAAAAGCCTGTCAATTTGTCAATTTTGCTTCGATCAAACTGAAACCTTGACGTTGCACATCTTTATACCCTATATTTTGCCTGTATGAAATATGAAAGCTGAATTATGCTTCGTTGATATAGAAGTGGTGTCCACAAAGTCCTTAGCTTGAAGAGGGGACGGACGGACGGACGGACGGACAGACGGACGGACAGACGGACGGACAATCTCAAACCTATATCCCTCCGTTTCACGGGGGATAAATAGTAAAAAGCAAAAAGTGCTGCATTTGAAAATGAGGTGCCGAGTTGTCCAAAATTTTAGGTGCCGAGTTGTCCAAAAAGTGCCGACTTTGTAGGTGCCGAGTTTGACACATGCCTAGTTGTCCAGAGACCTACTGAAACAGTACAGTAAACGATCACACGACACCCGTAAACAGCACAGCACGTGGTCACAGTATCTACAAACAGTACAGTAAATAATTACACAGTACCCGCAAACAGTACAGTAAACGATCACACGACACACGTAAACAGCACAGCACGTGGTCACAGTATCTACAAACAGTACAGTAAATAATTACACAGTACCCGCAAACAGTACAGTAAACGATCACACGACACCCGTAAACAGTACAGCACGTGATCACAGTATCTACAAACAGTACAGTAAATAATTACACAGTACCCGCAAACAGTACAGAAGGCGACTATACAGTACTAGTTAACAGCATGGCAGACAGGGGTACATTCAGACGCCAGGGGTGGGGAGACAAAGCCTCTGGCTTTACAGAGAGAGGGTGGCATTTAATAAATGACGTCACCAGCGGATTCTTGAGAGTGTACAGGCATCAGTCGTTGGCACTATTTATAGGTCTCCCCCTCTATGACTTTCCAGCCAGATGCTTTGACACGATGTACCACAGTGTCCCAATGTGTACCCTCCCGCCCCCCTCCCCCCACCCCCCACCCTCCCTGCAATCATCCATGGCACGGTATCGTTTCAGCGCGGTAGCTTTTTGGCATGACTTATGGCATAGTTACACACCCTGCCGATTTCATTCATTTGGTCAAAACTATCCTTAGTAATAACGATGTATGGCAGTGTTACCGTACACTACCCAGCGAGTTTCCCCTCAAATACATGAATGCACACTAAGCTTGTGTGCAGTGCAGAGCTATGAAGCATTGAGAGACACACGAAATAAAAACACAGACTTAACAGTGTCGTTGCTGCCATTAATCTGTTAGATCTACTCCGATAATCTAAACGATTAGATTAATGTCAGGAAAAGCTAGATTTTTGATACTGAATCTTAACCTTCCACAATAGAAATATCCCAACGAAAAAAATAACAACAGAAATTAAGAAGCACACCGAATGCACGGATCCATACGTAGCGCCATTTTGTGAACAATTGCAGTTTGGTATTTGTAAAGCACAGTTGATAAATGCACGGCAGCCTGTGGCCCGACAGTACGACAAATAGATCACAGCCAGACTTGCACGCGGTAACACTGGGCCACCAGGCCTTGCTCGAAAAACTCGTGAATTTGCGTAACAATATGAACCAAACATTTCAAACATCTGTTTTATGGACAAAACATCCCAGCTCAAACATTTCAAACATGTGTCTTGTGAACAAAACATCCCAGCCCAAACATTTCAAACATCTGTTTTATGGACAAAACATCCCAGCCCCAACATCTCACACATCTGACTTCGAAATAATGACGTCACTCGTGACGTCACCCAGAGAAGTCTTTTTGAAAACATACCTTCTTTACAACCAATCAAAACCATGGCTGCGTTGCTAATGAAACAAAGCAAGAATTATTCCGAGAAGCACTCCTAGAAATCATTCATACAATGGCACAGATGTCACCGCACGTCTCTACTTTATAACAATGAAGGACACTTTGTCTGAGATTTGCCTTTGCAATATGTACGTGAGTGAACTGCCTACGACGATGTGGCACCAGAGGTGAGCTGTGAGACTTGCATCAGAATCGCGGGTCGTACCCCGGGCCTTCCGCTCCCAGCTTCTTCCACACAACCTGAACCAAAAACAGACAAGTATGTCAGTATGCCAGTAAAACTGACTAAGGCGTGCAAGCACAAGATTTCAAGACATTTCGAGGTCTGACTAATCCCCTGGCCGCTTTGTCGGCCGACGGCGAAACCTATGCCCAGGTGCACAACTAGAGCGTCTATTCTATGCATATATAAGGTATAAATGAAATTCCTTCCAGTAGGTCTTGATATCTGTCGCGCAAACGACACCCTATCCCAGCATTTCAAGGTCTGACATTTTCGGATTTTGGACGTAGTCTGCAGGCCAAATTTTTCGGCCGACGGTGAAACCTATACCTCGGAGCGTTTATTCTATGCATGTGCAAGATTTGAATGAAATCCCTCCAGCAGTTCTTGAGATCTGTTGCGGAAAAGACACCCTATCCCATCATTTCAAGGTCTGACATTTTCGGATTTTGGACGTAGTCTGCAGGCCAAATTTTTCGGCCGCCGGTGAAAACCTATACCCAGGTGCACAACTACAACCCTTATTCTATGCATGCGCAAGGTTTAAATGAAATCCCTCCTGTAGTTCTTTCGCGGATCTGTCGCGGAAACGACACCCTATGCAAAATGCTGACGGACAGACGGACGGACGGACCCGCGGCGGCGGGGGATTAACAAAAATAGACCCATTATAATCCACCCATTGTAAACATCCATGTGGTCAATAGCGGAACCAGTTGTCATTACGTACAACAACGTGGTGTGACGTCATACTACCTGTATGACGGTGTGTGTACAGTGACTGTGTCCCGGCTCCAGTGCTGGTGATAAACATACCAAGCACACGCCATGGCATGTCAGAGTCCAAAGGCGTTACACATCTCAGTCCTTTCTGTCTGTCTGACTACTTTCTGTTTTGTTTACACTTGTGTACAGCATCGTGACCTTATATATTACACAGATTATGTCGCAATATTAACAACACCATCACAACAACAAAAAGTAACAACAGTAGTAGTAGTAATGGTAGAAGTAACATCAGTAGTATTAGAAACTAGCTATCGTAGGTATCACACGCCGCTACCGGCGGTATAAATTGCTATGAAGTGGTTCACGCTTCAATGCGTATAGAATCCCATGCTTTGTCCTTGTTGGATCATGTTTGTGCAAACGAAGGACATATACGCCTTAATATCGTTAAGAGTGTCAGCTAAATTATACAAGCACGTCCAAGGACATGACCCAGCCGTGTTACCAAACAGCGAAAGAGAAAAAACTCTGAAACGAATACTGTTAGGCCAAAAAATGAAGAACTGTGTTTCTGAACGTAACTTTTTCATAATTTCAATACACAAAAACGAGTTTTACCAGGTGGAAGCTACCCGAAAAGGGATGTTGGAGAGGTTGCGTTTTGAGGATTCACGTATTTACCGAAATTTACACAATTTTACAAAATTTTTAAAATTCCACCATTTCGGCATTTTTCTGTCATTTGCGAAAAAAGCAAAGTCCAGGTGGGGAAGCACCTCCTAAGAAACTTTCGATTAAAATTTTATAACTATTTGAAAAAGACTGAGAGAAATGAATGGTTTGACAATTCAGTTATTTACTATCATTTATTTCAGTTTTGGCCAAACTTCAAAGTTCCGCCATTTCGGCAGTTTTGTGGCGAACCGCGAAAAAAAAATAATAGCTTGGTAGGCGAACCCCTGGGGGACATCCTGCACAACATCTAAACGATTGGAATAAAACTGTAGGAGGAGCAGCATTTTAAAAATGCGTCAAAAAGAGCACAAAAAGTGCCGCCATTCTGTCAGTTTTTCGCCAATCGTTAAAAAAAAAAGTAACAGCCGGGTCGGGGACCATCCAGGGAACATAACTGCTTAATATAAAAACGATTGGAGCAAAACTGTAGGAGGAGTCGGCTGGGTTAAAAAACGGGTTACAAACCGGTGTACAACTACTATATGTATTTTTTTCACTGTGTAAGGTTTCAAAAGATCCCCCCATTCCACCAGTAGTGTTGGAGATCTAGTTCGGAATGGATACCCACAATTTCATAAAAATCTCTTCATTTTTTTATGTTCTGTGGGCCCATGTTTAGGCCAGCAAATAATGTAACACCCAGATGCACAACTACAACATATATTCTTTCATTGTGTAAGTTTCAAAAGATTCCCTCCAATTGGAGCATTGGAAATCTAGCTCGGAATAGATACATACCCAAAATGGAGACACTGACAGACAGATGAACAGACGGACAGACAGAACCCTTTCCCATAGCCCCCATCCCCTCCCACCCCTCCCTCGGGAGGGGAGGGCTAATAACAAAGTTGTTACACAGAAAAACCCACCAACATTTGTTTTGACAACTGGAGAACGCACAATGCTTGAACATACATTACACATTTCCCGGAGCAATGCCTTCTCTTCCTCGGCCATGACGTCACTCTGGCTTTCCTGCACCTGTTCGCTCGCTGGCTTTTCTATCTGCTCGTGCACTTCTAAAACCTAACCAATCAAATCGCAGAATTATGTGCGCACTTCTAAAACCAAACCAATCACATCGCAGCATTATATGTGCGCTTCTAAAACCTAACCAATCAGATGGCAGCATTATGTGTGCGCTTCTAAAACCTAACCAGTCACATCGCAGCATGATGTGCGCGCTTCTAAAACCTAACCAATCACATGGCAGTATGATGTGTGCACTTCTTAAACCTAACCAGTCAAATGGCAGCATTATGTGTGCGCTTCTAAAACCTAACCAATCAGATGTCAGCTTTATGTCCGCATTTCTAAGAACTAACCAGTGAGGTGACAGCATTTTATTCTTTTTATTATTTTTCAAAACATTCGGCAAAGTTTCAGATGCTTTCAATGAAGCTGCTACCACGGTGCTTACTCTAACTACTCACTTAATAGCACTTTAACAATATTATATTATGATTACAATTGTTAGAAATCAGACAACAAAATAATACAACCACACGAGCGGGTGGACTGTTCCGAACCACTCCCTCCCCCATCCGAAGCCTGTAGCACTGGCAGCACGAGCCTGACAGGCGAATGCGAACAGTACGACAGGCTGAGGGAGGGTTTTCCTATCAGTTCAAATGCCCGTGTGGTTTTATTCTTATTCCATGATTTTTGGTACAGATGTATTTGTTATAATTTAGATTGTTTTTGCACTCCTCTGCGATGGTTTCTGATGCGTAGTTACGTTGCTATGTCAAGTACACACTTTTAGTAGTGCGAAGCATGACGTTTTCGATACTGAGCGGTGAGCACGGCTGAACGTACCTATTGGGTATATTTACCAAGTAAAATACTACTGTTTCCTTTGTACGTGCACTGGCAATTAGAAATAAAATAGGAAACATGTTGTTCTCTCTCTCTCTCTCTCTCTCTCTCTCTCTTTTACAGTAAGATGCCTAACTAGCACACTGAGTCGTTACCATGGCGACGTACCTTCATGGCGTGGGCTACCGCCGCAGGCTTGTTGGGACTCGGCGTGTACTCAGCCTGAAACACACACAGCACCATTATACAAGCCATACATGACCAAGCTCTACAGTAATGTCGAGAAGTTAGAAGCTGCCACCAGAGGGGGGGGGAGGGAGGGGGGGGGGAAGCCAATAATAGCGAAGTCGGCTGGAAATACACCAGGCATTGTTTGCTTCAGAACGTGCATGTATTCGTTTCTGCACACATAGAAAGATTTCAAAGAAATTGTGCTATCATGCTGGACACCGTGATATAACGCGCAATATTTATGTAAAATTGAGTACAGGAGAGCTTGATTAGATGCGATTAGGCACTCCACAGTCATGCGAATATATATATATATATATATATATATATATATATATATATATATATATATATATATATATATATATATATATATACACATATATATATATATATATATATATATATATATATATATATATATATATATATATATATATGCACGTCAGTATCTTTGAAATGCGTCATAGAATAATACTTCCGGAAATGAAAAAGACTAAGCTTTTTTTTTCCTTGCATTTTTTTCACATTAATGTTGCAAAAGCGCGACGGTGCTTTCCCTGAATATACAGGCTTACTCTGAAGCAAACAGCGGGCTGTTTTCCTCGATCCATTTGAATCCGTATCACTACGTACTTAACTTCACACAAAAATCTTCAACAGTTCAATGGTCTGTCGCTCTCTCAAACAACGTCGACAGGAGAGCAGCCCGAAACAAACGCAATATGAGTCATAACTTACATAAAATGGCAAGGAAATAGTTTTAATTGTAGTCCATCACCACACAGCAAATTGGTGTAGTAGCAAGGCAGAAGGGTTTGTACTCACACTGCAGTCAAGAGGGTTCGTACTCACACTGCTATTAAGAGGGTTCGTACTCACACTGCTATCAAGAGGGTTCGTACTCACACTGCTATTAAGAGGGTTCGTACTCACACTGCTATCAAGAGGGTTCGTACTCACACTGCTCTCAAGAGGGTTCGTACTCACACTGCTATTAAGAGGGTTCGTACTCACACTGCTCTCAAGAGGGTTCGTACACACACTGCTATCAAGAGGGTTCGTACTCACACTGCTATCAAGAGGGATCGTACTCACACTGCTATCAAGAGGGTTCGTACTCACACTGCTCTCAAGAGGGTTCGTACACACACTGCTATCAAGAGGGTTCGTACTCACACTGCTATCAAGAGGGTTCGTACTCACACTGCTGTCAAGTTTGTGCAAAGAAGGCGATGAGAAGTATCTCCTGGAGTCACTATGTTCCCCTTCCGCTCCGTTACGCTCTACGCGCTGCAATAACATACGCAATAATGTGTGCAATAACATACGCAATAATGTGTGCAATAACATGCGCAATAATGTGCGTAATAACATGTACAATAATGTGTGCAATACATACACAATGGTGTGCGCAACAACATGCGCAATAATGTGTGCAATAGTATACGCAATAATGTGTGCAATAACATGCGCAATAATTTGTACAATAACATGCGCAATAACATGTACAATAAGGCGTGCAATAGCATACACAATGATGTGCGCAATAACATGCGAAATAATGTGTGCAATAGCATACGCAATAATGTGTGAAATAACATACGCAACAACGCGTGCAATGTATCTACAATTATTTGTGAAATAAAATAGATAACACATAAATTGCCCAATGGAATATCCAACAATGAAAAGGACACCGAACACATTAGCAGGAAACACGGGCTGCTACAGTTATATACGCCGTTTTGGTCAACGATAAAGCTTTCAAATGTACCACAGTATTCGAAATATTCATTATTTGGCCGAACTTGAAACAAATAATAACGACTGAACGGCTGCTTCAATATCTGAAGAACGAAAGCTCGCGGCACGCAAACAAATCGAAGAACGCCATTGTGAATGGACATTTATTAATACCGCAAGGAAGCCTGGCGACAGCGAGAGCTCAAGAAAAGACAAGAGACACTCCCCCTTTTTTTTTTGATTGGCTACCACCTTCGTTTATAATATTCTCAATGAATAGCAATGGATTTAGTAATGGATTTTTTTTCACTTAATGGTGAAAAAAAAATGGTGCCAACAAAAGTAGAGTTTTCGGCCTAGGTCCTTAAGGGACAATGCCTCCCTTTAACACTACAAGTAGAAGGGAGAGACTGTCACCTGCGCAATCTGCCTTTTCTCCTCCTCCAGGCGGGTGATCTTCTCTTCCATTCTGCGGATGTACTGCAGTGTTTGTTCTGAAAAAACAAATAAAGTAAACAGTGAAGCAGAGATGTAAATTCGTTTGGTAGTTTGCACAAGAATATTACAAACAAACCTTTGAAACACAAGCCATCGCACAGAGCGCAGCCATTCAACCGGAACTGGAAATCCAAGATGGCGGCCATCTTCGAATAAGGTCAAGGTCAAAATAAAAATAACGTGTATCTATCCACTAGTATAGGTCCTCTATGGAAGCAGGATAATTCCCGACAGGACAATACCCCCACTGGGCAATTCGCGACTCGGACAATTGCTCACTGGGACAATTTAAAAGATAACATCGCGATACAGATCTATCATTTAGTAGAAAATTTACAAGGTTTACGCGGTTGTCTTTGACGTGTGTGATATTTACGATTAGCAAAATTCAGATCACTTGGAACCTTTCCTGTGTGATGTGTACTGGGATCTGAAATTGCAATCGGATAATTGCGATCAAGCGTTGTTTAGAACGTACGCCACCGTGTTGAAGACGACCTGTCTAAGATAAACAACCACATCGAAGAGTGGGCATCAGAAGACGTGGAATACCAAGCAATGTTCATACGTGAGATAGAACAGAACTATCTGGAAGAATATAACCGTTACTCTTGGGGGAACAACGGAAGTACTTTGGATGTAATAAGACTGTGCTTGCAAAGTAGTAAAACTAAACACACAGGTTTAGAAACGTCGTTTTTACGATTTTTTTTAAATCGGGAATTGGCCCAATTACTTGGGTCGGAACTGTCCTGTTGGGAATTGTCCTAGACCCGTCGTCAATATACTAAATATCGTAGGACACGAATTATCAGGTTGGGAGTAACAGCAAGCGATGTACGGACAGACGGACGGACAACACCCAAACCTATAAGCCCCCTCCGATGCCCAAAGACCCGGATGGAGGCTACAACATCTACGCTTTACTAAACGTGGAAAAATGAACTTCTTTTTTTTCAATATTAAACCATATTTCCAATCTGGAACAAAATCTGAAAAGCAATTACGAAATAAGTTGCTTTTCTTGCATCCAGTATTTAACTGACCACATTGCTAAATTTTGTCCTTTTATTCTGGACATTAATAAAATGGTAATGAAGATTTAATCTTAGTTAAAGGTTAGATAAAATCTTTCTTTGGTTTATGGCTGGTATGATTTAAATCAGGTGATTTCTATAATGATTTAAACCATGATTTAAATCAAGGAATTCTTTTTTTATTTAGCAATGCACAGCAGTACGCAATGAACTAGCACTTCTTTTCGTTTTTTTTTGTCACGCAACATATTTTCACCTTTTTATGCGTTTTCAAACAAAGCTGAGTTTTTGAATCCCAGTTTGATATGTAAACGGTGACCATATAAATGAATGACGTCAGCCTCCCATTATCTGATCCCATTTTATTAAGTTTTAAACGATATTTTGTTGAACGTGTGCCGGAAGACATCATAAACAATTCACAATCAATTCACATTCCTGCTACGTTCACAGCCAAAAAACTTGAAACAAAGTTTCGCCAACTGTTTAATACGGTAATAACAACTGTCCTTTCTATCAAACTAACTGATCATTCAACGCAAATGTAGCACTTGCCTGTTAGGACGGGTCTTGGCCTGCTGATGTCGACGGCAGCTTCCGGTGTCGGCGAAGGTTCCTCCGGCTTTTCCCCCGCACTGGAACTACTACTCCCGTCGCCCTGATCCCGATCGTAGCTCGCCCCGCGGCGTAATCGCTTCACATCTTCGTCAAGATATAAACACAGTTCTTTCAAGCTCAAGTTCTCTTTAATCAGTTCGCCTTGCTGCTTTTCAAGCTCTTTCAGTTTGTCTTGATATGCTGCCACTTCGCTTTTCATAACGCTTGACGTGTATCGTCCAAAACGCTGCCATTCCTTCGCCAATTTTCTCCCCTTCTGTCTATCATCGTCCAAAAAACAACACAGATCACGAAGTTCCTGACTCTCATCTTGGAGCTTTTGATTCACCTCTTTCAGGTTTCGCATTTCACCTAGATGCGCTTGCATGCGCTTATTGAAGTCCTTCATGACGCTGCCCCTCTCCATGACAGCCTGCATCTTGTCCGCTTCGCATAGCCGCAGTCGCCTGATGAGCTCCTCCGTGCCCAGGCGTCGTAGCTCGTCGTCACTCAGCTTGGACGTCGGCACAGACGTCGGGGTCGGCGCCCGTCTCGGCAGCGCCACTGCTTGGTGACTGTGCATGTGCTGAGCATGCGCGTAAGCCATTTTTTCCTCTCTCTCTCTCTGTCTGTCTCTCTATGTCTCTCTATGTAGTGTTTGTGAGATGTTTTTGCACCACATCATGCATAATATAAGGACAGCCTTCTGGAGACACAACGCTGAAACACAAGAAAATCCGTTGTGTTGACACAGGAAAGTATTTGCGAGTGCATGAGTGTTTCAAGGATGATCTTTTGTTTTGTGGCTATGCCATAATCTACAACTCCTGTAGGGTTATCTTCAAAGTCCACACCAGTGTGTTTATCTTTCTACTATTAGTCAGAATCCATTACAAAACTGCTGTCGATTAATCGAAATAAAAATGAACCGCAATCGATTACTCCTAAAACCACACATTCCTAAAGAAATATTTGGTTTTACCATGGTTGGTACAAGGCTTTATGAAAAGCTTTGGGAATGTGTGCTAAGACAGAGCACACAGAAGATGTCTGCGGGCCATGAACTGTCTAGTTTTGGATCCCGAGGGACTCCAGTTACTGAAATCAAGGTTCACAAGGGGTCCCACATTGTTCAAACTGCTAATTATTTTTATTATTTACTTGAACCAACTTTAGTGCAAAAAATAGAAAATAAATAACAAGCATGTCCAAGGACATGACACAGCCGAGTTACCAAACAAGGAAAGAGAGAAAAACTCTGAAACGAATACTGTTAGGCCAAAAAATGAAGAACTTTGTTTCTGAACGTAACTTTTTCATAATTTTAATAACAATAATCAAAGTCTTCAATTGTTACGTCCTCAGTCTAATGTTGTATTTTTGTTTGTAATAAATTAAAAATTTCGATTGAATCGCTTGCGCAGAAAAATAATCGATCGTGCCCAAAATGATTAATCATTAATTACTTGATTAATCGGAAACTGACTCGATTACCACATACAAGCCTGCAGCATGCCACAATCTCTCATCCCACCACATGTATGAAAAAAAATTATAAAACGATATCTTTTGATGTTCCGGAGATCACGCAACTGAAGAAGCTCGTTTTGGGTTAGAAAGCCATACTCATATTGTCATGAATACACCTTTCTGTACCCTAATAAAGGTCTGACCCTTATGGATCTGTCATGTCAAAGAAAAACAACTTTTAACACCTTTTCCTTAGTTGTTTATGTTTTATCACCACTGGGATCCTGCAAATTTCCTCCACGGCATATGTGCAGACGCGAAAGTGAACTAACTTATTACCTGTACGAATCCGCTTATCCTGCCCGAAAAAATCGGCCTAGAATTGTCTCTTCAAAAGAGAAAATGTGTCTAAAATGTGTTCTATATGCATGACAGTAACACGCTCGCAGTTAGAGCTTTAAAGTTATGCTAAAAACATAGTCCCAGACGACTCTTGCAATCTTCCTATGACAGCAAGAGATAGTTCCTATAACAGATCTTGTTACTGAAGTCAGTTTTGCTAATCTCGGGGCACGACTCCTGGTCAATGGCGTTATTTTAGAAAGAGTGCATCGAATAAATGGCCCAGTTGTAAATTACGGCGCACAATTTTTATGGTCAAATAACAATTTTGTACTGAGAAAATAGATATTTCATTGTGATCAGGATTAACAATCCCCTATTATCATCCACAACAACAATGATTCCACAACTGCAAAACCACTCTTTACTCATGTTTGTGGTCGGCAACAATGCGCCAGGATAGTTCTCACTGTGCTTCTTAAGAAAATGCCTGCTAGTTCGAACCTCCGTGTCCTGGAACGTACGCCGAAAGATCCAGAACTTCGAAAATTGAGATCAATGGACATTTCTATTACAGGAACTGTGACTCTTTCTCTCCTAGGAAGACAGAAAGGGTCCGCTGGGACTAATAAAAACACTAATAATTATCAGACGGGCCCACGTTACTTTTTTTTAAATTTGCAGAAGTTTTAGTGTTTTAACCCTATTAGGTTGGAATAAAAAGGTATAAAGAAATCATAGAACAAGTAAGTATTTGTGAAACACGAGCAGGCTCCAACCGCCCCCAAATTCAAAGGGGTATCAAGTCCATTTTTAAAACTGACCTTCAGGTTAAGCATCATAGACTGAAGCAATAGGATATTCTAAATAAAAGAGAAAAGCAATAAGCGGGGGAGGAATGAATAGTATAACCGATTATGACTAGTAACCTTAACCCTAATATGTTGTAAAATATAAAATGTAAACTTACGGCCGTGGACGATTTTGCTAGCCATAGTGACACTTTTGGCAATGGCTTGGGCATTTTTAGTCTCAATATCATTTTTCGCTGCTCCTGGGATAGTTCTCATATCAGGATTGAACTTGGACTTAGCAAACATATGAATTATTTCTGTACAGGTGGATACCTTTCATTTGAGCCTAACATCAATGGTCTACGTCTAATGGAACTGGAGACATTTACAGGTTGAGAACTTTCATTTAAGCTAATTATCAATGCTCTATACGACCAATAGAACCGCAGATATAGCGTGTACAAGCTTATTTGCCTAAAACCCCAATTATCGCCCATTTTGGTCAATTTGACCAAATCTGATCAAAACTTCCAAAAGGCACATCTACAGGTCGAGACCTTTCATTTAAGCTAACAACCAATGATCTGCGACCAATGGAACCGGACATATGGCGTGTACAAACAGGCGATGATGGACAGACGGACGGAAAGACGGACACACCAAACCTATAGGCTTCAATCCGAAGGTTGGGGCCTAAAAAACGCTACAAAAACTCCAGATTTACAAGAAACATATTTACATGTGGGTACACGAGAACAGGGGTAAACTATATACTTGTAAAAGTGTTTAAACGCTTGTATGCTGCCTTATTAAAGTTGAAAATGTTAATGTTCTTTATTTATAATTTATTTCAATAAAATTGCCGTTGAAACGATGCACTCATCTTCAAAGGTTCTAAAATCTGAACTGACTTATTGGTTCTTCAATAAGCCAATTCGCACTTTGACTTTTTGGAATTCGTTTGGGATAAGGGTATAAAGAAATGACACAAAAAAAAAAAAAAAAAAACGGCAAAAATCAACAAAATTCTATTTTGCCAGAAACATATTCACTTAAAGGGACTGAATAATGTGTAAAATAGTTTTTTAAAAGATCGCATGATGGCTTTATAAATTTGAAAGTGTACATGTTAAAAACAAATTAGAATTTTGGTTTTTTTCCTTGTCATTTCTTTATAATTTATCCCAAAAAACTGCAGTCGAAACAACACCTCCACCGGAAAGACTCGAAAGTTCGAATTGGCTTATGAAAGAAGCATAAGGCCAGACCACAATTAATTTACCTATATGTTTCTTTATAGAATTTCAAAATCTGACTTCTTCCACAACATTGCTGGGGAATCAAGCTTTATTAAATCCTTCAAACCCTTGAGAAGGCAAAAAAAAAACAAAAAAAAAACACCACAATATTTGGAGGTTGACCAAATGGATTTTTTGTTATCTCGCATCAAATAGGAGCACCCATGGATCTCGAGATCGCTTGATCACACGAATAAATTATTGAACTTTGACGTCATATTTCTCGAAAACAATACGCTTGATTGCAAAGAGTTTATGCATGTCTAGTACAATCCTTTGGGAACATAAGCATGCCACAAGTTTATTACTGATTGCCGGGAACATTCACGACAGTATCGGAAACGTACAGCTGCCATGCAAATAGTCTTCCTATAAATGGGCAATGAAGGAGCAAGTAAGTGTGGTCTTGTTCCATAAGATAACTGTGTGGGCGATAATATCAGTATTATTGTGGTAAGTTGTGGACGTACGTTCTTTTGATTGAAATTAAACATGACAAATATTCTATGAAGAATATAAATCGATTTATATGCGAAAAAAGACGAGTTCATTGCTCTACGCGAAGAAATGCATCCTAATTGAAAAATTATATACCTTTGTTTTCATTTCCGGGTTTACAGTATTTATATATTTTTTCCACTTCAAACCACTCAACAAAACTGTCCGTCGTTATCAGATAGCTTACCAACAGCAAATCCCTAAACTGGCAGTTGAATTGCATTTAAAACAGGTGAATATATAATACTAGTGAAAAACTTGTTAAGAACCATTTCAATAAAACATAAATATAGGTAACAATTTATAAATTTGTTTCGTTTGGTTCTCTTCTTTGTACATTGTTACTGAAAATATAAACAAACAGAATATAATTGATCAATGAGTTCTTAAATCTATTAGTCTTGACATTTTACATAAAATATTTATGTTGCGTTAGATGTTGTTAGGTGTTTGGGCTGTCATGTTCTTGAAAGCAAATAATTTATCACATGATCTGTGGACGGCATTTTTCAACCATA
Organism: Protula sp. h YS-2021; assembly: GCA_949752745.1. Lineage (NCBI taxonomy): Eukaryota > Metazoa > Annelida > Polychaeta > Sabellida > Serpulidae > Protula > Protula sp. h YS-2021. The sequence continues at coordinate 13,274,677 of OX457024.1, read as the reverse complement.
TTTCTACAATTTGATTAGTATCTTGCTTCGAGGATTTGTTAGCTCGCTAGTGTGATTGCTTTTGTGAATTTGAGGTACGAGTTGTTCTTCTGAAGTGCAACTGATTTCTTTCCTATTGAATCGATTAATTGTGTTTGCATTTGTTCTATATTTCTTAACATATTTTTGTCTTTTACTTTGTTTTAGTACGTTTTAAATTGTGTAGTCAACCATGGTTTTTTAAAATAAATGTAACCGTTTAAAAGGAAAATGATGTCAATTACCATATTCACAGTCATTTCACAGAAGACGCCTTTATCTTAACATGTGCCGTAAAGTTGATATAGGTACATTTGTCACTGCTTTTGTATATAGCCCTAATGCCTCGCTCACGTCACTGGTTGCAGCTTTTAGCATAACGGTATCTCTAGGGAAGGATCCCGATTTGATCCCATAAAGGTTCCAGTAAATTTTTGCAACACATTGTTTTAAACTTTGTGTTGGCATCTAGTTTATATTTAAAATGTTTTGCTCTCTCTCTATCAATTCTTTCGTATGTAACATTAGCATTTCCTTGCTTATATTTTGAGTTCTTAGAGGGTTCGCATGGCCCAACTTGCTTATATGTGAACAAATTGTGCTATTTTGTAATAATAAGATATATTGGTAAGATGTTTATCCAGTATGATCAATTCTAGATTAGTTTGATTTATACCAATATCAAGGTAAAACAGGCAGCATATTCCTCCATACTCTGCAACGTGCTTTACGGGCTAGTTTCAGTACAAGCTGCAGATTACGTAGTTCATTAGAAGCTAAATCAATAAATGAAAATATCACGACAGAGAGAAGTAAGATATTATCACTTTCAAAATACGCCGGGTAAAGACAAAATCGTAGAGACGAAAATTATTTCAGTATTGGTCAGTGTAATTAACATTTTTTTCCGTACTAATGCGCCCATTTACCGCCGTGCAAAACATAATCTGCTTACGGTAATAATTACTCTTCACACCGTTTTTTAAGGACTGGTATTGATAAAACATCAGAGGAAAAGTGGTTTATTGGGAACACCTTATCTCGTATTGCATTCCCATTTTAGACTGTTTGCGCCATACAACACTACTGGTGGTGAAATTGCTTACATAAAGGGTGCAGTGGATATTTTTTTCAATCAGGTGGGCGTTTAGCGCACGCGGTCCCTTTCTCTCTCACCGTAGCATTATTAGCAGTGACTTGTGAATACAGACCCAAGTCATTGCGGAGATTGTCCAATTTTGTCAACAATACGTAGAAAAATGGGGCGAAACTGTCGAAATATCTCAGACTTATTGAAATATACGTTAATTAGACGAAGAATATTCGCAGATAAGCGTACCTTTTCATGTAGCGCAATTAAAGCTGCTAAAAATAACATTAAACTGTCGACGTCAATACCCGAGTTTGAAAATATCGAGGCCATTAAATCCTACAGCGATCTTTACAAATTCAGTTTGCAAGCACCAGACTCATTTTGGGGTATCCTTGCAAAATCAAGATTGCAATGGTTTAAAGAATTTGAAGCAGTTTCAAGATGTGACTTTCCTAATGGTGATATAAAGTGGTTTCTTGATGGAAAGCTCAATGTTTCAGGTGATACATTTTGTGTTTTCGTGTAAAATACCAGTTAGATCCTAGGACAGGAAGAACGCAAGAGTCGTCTCGGACTTTCTAGTTGCGAGTCAGCTCCGACTTAAGTAACTTCGTATATCTCTGTCAGACAGCGTTCGAAAAGTCTAGCAAAAAAGTGGTGGTCCGCTTAGTCCCAGCGGACCCTTTCTATCTTCCCACGACAGAAAGGGTCACAGTTCCTGCAATAGAAATGGCCATTGATCTCAATTTTCGAGGCACTGGATCTTTCGGCGCAGGTTCAAGGACACCGAGGCTCGAACTGGCAGGCTTTTTCTTTAAAAGCACACTGAGAAGTACCCTGGCGCATTATTTTCGACCTTAGCGAAACTCCCAAACTGGAGTAAAGCGTGGTTTTGCAACCGTGGATTCACTGTTGTTGTGGGCGATAATGCGGGATTCAATATCCTGACCTAAAGAAAGCACATATTTTTCTCAGTAACAAATTGTTATCTGACCATAAAACTTGTGCGCCATAATTTATAATTGGGCCATTTATGTGATGCACCCTTTCTAAAATAACGCCCTTGATCCTAGTCGTGCGCCGAGATTTGAAAATTGACATCAATGACATTTCCTATTATAGGAACTATGACTCTTGCTGTCATAGGAAGACCGCAACAGTCATCTAGGACTATGGTCCGCTGGGCTCCGGACTTCAAAAGGTTGAGAGCCGGACGGGAAGTCTTGGATGGAGCCCGGCACATATTCGACCAGTTGACTTTGTCGGGCTGGTCTTACCACATCAGCAGAGGCACCCGTTGTCTGTATGTACGTGTGTACGTATGTAAACTTTTACTTAAAATCTTTGCTCTCCTTCAGTTTGGATTGGATTTCTTTCAAATTTTGTACGAATGTTCTCTAGGTAGACTCGTCGTGGAAAATTACTTTTTAGCGACCCACCAAAAGTTGGCCAGTTGGTGGTGATTTAGAATTTTTTTGGTAAGCAATTTTCAAATCCGAACAGTCTGGATTTAAATTTTATACGAATGCTTAATTGTCAGGCATGTCTTGAAATGATTTTTCGATCCATCAAAAATTTTGGACATTGCTAAGTTTCGACCTCAATTTTGGCTAAATAAATGAAAAGTCGGACAAACTGAACACGAGGTGCATAACTACAATACGTGAGGAGCAAATCTGTATAGGATTTGAAATGGGTGTGTTCACCCGTTCGGAGGAGTTGTACATATAGCGTTTATAGTCGAAAAATATGCTAAGTTTCGATCTCAATTTTGGTGTAATAAATGAAAAGTCGGACAAACTGAATACGAGGTGCACAACTACAATACGTGAGGAGCAAATCTGTATAGGGTTTGAAATGTGTGTGTTCACCCGTTCAGAGGAGTTGTACATATAGCGTTTATAGTCGAAAAATATGCTAAGTTTCGATCTCAATTTTGGCTAAATAAATGTAAAGTCGGACAAACTGAATACGAGGTGCACAACTACAATTCGTGAGGAGCAAATCTGTATAGGATTTGAAATGTGTGTGCTTACCCGTTCGGAGGAGTTGTGCATACAAGACAACTAGCCAAAAGCGTGACGGACCGACGGATAAACCAAATCCTATGTCGTCTTCGCCAACAAAGTTGGGCGAGGGGATAATAAACGACTTGGTTATTCCAAGCAACCGTTCTACTCCGCTGTCATACTGACCAACAAAACAGTTTTTTTCATCTATCGATCAGAAATGATAATGGGTATGAGCACATTACAGAAATATTTCACAAAAAAGAAGAAGAAGTTGACGGCCAGCCTGGCTCCGGACTTAAAAAACTCGGAGCCCGACGCGAAAATCCGGAGCCACGGGTTCCCATACTTTTCGAACATTGCTGTCAGAGCTACAAAGCGAGTGCCAATAAAGACTTGTGGGTGGTTGAATTTTGCGTAACATCGCCAAAGAGGTGCCTCAGAGCGAGCGTAGTTGACCTGCATATCGTTATATAGCGAGGATTTGAAGCGGGTACTCCAAACCTCAGTAGCGCCCCGCTTCTTTGAGCTCTCTAGCTCCAAATCAGTTCTTCCTTACACTTACGGGGTATATCTCTCTATTAGAACTACGGCGCCTTCCATTGTTCCGCTAATAGGGGTCAACTTCATTTGATCTGAGACACGAATCCTGCGTACCAGCCCCTATAACTGAAACGTTTACAGAAAGTTTATGCCAAATATAACCTTTTTGTAAAACGGGCACAATTTTTAATGGGCTGTATATCTTTTAGTGGGGACTGGACGTTACGTACCTTTTCCTTTCCGTACCCTGCCTTTCCGCACCCTTTTAAAACCGTTCCGTACCCTTTTTTTGGACGTTCCGCACCCTGCCAAAAGACGTTCCGCACCCAATTTGGCCGAACCGCACCCTTTTTTATTTTCGGCGTTTTCTTCGACTTAAATATTGTTTATTTCATTTTCATTATTATTTTTCGGTAAAAAAAGGATTTTGCACCGCGATCAGTTGTAAATTATCTGATAAATTTTCCAATTGAGTTCTGAAGAAAAGAGCAAAGTTTGCGTTTCGATGACTTAACAAGTTGATTGCAATCAACAATATTGAGGCTAACGTGTGACCACTTCAATTTCTCCCGAATTGAATGCAATTTCAGTATACTGAAGGATTTCATATTCCGACTTGAGTAAATCAGTCCGGTCCGAGCTAATGCCGCCAGCAGTACATTGCACTGAATAAAACTTTGAAAAATTGCAATTTACTGTGATCACTGTAATCCCTCGGGCTAATCTTAACGGAGATCACTACACCGCGGCATATCACCTCTGGTGTATAGCCTGTCTTAGTACATGTAATGCCTGCCTCTGGCGAGTAAATCCGTTTTGGGGGAGTAAGCCCTGTCTTTGAACGTTAAGTTATTGTCTCAGGGTATAAATGATGGCTGTTATGATCTCCGTTAATCGTCTCCCTCATCAGAGTAAATGGCGTATACTTAAGTTTTATTCAGTTCATTGTACTGCTTGCAGCATTTACCCAGAACTGACTTACTCAAATCGTAATATAAAGTCCTTCAGAAGATTAAAATTGCAGTCAGTGCTGAAAAATGAGCTAATCAATATTGGTCATCAAAACGCAAACTTTGCTGGTCTCTTCACTACTCAATTTGAAAAGTTATCGGATAATTTACAACTGATCAGTCTGCAAATCTATTGTCCCGAAAAACAAGGTTGAAAATGAAATATAAAAAAATAAAACTTGAAGAAAAGGCTGAAAATAAGAAAGGGTGCGGTTCGGCCAAATAGGGTCCGGAACGTCTTTTGGCAGGGTGCGGAACGTCCAATAAAAAAGGTGCGGAAAGGCAGGGTACGGAAAGGAAAAGGTACGGAACGTCCAGGAACCCTTTTAGTTCTTCGTTAAAGTGCAGAAGAGTCAGCTCGCGCATTCACGATTCAAATATTTGTTCACGCTCCGGCTTTTAAATGTCAGGTGACCAAAATCAAGTGACCAACAATTTTAATGAAAGGGTTATAGATTATCTGTGTAAACTGTATACTCAAATAATTAATTGCTGTAGAATTAGGCATTCATTTATTCTGTACACCCACAGTATTTAAATTTCAACTTTTCGCATGTTTTTGAACTATCAGTTCAAAACTGCAGGTAATTGCAAAATTTATTGTCATTTTTTTAACATAATAAACTATGCTCCCTGTATGCAAGCAAATGTCAATAACTGCGGGAGATTTGTGATTATTTCACTATTCTTTTCTTTTAAAGAAAGCTTGAAACAGATGTTGTTTATTATAACCGGTGTACTTTGAGGGCCTTTAGCAAGTGCCAAGAAAGACTTGTTAGACCCCAACCCTTCAGATTGGGGCCTATAGGTTTGGCGTGTCCGTCTGTCCGTCATCGCTTTATACCCCTATGAATTTGGGGGGCAGTTGGGGCCTGCTTGTGTTTCACAAATACTTACTTGTTGAATCTCGCATAAGATTGCCACAGAGGTGCCTCAAAGCGAGTGCAGTTGACTTGCATATCGCTATATAGCGAAGAATTGAAGCGGTACGTGGAAACCCTGTAGCGTATCGAATTTTGAAAATTGGCTACCTATAAATTAACCTCCCCCCCCCCCCCAATTTTGGTGGATGGGCAGAAAAGCAATTTTTTAAAGAGAGGCCTTCGTAGTAAAGATTTGTGCAAAATTTGAAGGCAATCCCCTCAAAATTGTGGGAGAAGAAGCATTTTGAAAATTGGCAACCGAAAAATTTTAAATGACCCCCATCCGGCCAATTTTTGGCGGATTGCAAAAAAAAAAAAAAAAAAAAAAAAAAAAGAGAAAAGAAAAAATAATTTTTTCCAAGAGAAGCCTATCTAAAGAACAGCCTTTAAAATTTGAAAGAAATCCAATCAAAATTGAGCTAGAAGAAGCATTTTAAGTAAAAGTTTACACTGTATAGAGACATCGGATACCCCCTCTACTGATGTGATAAGACCGTCAGCGTGTCTAAATAGTGGCTTTGCATTTGTTCAGCACCTTCATTTTGTCAAGGTTTTTTGTTGGTTATTAAAACATACTTTATTTATTGTCAAATCCAGGAAATCCCCCCCCCCCCACCCCCACAGCTGAACTCCCCATCGTAGGAATACCTCCTCCCCATCCCCAAACACAAACGTTTTAGCGAATTCATTCTTCTTCTGTGATCAATTATTTTTGAAAGTTATTTTGACCTTTTAAAAAATTGGTTCATAGGTAACCGATAATCTAGGTAACGCTTTTAATGCTTTGCACTTAAACCCACTTGGGTTGGATCTTTTAAAATGGTTTCTGTAGTAGATGAACATTGTAATTCCAGATGAAAGTGCAACTCACATTTCTTAAAAATGAGATATCTTGTGAAACATTTTAAAAGTTTAATTTAAAATATGTCAACGCAGCCCGAACGTAAACTAAGCAGCAAAAGGGGATATTCCCCTGGGGGTTACCTCCATGGGGAAGTTTTCAGGAGGTTGGGTATTCCGTAGTGGGGGAGTTTTCCGGTTCCAATCTTAAGAGAGGTGGGGGAGGGGATCCGGTCTTAACAAGTTCCTTATCTATCCTAGACATTCTCGGTTGAATATTTTTGAAACTTGGTCGGGTTTTGTGTGTTCAGTGCGAGAAACAGAATGTGGTCTGTGGCAGCTTTACATGTCAGCTGAAGATGGTTTACATTTTATGCTTTCTTTACAGTTAATTGTGTGGACCGACATTATGCGAGAGATCCAGACAGGATCGCCCTCATTTGGGAAAAAGATGAACCAGGGCAGCACGAAAACATCTCGTATAGGTAAAAACAACAACATTGCACGAGCGAGTTCTGTTACTCTTGTTACGTCACGTGTCACTTTATAAATAAGCAACAGAAATACATGCACATGGGATCTAGTAATGTCACGTTTGTTTTGCGTGATGACTTCATTCGTAGCCCCATTTGAAATAGAACCATTCTAGGGTACGTTATATTGCCTTAGGTTTCGTGAATCAGAAATTGGACAACATACACAAGGGCGGTAGGCCAAAGGACTTGATTTGGCAGCATAAAGCAGGTCAAAAGCTTTTGGATGCAGCTGGCAACTTGGAATGACTGTTAACAACATTTTTAAAGAATTCGGTGGCCAAAATGGTCCAGTTTACCTTTCATTTCTTATTAGAATAACACAGATTTTTTTTCTAACTTTGAGTTCAAGTGTGTGATGTGGATAGAAAAATCAACATTGAATTTACTTTACTGCAACCGATAGCCCCCAATCCAACTTGTCACATCGGTGGTTGTAACTACTTAAACTGTACGTTATTTTACAGAAAGTTTCGTTCCTCACTTGAATGAACAAGGGTTATGGCCAAAAATCCGCCATGTACTGAGATAAAATGAACAGTAATATCTGAAAAAAAACTCGTTATTGAGAAGTATTTGTTGATTAAGTGTTGTCTAAGTAGTGGCTAATTCAAGTGCATTTGCCGTAAATAAGACTAGAAGAGACAGCGATTAACTTGGTGTACGTCACTTTGTCACGTCTTTAAGTGCAGCGTGTATTTTCGGTGACAGTGAAGTGTGTTAAGGAGAAAGTTGTACCTGAAAGGTCAGCGCCTGTCTTTGAAACAGTGTGGGCCCTGTGAAATCTAATAAATTTTCATATTCTACATGTTAGTTTTTGCAACCGTGTCAAAAGTCGTTGGCCTGCCGTCCAGGGTTGGCATGGTCAAATCTCAGGTGGATTTATCCGGATAAATCCGTCCCGGTCAATTCTCCAAAAGTGGCTTTTTCTGGTCAATTGTGGTCAATTCTTACAAGAGACATAAAAACAGCTGAAATACTCAGAAAACTTATATTTCATCTTTTGAAATTATCCTTAAAATAATTAAAATTCTCTTTGAAATATATGTAATAACTAAAATATAATAATTATATAATAGTAAAATTATATAATGATTATATAATAATTATAATTATTCAGCTTTAATTCTGAAATATTTTATTCTAAATTACAGACTATTTCTTATTACAAAAATAAGAACTGGGTTGCCTTTATATATATTGAGTTGACGTGCTCTGGAGACAATTAGAACAATAGCGTAGTCATTACATGACGCTTGACGAGGAACAGAGAAAACACATGTTTACATAAAACATGTTGCGCGATGGCTTAAGCCGACATACTCCAGACAAATAGCGATTAAAATGCAGTTGAGTGACACAGCAGAGCACAAGTACCTATCTGCGTTGTTTAAACAAACTCGATTCTGCTGACCACGGTTGTAAATAAATACTCGTTATGGTTCATGACTTATCATCTTCATTTGTAGACTAGTTGTCTTCAATACCTAAAGGCTTTCCGTTTACTGATATGGAGTACTTGTTTGCATGTCAACTTGGGAACGTTTGAAGGCCTGACAATTGACCAGAACAGGGCAGATTTGACCGGATTTGACCAGAAAAAGGCGGGTAAATCCAGAAAAAACTACTGGCCTGGTCAAATCTGGAAAAGGCCGTCCTTTTCCCAACCCTGCTGCCGTCTGACTTGGGTGATAGCGAAATCAAGGGTTCTGTGTCATCATGCGCGGTACACTAACCTCTGAAAACAGGGGTCCTGTGTCGTCGTGCCTCGTTATGCCAGCATCTGAAGTCAGGGGTCCCGTGTCGTCCCGCGGTACACCAGCCTGTGACATCAGGGATCCCGTGTCGCCGTCCCGCCGTACACCAACCTCTGATGTCACAGGTTCCGTGTTGTCCCGCGGTACACCAGCCTGTGACATCAGGGATCCCGTGTCGCCGTCCCGCCGTACACCAACCTCTGATGTCACAGGTTCCGTGTTGTCCCGCGGGACACCAGCCTGTGACATCAGGGATCCCGTGTCGTGAGATTACAGGGATACCAAACCAACTTTTAGGATTGTCTGGAACCGTATTATCTAGATACCCTGACGTTTTGTTATGAAAAAAAAAACATTGGTTTCTGTGCTTCCTAGGAAGTTGTATGGCATGATGAACAAGCTGGCCAACACGCTGAAAGGCCACGGCATCGAGAAAGGTGACCGCGTAGTGATCTACATGCCCGTGTCGCCGCTAGCCGTGGCCGCCATGTTGGCGTGCGCGCGCATAGGAGCGCCACACAGTGTCGTGTTCGCGGGCTTCAGTGCCGAGGCACTCGCCTCCAGAATACAAGATGGTCAGTCTCTTTTTCTATTATTTTTAGTTCTTTTTGAACACGTTATTGGTGCTTCTCTTGACATTGGAACTTTGTGTTAAAACAAGATCATACTTGCATCTTCTTTTGTTCTTTAAATGTATTTAATTAGAAAATCAACTTTGGCAAACAGTCGTTTCTGCCTTGCAGGCTGTAGGCAGTTATATGTTTTTGCGCCTTGTAAATGAACTGAAGGAAGTGTTGTGTTCACGCGTTGTTGCTTTTTATGAACGGTACAGATAGGTGACGTTGATGAATTGCTGTAGCTCTACAGAGAAAATTCGCACGGCAAAAATGAAGTCTTGTGTTTTATAAGTAATGCTTGTTAGAGCGCAGGGGTAGCATACCCCGTTATGTGAGTGATCGATGGTGGTTTACCGCCTTCGGAAACTACACACAGCTTACCAAGGGGGGCATGGCTGGGGGACTGTTGGGGGTCATACTCATGTAATATGGAAACGAGCTGTTCATCTGTGTTCAGGCTGCAGTTTTTTTTTTTTTTTGCCTTTGTTTGCAGCCGATGCTGAGACAGTGATCACGTCTGATCAGGGTGTTGTGGGGTGGGGGCGCGGGGGGGGGGGCGCTGCGAGTCATTTACCTATGTTTGCAGCCGATGCCGAGACCGTGATCACGTCTGATCAGGGTGTGCGCGGCGGGAAAGTGATTGAGCTGAAGAAGACGGTAGACGGAGCCGTGGCCATGTGCCCCAATGTCAAGAGGGTGTTTGTGGCGCAGAGGACGGGCGCCAATGTGCCAATGGGCCGATTCGATATCCCGCTGGAGGAGGTGTGTAAGCTGGGCTTTGTGTCTCTGTAAATATCCCACACAGCGGCGTAGTAGTGATTGTGGTGAGACGAACACACCAGAACACAACGGGCTACGGAAAGACATCAGAAAGGGAGAACGAGATTTGTATTGTATTGCAAAGATAAAATATTACGGAATTAAGATTTTACCGTGCCCTGTTACTTTTCTTGTGTGTGTTTTGTTTTGTATAGGAGATGGCAAATCAACCCGGCGAATGCAAGCCGGAAGTGATGGACAGTGAGGACTTCCTCTTCCTGTTGTACACTTCCGGAAGTACAGGGAAGCCCAAAGGCGTCGTCCACACGCAGGCTGGCTACCTGCTCTACACCACGGTCACACACAAGGTAGAATTAACGTGTCATCTCCTTCTAATATAAGATAGCATATATTTTGTCCTAACTGATCTGACCATAGCTGTTTCAAATGTAAATCAATTCTTTGTGTCCTAGTTAAGTGTAAACAAAGTTTTAAATAATTAAGCATATGTAAACATTAATGAATTTAATGTATATATCAATTTGTTTAAAGCAAATCACAATTATGATAAAACAAAAATGAGTTCCACATTTTATATGTTTAATAGACGTTGTGTTGACATATAAATGTGCACGGCTATTGAGCACGTGAATGACGCGAGGCTCGCACTTTTGCCCTAGTTTGTGTTTGACTACCATGAAGGTGACATCTACGCATGCGTGGCCGACATCGGCTGGATCACGGGCCACAGTTACGTCGTCTACGGGCCCCTCAGCAACGGCGCCACTACTGTTCTGTTCGAAAGTACACCGTCCTACCCCGACCCAGGTACTGACAATATACAGCAGTATAATCAAGTGCTGTTGTCACGGTGACATGCAGTATAAGGATGAGTGCTTGAGCAAATTATAGATGATTTTGTTTTTTTTTTTTAACTAACGCAGCAATGTGTGATTCTTGTGTTTCGAGCGTGTCACAGATTCTAACCAGCATCTGTAAAATCAAACACACTTGTACAGCGCAGTTCACTTATTTTGTTGTGTACCGTGAAGAGTGTGCACGTACACGTGTTTATGTTTATGTATGTGTCATGACTGCACACTAGGCAGGTACTGGGAGATGGTGGAGAGGCTAGGCATCAATCAGTTCTATGGAGCGCCCACTGCCCTCCGACTGCTGCTCAAATACGATGACTCGTTTGTCAAGAAGTACGACCGCTCCTCATTGAAAACACTTGGATGCGGTACGCCATTTTCTGACCTTTTTCTAATAAAAGTAAACTTAGAAATTACTCTCGGATGATCAAGAAACACTGATATCTTTGGGGTAAAAAGAACAATGCGCTTTGTATTTTTGGTATTTTTTGTATTTATGTTGAAGTTCCTTTGCTCGTACTGTGATTCATAATTTTTGGTAATATGCCGGTGATCTTGTTGATGCCAAAATTCGACGACCGTGGGTTTGGTGTCATGTCTGTTCGCCGTGTGTTGTGTGTATGCAGTCGGCGAGCCGCTGAACCACGATGCGTGGGAGTGGTACCATCGCGTGGTGGGCGAAGGCAGGTGCCCCATAGCCGACACCTGGTGGCAAACAGGTGAGTCCCACTCGGCCAGCGTTGTAGTAGCAGTGACGTTTGGGATCTGGAGTGTGAGTTGCAAACGCTCCACTTGACGAGATTTTAAGGCCAAATGTGTGTTTCCATTGAACTGATAAAAAACTCGAGGTTCTCTACCAACTCCCTCTAAGACATTCTCCTCCAATCCCTCACCCCTCCCAATCTCCGCGCGCTTTACAAAATCGGGAGTACCTCTCCCGACTCCGTCCCGCCTGTGGAAGGATAAAGACTGTTGATGCGCCTGATGTTGTACACTGGCCGCTCTAGTTGTGTATTTCATTCAGTTATAACCATTCACTCCTTTTAGATGTATTGGTACTTGTGCACCAAGTTGGATAGTGCGATATCCACACTCCTAATGTCAACAAAGAATTACTGAAATTCGTCACATAATTGAATATTGAAAACAATTCTTCTAATTGAAATACGCGGAATCAACATTGTGATTTGTAATTTTGGCCTTTATAGTGAAAAATCGAAACGAATATTGGCATTATGATTTCGCATTTCAGAGACCGGAGGTATATGTATCACCCCTCGGCCATCTGCACCCGATGACGTCATACATCCGGGCATGCCCATGAGGCCCTTCTTTGGTATCGAACCCGTGTTGTTAGGCGAAGGTGAAAAGGTAGGAGAAAAAAACAATATGTTCATAGCAACATTATAATTCTATGAACAAGTTAAATTCAACAATTATTTTACGTCTAAAAATCTGTTATACCGGAGTTATGTATCTTTGAGAGGGAAGTCACTTGATAGTATGTGTTATTGTAGTTTTAAATTTCAGGTGTTACAGCTTGCGTAGAAATTATCCTTCTTGCCAATGCTTTGCTGAACTTCAGGGGTCACCTGCCAAGGTGCTGGTGGGCAACGATGCAGACGGAGCCCTGTGCCTGGCCCGCCCGTGGCCGGGGATGTCACGGACGGTGTACGGAGACCACGAGAGGTTCCTCGACACCTACTACAGGCCCTACCCCGGTAAGCAGCTTGTTCCTCCACACCTACTACCGGTCCTACCCCGGTAAGCAGCTTGTTCCTCCACACCTACTACCGGTCCTACCCCGGTAAGAAGCTTGTTCCTCCACACCTACTACAGGCCCTACCCCGGTAAGAAGCTTGTTCCTCCACACCTAGTACAGATCCCTCCCCGGTGAGCACCTTGTTCCTCCACACCTACTACAGGCCCTACCCTGGTAAGCTGCTTGTTCTTCCACAAACTACAAGCCCTACCCCGATAAGCACCTTGTTCCTCCACACCTACTACAGGCCCTACCCCGGTAATCTGCTTGTTCCTCCACCCCTGCTACAGGCCCTACCCCAGTAAGCAGCTTGTTCCTCGAGACCTGCTACAGGCCCTACCCCGGTAAGCTGCTTGTTCCTCGACACCTGCTACAGGCCTTACCTTGGTAAGCAGCTCGTTCCTCCATACCTACCATAGGTCCTACCCCAGTAAGCTGCTTGTTCCTCGAGACTTGCTACAGGCCCTGATTGTGAAAGATTTTTTATTAAAGGGGCGAACCTTCCACTTCATTGGTTCATATTTGTTTTAATAAAGGTATACGCCAGTGAGGATAAAGGATTTGAAACATAGTATAACAAAGTATTTGAATAATATGAAGCTTGATGAAAAAAGTAGTCCCTTGGTCTATATCAAAATAACAGTGCTTTGGACTTTGGTGACGCGAAGCATTTCTTTTCCATGTTGTTATTGGCTGCTTGATTTACAGTCATGAACTTAACGTTGCGCAGGGTACTATTTTTCTGGTGACGGAGCACACCGCACCGCTGAAGGATATTACCGCATCACAGGCAGGATGGATGACGTCATCAACGTGAGCGGCCACAGGCTAGGCACCGCAGAGGTGGAAGATGTGCTGGTGAGCTGACTGTCAGTTTCTCATATTGTGAAGCGAAATAATAATAATAATAAGAAGAAGAAGAAGAAGAAGAAGAAGAAGAAGAAGAAGAAGAAGAAGAAGAAGAAGAAGAAGAAGAAATGAAAAAGAAGTTGATTGTGGATATATAGAAGGATTAAATAAATGATGTAGTGTTGATTGTTGAATTTCAAAAGGCTTATAAAAAGTCTTCTGTCTTCTGCGGTGCCAGAAATCCGACAAAGGAGCATGGTAAAGATTCGCGCAGTTGTTTTGTAGATACACAGCTTAACACTGATGCGGTTTCTGCTTGTCACAGAATGGTAATCTGTCAATAGTAAGTGGTACCTGGAAAAAGTAGGTCTTATCTGAAGTCAATTAAGAATGGGAGAGATAATTTTAAGATTTTTGTCGCTGAGGGATTTCTGTTGATAAGAAAGTACTCCCCAAGATATGTTGTAGATAAAAGATGTAATCCGATCTGTTTCAGGACGAGCATCCCATGGTGGCGGAAGTAGCCGTTGTGGGCTATCCGCATGACATCAAAGGCGAAGGTAAGCGGCAGGGTCCGCCTCCAGTACGAGGCACCTTCACGAAGAGCTGGAAATGCGGCTTCCCACTCCCCCCTCCCCCCCCCCCCCCCCGCAACTTTCCTGTAATATGAAAAGCTGCAGTTGCAGAACCCTTCGTCAATATTTTTATCAATGCGGAATTTCTGGTTATCGGAATCTGTTGTATTAATGATTTTCTACTTGTGCTTGCGTGGGCGATCAAGAGATGTACACGCTTTATAGTGGAATTGTACACACTTTATAGTGGAATTTCCCCAGGACGTAAACCATTAGCCGCTCTAGTTTCGTGGGTGGATCTGATCCGTCACTGGCTGTGTTTTGTCCGTAGACTAGAATAAAGTGACAGGATATAGGTGACGTGGAGGGTTCAGGCATGAGAATCGGTTGTATTGTACTGCCGTGCAGATGAAGCTTATTGTTATATCGGAGTCAGTGTGTCGATTGGTTGACCTTGACTTTCAGGAATCTATGCGTACATAACGCTGAAGGAACACGTGACCGAGCCTGAGGAGCAAATAGAAGAGGAGATGAAGGGACACGTGAAGAGTAAGATAGCCGCCTACGCCGTGCCCGACATGATGCAGGTGCGCCTAGTGTCACGTGACTGCCGGTCACGTGATCTGCCAACCATCGGTCGTGCGATCGATCCACCACTAATCACGTGATTCATCCACCATTGACCGCGTGGTAATCCATCCGCTGGTTGTATGAGCAACCTACTTCTGGTCACGTGATCGACTAGCCACTGGTTACGTGATTCGCCCACCACCGATCACGTTATCGACCAACTGCTAGTCACGTGACTGACCCACAACATATCAAGTGATTAACCAATTGTTCATCTTTTCTTGCCACAGTAAAATAACGCGTATATAAACGCAGCAACCAGTGCCTTTATGCCTCTGAACAAGCTTGTCTTATTTCATGCTGCCTAAAAAATGAAAATAGCCAACACTGGCAATCTTCCAGCTGTCCCCTCTGGCAAAATATCAATGTTTGAAAACTGTGTGAAGGAAAAAAAAGTACTGACCCTCCCTTCCTAGACATATAGAGACTGATTTTATCAAAAATCATGGTGTGTAAAATGTAAATGTCGCGTTAAAAATGTGAGGGAGGAGGGGGGGCGGGGGGGTGGGGGAGGATGGGAGGGATGGAGGGAGGACACTGCCAAAATATGTTCTAACTTGTGCATAATAATGGACTGTGCTAAAAATTGCAAATGATGTTAAATCGCGTTTGTCTGTTTCTGTTTAAAAATAGTTTTCTTCTCCTTTCAGATTACAAAGGGTCTTCCTAAAACCAGATCAGGGAAAATAATGCGGCGAATCCTGCGGAAGGTAGCGGCGAACCAGGCGGAAGAGCTTGGCGACATATCAACATTGGCTGATCCATCAGTTGTAGAGGGCATCGTGGAAAATCACCTCAAGATGGTTGTCAGACAGACAAACGAAGCATTCAACAAGAAAGGCTAGATACTCCCATTCCTAAGGACAGAGTCAGCTATGGGGGTGGGGTGGTGGTGGGGTGGTGGGGGGGGGGGGGGAGGAGCAGTTTGTGGTACTGGTGTTCAACACGCTTGTAGTGTAACACAGTAACACCGTCGAGTAGTCAATGAGCTTTTATTGCTATCTTAATAACTTGTATTGAAATTCGATTTTTTGGCGATATGTTATTTGTTTGTGTAATGGGCTGTTTACATTCTCCTCCTACTACTCATGCTAAAATACCTCTTGTCTGCGCATGCGCTCCTGAATGTTATCTGTTCAGTCGTAAAGTTCTTTTCGTGGGATATGGTGTGTGATTTTTTATTTGATTTCTATCAGGGTAACTCCGTCCGTAAGTGCTTCGTTTGTGAAATTCGGCAGAAGAGAGACCAGTTCTGGGCCTGCTTAGGAGAGGGGGGGGGGGGGGGTAGGGGCGGGGTGCAAGGACGTTGTTGCCGGTGTATTTGTGAGCGGGTCTATTGTAATTAGTCCCCCGCCGCCACGTAGCGCGGAGCGGGGGCTACAGTATTCGGGTCTGTCCTGCCGTCCGTCTAGCCGTCTGTCTGTCCGTCCGTCTGTCTGACGACACTTGGAAGCACAAATTTGTGCACGCTATCTCTCAGCCGCTATTCAACGCTGGCTTTTGATTTTTGCTACAGTGAAAATATATATATATTGAAGTTGTGCGGCGTAGCATTATTTTTTGATTCGACCAAAAAATGACGAAATGGCGACTTGGTGAAAATAGGCAATGTTTTAGTATTTCTGTTTCCTAGAGTGCAACTTTGTGCAGGCGATATCTCAGCCGTTATTCAACGCTGGCTTTTGATTTTTGCTACAGTGAATATATATATATTGAAGTTGTGCGACGTCGCATTATTTTTCGATTCGACCATAAGTCGTGGCGGGGGACATTCATCAGTTTCACTGATAACTTGTTGATGTTTATAACGAGTACATTTTGGACGGAGGTAAAGGCGAAATTGATTATGGCATACCCCAGTGAACTGCGTACGGTTTTCAAATCAAGTTCCGTATTTTTTTTCACATTTAAAATATACCGGCTAGTAACATGTCAGTCAGGCGTTGGAAAACAAAGTATCCTGTGGGATATCTTGATTCATCATGAATGTGGAGATTTGATACTTGATTGATCATACAGTGAATAGTGTGTAGTTAGGGAGTGTCTATTGTGTACTGATGGGCAGTGACTATTGTGTAGGTACGGGCAGTGACTGTTTCGAGTTAGAGGCGATGGATAGCTTGCTTTTCTGTTGGTTCAGGCGCGACAAATCGCAGGCGTTTTGTACCGATTGTCAATTGTCTGTATTTCTGTATCAGGACAATTATTGTAGCGTCAACTTGAGCAAGACTATGTGAACGAAGCCTTATTTTCAACGAGAGAATTAGATGCTATTCTTCAGTATGGACAAACCGAATGGATTAGTTTACGAGTGAGTTAATGAATGAGTTCACGAATGAGTTAATGAATGAGTTTACGAGTGAGCTAATGAATGAGTTTACGAGTGAGCTAATGAATGAGTTTACGGGTGAGTTAATGAATGAGTTCACGAATGAGTTAATGAATGAGTTTACGAGTGAGTTAATGAATGAGTTTACGAGTGAGTTAATGAATGAGTTTACGAGGGAGTTAATGAATGAGTTTATGGGTGAGTTAATGAATGAGTTTACGAGTGAGTTAATGAATGAGTTCACGAATGAGTTAATGAATGAGTTTACGAGTGAGTTAATGAATGAGTTTACGAGTGAGTTAATGAATGAGTTTACGAGGGAGTTAATGAATGAGTTTATGGGTGAGTTAATGAATGAGTTTACGAGTGAGTTAATGAATGAGTTTACGAGGGAGTTAATGAATGAGTTTATGGGTGAGTTAATGAATGAGTTTACGAGTGAGTTAATGAATGAGTTCACGAATGAGTTAATGAATGAGTTTACGAGTGAGTTAATGAATGAGTTTACGAGTGAGTTAATGAATGCGTTTACGAGGGAGTTAATGAATGAGTTTATGGGTGAGTTAATGAATGAGTTTATGAGGGAGTTAATGAATGAGTTTACGAGGGAGTTAATGAATGAGTTTACGGGTGAGTTAATGAATGAGTTCACGAATGAGTTAATGAATGAGTTTACGAGTGAATTAATGAATGAGTTTACGAGGGAGTTAATGAATGAGTTTACGGGTGAGTTAATGAATGAGTTTACGAGTGAGTTAATGAATGGGTTTACGAGTGAGTTAATGAATGAGTTTACGGGTGAGTTAATGAATGAGTTTACGAGTGAGTTAATGAATGGGTTTACGAGTGAGTTAATGAATGAGTTTACGAGGGAGTTAATGAATGAGTTTACGAGTGAGTTAATGAATGAGTTTACGAGGGAGTTAATGAATGAGTTTACGAGGGAGTTAATGAATGAGTTTACGAGTGAGTTAATGAATGAGTTTACTGGCGAAAGTTAAAGTCTGAATTGAAATCTGTTTCGAATTTATGAGTTCAAGAGATCAAAAACAGAATTTAAGTCTAAGTTTAAGTCCATGTTCATGTCTAAATACAGTTTCGACTTAAGGAGTTCAAGAGACTAGAACTCAGGAGGCCAAAAACAAATAAATTTCAACCCGTCATTCTGCATTCAGGACTGAGGTAAAGAAGTTTTACTCTGACTCAGCGTTTCTGACGTCACGTGGGTAAAACACACAAGGAAAACTTTGGCTGTGAAAGGTTATCGGGTATAAACGTTACTGACGTCACGTGGGTGAAACATACAAGGAAAATTGTGACTATGAAATGTTATCGAGTAAAAGCGTTCCTGATGGCACGTAGGTAAAACACAAAGAAAATTGTGGCTATGAAAAGTTATCAAGTAATAACGTTACTGATGTAACGTGGGTAAAACACACAAGGGCAGTTGTGGCCATGAAAAGTTATCGAGTAATAGCGTTACTAGGAGAAGGCTCCTACAAATAAGATGAAGATGAGAAGAAAACAAGTTAACAAACTCCGCCATGCCTACGACGAGGATGTCAGCTCTGATGTTGAGTCCTAGATTGTTATTTCTCGCTGATATAACCAATTGTAGGCGATGTCCAATTTGGATGGTGTGTACTTTGAGCGATTTGACCAATTTTTAGCGATTTGAATTTTGGGCAATTTTACCATAACCCAGTCCATATATCAATGGTGCTTATAGAGTCATGTATATGTTAGTGTGTAACTGTTCCCGTATTCATGATTTTAATCGCTGTATATTGTTTATAATTTTTAAACTGGTGTACCATTGTTATAGTACACTGTTCTACACGAGGGCTGAGTCAGCCAAACTGTGTGAAGACTTCATTGTTTTTAATTCACTTTTAATGGCTTTTAATACCATTTAGAGTCAAGCAGAACGGATCTTCTGTCAGAGTATATTCTGTTGACATGTGAAATGTTTAATATGTATATGTACGTGTAATTTGTGTATAAAATGGAGTACCAGAATTCAATTGAATTATGTTAGACGAGTATGTGAAAGGAGTCCTTAGGTGTAGAGCCATAGGAAAAGATTTATGGTTATGTAGACCTGAAATATCTAACGGTTTTACCTGATATACCGTACGAAGGAAGCAATATGGAAGTGGCACAGCGATGTGGAAAAGGACAAATCTAAACCGCAATAACTGTGACAAAACCGAAAATATTTCAACACTTTCTTCATTAAAATACACAGGTTGTTCATTTTACAGTATCACCCGGTATCATACATCGCTGCCAACGTCAACGGAAGGCGGGGTCGCGGGTTGTTCTTCAGTCGCCCCCGTGTTGTGTGACACCCATTTCGATTGGACGATGTAGAGAGGGGGGGGGGGGGGTCCTTTGAATTGATTGTATTGGAGCTATTCACTCGAAAAGTTACCACTCTAACAGAAGTAACTGTTGTAAATTAATATATAAATAAACTTGAACGTAGATATAATTATGATATAAATGATTTTTCATTAATCAGAAATAACATTTTTGTGCTGTCTCTGAGTTTTACTTACACCATTGTTTTTTATTCCCCACAGGGGGAATATATGCGATCGACCGCGTGTCGGTCGGTCGGTCTGTCATCAAGAACTTGTTAACACGATAACATAAAAACTGCTGCAGTTATTTTAATGAAACTTGGTATGTAGCTTCTATGGGAACAAACACAGATCGGTATTGTAAATGGGCCAGGTTCGTCCAAGGAAAATGGACCAGCTGGGCACATTGATCTATTTAAATGAGAGATTTTATTGTGTTGATTTTACTGGAGCCTGTCGACACTCTATAAGCCGAAGTTTGGCTCTTCGCGGCGCATTTGACTGTGATGTGAGTCGCCTAGACCCCCCCCCCTAACTATAATGCCAATTAATCAGTGACAAAATTGAAAGTGTACATGCGAACATACATTAAAATGTAAATAAAATAGCCATTGCACTAAAAAGAATATAATAGTTAGTTTGTAAATCGTTGTATTAGGTGATTTAATTACATAAATATATGTTTGAGATCTGTTTAAAAAAGATGCATACGTACGCAGGAGCCTCGACACCCCCTCCCCCTTGTGCGTAGCGTGTACGCACCGACCGTGACCCCCTCCCTCCCCCCTCTGTGCGTACGTACTTCATGGATGACCCTTTAAATATATGATGAAATTGCTTTCATTTTTTTTGAAATTTTGGTATGACTGTTTTTTTGGGTGATTTAGTAAGTAGACCGGGATGGGTCAGCGTCCCTGGACATGCTTTTGACATACCTTCTGAGTTGTAGCGGTGAATCAAACATTCAGCGGCAGTTGGCAGTGCCGAATGTTTGACGTATGGCTTATGCCCAGGAGTAAGCTCTGTCGGTTTTAGTCTGTTCATGACGTAACGATGGTACTTTTCATGTACTGACGATGGTACTTTTCATGTACCGACAGAATACCTTATGAGGTAACGATGGTACTTTTCATTGACTGACAGGGTAGCGTATGAAGTGACGATGGTACTTTTCATGTACACGAGTACCGGCGGATAACTCGTGAGGCGATTCCCAATTGAAAATTCCCAGAAAGATTGCCATCCAAAGTAGCATCGAATGCACGTAGAAAGATATATTGATAAACGTCGGGCATTCAGAGAGACATATAGTTATCGTTAGTTAGTTGTCGTCAGATGGGGATGGGTTAGGAAGAGAGGAAATCGACAATCCACGCATAAGGTCGATCCTGTGGCAGCTCTGTATTGCATTTGTGTTTACAAAAGACTCATATCTTCGTATAATGGGATTTGCCCATACCGATGCTGTTCTGAGCATTTGTGTAAACACAGGGTTACCCGTGGTTGGAGTTAACCAACTGTCTGGCCTAATGCCTTCGAACAGATCTTCGTCAGATTAAGTATCGAGTGAAAAATACAGGCCACAAATATGGGCTTTCAGACATCCATGCATAAAATAGAATTTCTTCAGACAGATGATGGCAGATGATAAGTATTTTGTGCGCTCAAAAATACCTAATTCGTACTCATTCAAAATACTAAAATCCTGTCCAGAACAATCAGCAGTAGAGCTGTATATCTATTTATAGATAAGAAAGGTGCACTTTCTAAGGCTGACCACTATTTTCACTTACATGAAATGTCACTACAATGATGTTTCGGTAACCCTCATCTGTATGGGTGTGTTCTCTGAGAGCTTTTTAGTTACTGCTGGAGAGGACTTGACCGTTATCGAGTTTACGAAATGTACCTGCGTTCGGGACAGTTTTTAGAGCTATTTAAGGATCAATTATGTACATATATGTTACTTGCTCTGTTCGTTGTTAGGTTAGACAAGCTAGTTGCAAATTGAAAGTATTAATTTATATACAATAAATATCTGTGAAGCTATTGGTAGATAGACATACCACGTGACAATAAACAAGAATGTCCAGCACTAGATGTAAAAGCTCAAACGGGACGCGACATTATGGATGACATTGTTGTAAATAAGGTGTTAAATAGTGGTCAAACTAGGAAAATGCACGTTTTTTATCCATATATAGATCTATAGTTTTAATGCTAAAATCTGCGTACTGGCAAAACCGAGTGACAAAATTTCAACTTCACATGCAAAAGCACCTGTCAACTGCAAAATATATTGTTTGGTTAGCTTTAGGCCCGGGGGGGGGGGGGGGGAGGGGGTGGGGGACTAGGTTTGGGTGTTGTCTGTCGGTCTACCTGTCGTCGGCTGTTACTCTCACCCTGATTATCCGTTTCCTACCCAGTGGATAGGTGCGCGTTATTTTAATTTTGGCCTTGTGAAGGTCACAATGACCGCCATCTTGGATTTTTAATTCTAGCTGGGGTTTCTGCTCTCACAATATATATATATCGTTCATAATAATTTGATACACACTTCTATCATCCTTTCTAGACACGTGTTTCGTCTTCTGATTTGTCCTATAACAATATGCTGTCAAGCGGTTTGCTTGAGGCGCTTCTGAAGGCTTATATTTCCTTCCCAGAAAAAAGTCGCAAATGGGGCTTCTTGCATGAGTGAATCATTTTGAGGTTTATTTTATGTGAAGTTTTAGTATTGCATGTAATCAACTTTCAGATCCCAACCTCTTCTTGAAAATTAAAAAAAAATCCGTTAAAATCCTGAATTTTGATAGAATGAGAAAGGATCTAAATGGATCTTACAAATTTAAACCGTTAAACCATATTTTTAGGAAATAAGAAATTCATTCAATGCCGAGTCCCGCAGTTTGAAAGAAAATATGAAGTTCTGCCCGGGCCAGGTCTAATTTATTCGAGAGAGAAAGATGGCGGCGTGTGAACTAAAATATCAGTTTAATTGGTAGAATTTTCAGTACACCAGTCATTAAAGTATTTTATTAGTCCCAACCGGGGGTTTATGGATTGGGCTCTGTCTATCCGTCCGTCCGTCTGTTAACACGCATTCCCCTTGGATGTGTAGGTCATTTGGTCTGATAGTTTACAGGACTCACCCCCATGGTCGTAGCTTGATGTACACCAATTTTTTGGAGGTCCGATAAAAATTTGTTTGTTTTTTTGGCGATTTTTAAGGACATTTTGGTGTTTTCAGTGCTGTTTTTAGACTTTCTTTACGCGATATCTCTAACACAGTTCATCGGATTTTCACCTAACCGTGGAATTAGAGAGACCACATAGTGCACATCATCACGAAGGTTGATTCTGATCAAATATTGTATTTTGAACGATGTTTTCTTTTGAATTTCACTTTGGTGTGTCTTTAACTTTTTGACTGTGCACCCAGTATCTCAGAGACGGCTTATTCGATTTGGTCAAATCTAGCAGGAAGAAAGATCCTACAGTGTAGATGGTCACTGAAGTAGTGGGTCTGTCTGAGGTGACTGACTGGGGCCGGGGGCATGCCCGTTTTGGTGTTAGCAAAAACATTGGCCCCTGACCGGGTTTTATGGGGCTTATGGATTGGGCTCTGTCGGTCTGTCTCCTTGTATCGAATTAGTTTTAAATCTACTCATCGCCGTCTCCGGTTGGGGGCTGTGCTGTCGACGATAGCTTGTTGATTCATGAAAATATTGGATTCTGTTTGTATTGCGAAGAACTGGGCAGGTATGATTCTGAAACAAACGTTCTAAAAGAAAAACCGACATTTTTAAAACTTTAAGGTAGCGTAATTACGCCATGGCATTTTATGGTAATTTTAACTGAAAGTTCTTTTTCAATGTTGGATTAATTGTCAAAATGGTGCTTGAATTGCCATTCCTTGTTCTACTTGACACAAAAATATATGTAGGATTTCTTGTTGTTTGCTTTTCTTTTAATAGATATTGTAATGATTTGTTTCAAGTAACAGATTTATACTAGGACAAAGACATTGGCTTAATCGCTTTTACGAATACGACATGAACACAACGCCACTTCGCACTTCAAGCGAGAAGTTATCAGTGTTTGGGGACATGACACCTTAAGGGCAGCACTGACACCTTAAGGGCAGCAGTACTTTATAGTTCAATATTTAACCTTAATATAATAAAGAGTTAATTAATGAAGAGCAGTAAGATGGAATACAAATTCGTGGCATGCTATATAGTATTCGTAACGAGCCAAACTCTCGTCTACGGAGATGTCTGCACACAGGGATATAGCAATTGCGCATGTACTGTTCATAACGCATACCTGACTTTGCACCCAAAGGAGAAAGAAAACCAAAATATAGGCGATAGGTGAGGTGGCATATGTTTTATTGTGATTTAACATATAAAATATATGGGATATTTCAATAGATAAAATTAGTATACCATATTGTGGGGTTCATTCTCATGTACATGTGCTTTTGTTTTCGTGTACCCAAATTGTGGCGTGACATATGTCGTTTTCCGCTGCAGCTGAATGAAATTATTACCACTTGCGATCAAATTTCACAATGAAACTTTTTTCCTCATATTGTTCAGGTTTCTAGACCAGCCTACTAAGTCGGGCACGTTGTCATATCAGTAGAGGGGCATCGGTCGTCTGTGTGTATTCTTCTTCTCCTTCAGTTTTGATCGAATTTCTTTCAACTTTTGTACGAATGTTTTCTAGGAGGCCTCTCTTGAATCTTTTGGTGATCTGCCAAAAATTGGCTAAATTAGGGCATTTAAATTTTTTCGGTTGCCAATTTTCAAAATGCTTCTTCTCCCACAATTTTGATCAGATTTTCTTTAAATTTTGTACACACATTCTCCAGATAGACTTCTTTTGAAAAGCTTTTTTTGCGATCTGCCAAAAATTGGCCAAATAGGGGGCATTTTAAATTTTTTTGGTGTTTAATAGTTGGATCTCTCTGTGAAAATTACTGTTTTTGGTATTCCACCAAAAATTGGTATAATGGGGGCATTTGCATTGTTTTGGTTGCCAATTTTTAGAATGCTTCTTCTCGAACAATTTTGATCAGATTTTCTTGAACTCTTGCAAGAATGTTCTGCATGTATGGCTCTCTTAAAAACTTACTTTTTTGGCAATCTGCCAAAAATTGGCCAAATAGGGGGCTTTTTGTAATTTATTTGCGTTTAATTTTGAAAATTCCTCTTCCACAATTTCTTTCCAATTTTTACGGTTGTCCTTTAGCTAGGCTCCTCTTGAAAAGTTACTTTTTGGCGAAACGCCAAATATTGGCCAGATTGGGGGCATTTAAAAGTTTTTGGTTGTCAATTTACAAAATGCTTCTCCCACAATTTTGAACGGATTATCTTCAAATTTTGTAGAAATGTTTACTAAGAATACGTCTCGTGAAAAATTAGCGGAGCGGGGCACTATAGTATTTGGGTCTGTCCGTCCGTCCGTCTGTCTGGCGACACCTGGAAGCAAAAATTTGTGCACGCGATATCTCAGCCGTTTTTCAACGCTGGCTTTTGATTTTTGCTACAGTGAAAATATAGATATTGAAGTTGTGCGACGTTGCATTATTTTTCGATTCGACCAAAAAAAATGACGAAATGGCGACTTGTTGAAAATAGGCAATGCTTTAGTATTTTTGTTGCCAAGATTGCAACTTTGTGCACGCGATATCTCAGCCGCTATTCAACGCTGGATTTTGATTGTTGTTACAGTGAAAATATATATATTGAAGTTGTGCGATGTTGCATTATTTTTTTATTCGACCAAAAAATGACGAAATGGCGACTTTGTGAAAATAGGCAATGTTATTATTTCTGTTGCCTGGAGTGCAACTTTGTACACGCGATATCTCAGCCGCTATTCAACTTTGGCTTTTGATTGTTGCTACAGTGAAAATATATATATTGAAGTTATGCGACGTTGCATTATTTTTCGATTCGACCATAGTTCGTGGCGGGGGGAATTCCTCAGTTTCACTGATAACTTGTTTAAATTTGTGCAAATGTTCTTTAGGTAGCTCTCTCTGTAAAATCACCTGTTGCGATCGGCGAAAAATTGGCTAAATGGGTGGGGGGGCCTTTTTAAAATTTATTGCCGTTCAATTTTCAAAATGCTTCTTTTCATGCAATTATGATTGAATTCCTTTCCAATTTCGCACGAATATTCCCTGGGTAGGCCTCTTTTGAGAAAGTACTCTTTTGTTCGAATGTTCTGTACTTACGGTTCTCGTGTAAACTTACCCTTTTTGGCGATTCGACCAAAATTAGCTGAATAGGAGTATTTTCTTTAACTTATTGGCGTTTAATTTTGAAAATGCTTCTTCTCCCATGATTTTGATTGAATTGCTTTCCGATTTTGTATGATTCTTCTATAGGTAGTCCCCTCTTGAAAAATTACCTTACTTTAGCGATCTGCCAAAAACTGGAAGCTGGTCCGAAATGCAAATCGCACATCAACACAAGTGAAATAAACATGCGCAATGGTCCGAATAATAACTGCGCATCAGCACAAGTTAAATAAACATGCACAACGGTCCTAAATGCGAATCGCGCATCAACGCAAGTTAAATAAACATGCGAACTGGTCCGAAATGCCAACTGCGCAATAACGCAAGTTAAATAAACATGCGCACTGGTCCGAAATGCCAACCGCGCAGTAACACAAGTTACATAAACATGCACACTGGTCTAAAATAAGAAACGCGCACCAATGCAAGTTAAATAAACATGAGCGGTGGTCCGAAATGTGTATCATGCAAGCTAAACAGATATGCGCGCAATGGTCCGAAAAGTGAAACACGTATCAACACAAGCTAAACAAACACGCGCACTGGTCCGAAATGCGAATCTCGCATCGACGCAAGTTAAATCAACATGCGCACTGGTCCGAAATGCAAAAAACATACCAAAGCGTTAAAACTTAAGTAATAATGTTTTAGTCGAGGCAAAAGTAATCACATGTGTTTGGTCATATCACCATTCACTGGTCGTTTCTGCTCCTTGAAATAATTGTGTATGTCCGACCAACAGTACACGTTTGTGGATACAATTTCTATACGTTGCTCGAAGGAATCTCAAGTAGAATACTCAGTATGTATGTATGTATCGGTCTATGTTCGGGTCCGCTGCTAAATCAATTATTTTGCTAGCTCTTTGCCACTCGATCTCCTCTTTTGAAGCCTGATTTGTCAGGGAAATTCCCTTGCTCATGCACGCTGAAATTGGTCTTATCGTTTTCGTAACCTGGGACTTTGTCCTTGGTCAAAATTGTACAATGTGACTACCAGTTTTTGGCAACCATACAGGCTTGTTCATAGATTCACTAGATCTCGACTGGTCACAAGGTCGCAGGACATTTTTGTTTCATTTCTACACACGTAATAATATAATATGTAATTATTGATCTAAGATTTATATACTGATAATCAATTTTAGGGAAACGAAAGTGTTGTTTTTATGCAATGAAAACGAAGGGCATGTACTTAAAACAGATGAAGATGAATATGGCCTTGTAAGTTCTATTTCGATTACGTATTCTTTATTTAACCTGTGAAATTGAATGCGGAAAGCTTAGCTTCATTTTATCTTCGACAAGAAAAGTAATGCAATACATGTACAACACTCTAGCTTGATGTGATGTTTTATCACAGCTCTCTGCAAAGTGAATAACGTAAAGTATTTCTGTTGATATTCCTCTTGCATTTGACAAAAAACGCTGACGGAATAGCAGTAGCATGTAACTTACATGATTAAACGATTCCCAGTGTGTGGCTTGCTGTTGTAGCTTGTAGATCGTTCTCCTGTTATTTGAGATATACTTATTCCTTACATAATAAAACGACTTCCAGAAGTGTGACTTCCTGTTGTAGCTTGTAGGTTGTTCTCCTGTGATTTGAAATACATTTGCTCCTTACATATATTCACCATTCCGAGGAAAATTTTTGATACAGTGCTTTAAAAGTCGCCAGCATCCGTCTGGCTACGGTACTGTCTAGAAAGCGTTTCCTGCGCTGAATAATGTAGCTTAATATAACCAGGTGTTTACTTTATCTACGAAGTATGCCTGCCTCGATGCTTTTGGGAATAATGCCACTTCCACGACTCCAGCTCCGGATGAAGGGATCAACCATACACGAGTTTACCTGATCATAGGTATCGGAGTTGGTGTTTTAGTTATAATGTAAGTTCATTCATGATGTTTTCATTTAATTAATTGGAAAGGGGCTAATAGAAAAATGAAATTTATTTAGTATCTAACATATATAGATATCTACAATCATACTGAGGGTGTAAAGAATTGCATTTTAGATATATCTACTTACTAGAGATAGTTGCATAACTAAATCTTAAAAAACGGCATTCCCTCTCCATGAAGATGTAGTACGGTAATTCAACAGAACGGAGTGTTTACTCCAGACAAATCATACTTGCAGTAAGCAACAGATTATCAGTAATTTACGCATTGAAGTTTTACTTGTTTTCATATAAACTAATAGGAAATATTTTTGTATACCACACGAGACATTTGTTCAACCCGAGCTGGTGCCATTAATTCTACTCAATACATTATTTAGAACCAAAGTAATCCACTAAATTAAGTATATTCATTGTTTGATTTTAGATTGCTCTGTACTCTCTTATGTCGGATTGGATGCAAAGGTTGCAATGTTTACCTTAAGCCTGGGTAAGTGTTATAACTGATGTAAGCAAAAGCCACCTATAGATAGACTTGAACAATGATAAAATATTTTGGTACGTACTATTACCGGGCAGTAGTCACAGATATGAATGGTATAAATGAATGCCATGTTGTTCGAGTTATACGTCCATACTTACTGGCCATATTGTTAGAGTTATACATTCATTCTTCTATGCCATGTCAGAATTATCTATTCATTCTTCCATGCGATAATGTCAGAGTTATACATTCATTCTTCTATGCCATATTGTTAGAGATACATCTATGTTTCCATGCCACATTGATCCATCTTTGCACTCCTTACCAACCAAGAGAATTTCTAAGAGATTAAGCATATTGTTTGCATGAATAAAACAAAGATTATACTAAAAACCTTGTAGTTACTTGATTATTGTTAATTAGAAATATAAATATATTTTTCATATTGCATTGCATTCAGCTAGTGTCCTTTCTTATCGTAGATGCAGACTTTGTTAAGAGCAGCGATTGGTTTGAAAGTACCTCGCACATACGCCACACACTGGATCTATTATGTTTAGAGCGCGCTGCTGTAAAAATCAAATGCAAAGACAATGCCACAAATTTCACTCCAAGAACAGAATTATTTGAAATTAATTGGGTTCTGTAGATTTTCTTCTTATCGGGTTGGATAACTGAAAAAAGGATGCAAATGAATAAATCCTACAATAATATCGTGGCGATGTATTTTATGAGGTGTGATGATATGAAGCGTTCTTATGTTTTTAAGCAATGCATTTATCGATAAAAGTATTGAGAAACGTCTGATGATGATACGAAATATTGCAATAAAATATTATTGTCAAGGTTATCAAGAAGAATGATTCCCGGTTAAGAAAAAAGTGTTGACAAAAGAATAGTAAGATCACATGTAGTTACCTCGTGAAAGCACATACTTCTTGTTTTCGCCTTTTGTGTAGAAATAAATCATTAAGTCGGGCTTCAATATAGGAATGTAAGTGCTGATGGCTTAACGGAAGCAGTCTAAGTATATATGCCGTGTTTTTGAATCATTCCAAAACATAAGTTTTGCATCTTACATTGTTAACAAGCTTACATATATTAGAAATATCTATTTTTATACCTGGAAATAGCATAAGTGGTATTTCATTGAAAAAGTATTACTTTTTTCATTTGTCGTTCAAAATACAAAAAAAATAAAATAGATTAAGACGTTTTTAATTTTGCCAAATACTTTTTACAAGAAAAATATCTATTTAGCCAAAATGTGAGCCTGCTAACCTCGGGTTATGAAAAATATGTCACAAAGGCAGAAGGAATTTTGAAAATTGTCAAGGAATCACAACGGTCGTTATTTTTCAAATTCTGGATATCATTTCTTCTTTGAAAAATACTAAACAATTAGTGACCGCAAAAGGTATGTAACGCACTGAGGAAAGATTTTCGCCATATTTGGCATCGTTCTGAGACAGTGAGTAATAATTGGCCTATTTTGGCGTAATCCAGACAAAATCCAGAAAAGTTTGTGCTCGAAATCCTCAGAGAAAACAATGTCAACCTCATTTTCGGACTGAAGTGAGATGAACCTGAACGTTAAAGAGCAGCAGTAAAGTGATCGAGGACGAGGTGATATAAGCGATTCCTTGACCTAAAATTTATGTATCTCTGTGTCAACATTACGAACATAAGGAAAAGCTGTCTTAACTTACACCTTCACGACCGTTACTTTCAAGATCAAAGGTAAAATGACCATCAAAAATTCAGCGTCTTTGACCTCAGTTTCAAACTACAACTTCGATACAATGACCTGGACCAAGATCTTGAGTTCCTACGTTAGTTTTATGTGGTTTCATTTTCTCTTAGGGCTTTAGAAATAAAGCAATTTTCTTTTATTTTTGAAAATCTACGTAGCACAAATAAAAGAAATTTTGAATCAAAACACCTAAAACATTCCAAAAGCGTTACAGAAACTTGAAGCTTCTGGAGACAAATTACAGTTAAGGCAACAGGTTTGGCACTGCTTTTCTAAAAAAATGGAGCAAAATTTCTTGACTATCGCAGCAGTTTAATCAATAGAATCATTTGATGTTAAGTTCCTACCAGTTATAAAATATCAATGGAGACCCCTGACCCACTCCCACGCCAACATATTTACAAAAGTGCGACACCTCAAGCTACGGGACTGTTTTACGAATATACTTATTATTTCAATATCATCCATGTGTAATATAAAATGTTCAAAGCAAATGGTGTCGTAAAACTTATCTTGTTCAGAACTACGATAATAACGCAAATTTTAATATTTAATAAAGCAGTAATGAAGTCAAAATAACCCTTTTTGCTTATATGGAATTGTGTCATGATGTAAAAAATTTTCTCAGTTAAATAGAATTGAGAGGACACCTGGTTACAAGTCGTCAGTCGCTAGCCACTCTAATTCAATTACCAGTTATTTCCAAATTGTTTTATGAATCTTCATGCGGTCTAGTTGTATATCATCTCCTACGTAAACTCTAATATCTAACGTTAAGGTATTATTAATAAGATACTGTTATCGTTATGAATTAATATTGTAAATTATAGAAAGGTGCTGTCTATTTTTCTTTGATCTAGAATTAAATGCAAATTTATTTTTCACCTTCTAAGATATAATAATGTCACGTTTTATATACATAGTTGACCGCAAAGTTTAAATTCTGGAAGTATCAAATGTGCATGCGGTATAGAAATGAAATGCTTGCTTAATTTTTATATAAACGCTTTCAAGCAATACATGCAGTGTCTCTGCCAGGATGTGGTCCCAACACTAGACAATAAAGTACGTCATGTGACTTATAAGAGGCTTATTTTGTATACCAAGGTATTCACGATAACATCACACAGAGTTCTTTCGTTTCTGTATAAAGATTACTTGAACATAGTTTTCGTTTTTTTGTTTTAAATCATTTGTTTAGCAAAATGATTGATTTTTAGGTAATTTATGTATGTATAATGAGAAGAAATATTATGGGGAATTATTGGATAATTTACACATGCTTCACTGTTATCTGCATAACAAAAGGAAACACATGCATACCTGGTTATGAAAAATGTGAATGCAATGAAATTGACGGGCGTTTTGTTTTGAAGCCAGCAGAAAGCAATGAGCCATTTACTGGTGACGTTAACAGGTAATGCGCTAAGTCGTACTGAATGCTTTTCATTCATTGAACGGTTGATAATAAGTCACTGACAGGTTATGTTCGAACGGCCATCTCCTTCTACACATAGTATCTTGACGTTAGAAGAAAAATGTGTAATGGCGGACACAAACACTGTTAATCTATTTACAATGTGATATTTCTATTTTTACGGAATAATGGGTCTGCATTGGCCACTCCCCATACGGCATTCGTGTCCGCATTTCTGCGTGGCAGCTATGGAGTGACGGTGCTGAGTGGGAACAGATCCGTCATATGGAGAAGAACATCAATGTTTGTGACCACGCACAAGCACATTAACCAAAGTCTCCGGTAGCAGAAAAAATCCCCTTTCATCTAAGTGGTGACATTTCCTGTGCAAACAAGGCACTTGATTTATATGAAACCAATGAAATTAAAATTTTTTAGAATATGTAGATTTGTTTATTTGTTTAATTGTACAACAATACACTTATTTACTCAGACTGTGGCATTTACTAAAAGCAATAAAATAACTACTATCCATCTTTCTGTCTGTCAGACATATAGGTGTGCTAAAAAACTTTTAATTTAAATTTAGATTAAACATATTTGCCCCTCATCAGACTTTTCAATTACTTTAAAATGCCCGATCTTCTATTAACAGACTATATACTAAGATATTAAGGCTGACATCTCGTTCAAATAATGGCAATCGTTCAGTTATCTTAATGAAAGAAAAACATAAGCCTTTTTGTGGCATGTGCTGGGATGTTCTCATAAAACATGAGAACAACACTAAGATGAACCCTGTCAATTTGTTGTCAAAGGTTTAGTTCATTTCAATGAACTCTGGAAATGAATTCTGACAATGTATTGACGTAATCACGGTTTTTACTCTGGATGTCTTCTGAATAATATTTTGTACAAATTACAATCAGCTTACATACTGCTATTAAAATAAACGCAACCCCTTTTTGGATTCCTTTAGAAATTTCATATTCATCCATCGTATTAACAAATATTCTGTTTTGTAGGCGAAGATCAGAACTCGTTGCTTAAGGACATTTTACACGATAGGTTTTCTACGCAATGCTTTGTGCGACATGAAACTGTTTGGGAACTGTTAAACTGCTCATGCAAATGTTGGGAGTATATCGAGTATTTTAATATTATGTGTCTCAAATATGCTTTATGTGGGTAGATCTGTTCATATTTCTTACAGACAAATTCAAGTTGTGTTTACGTGTGACGACAACCACAACAGCGACCATGTCTTGGTAAAGGAATCAGCCGAGGAAGGCATTGTAAGACGCTGTCAATCACTATCATCCTGCCTTGCTTTCCAAAATCGCAAACTTAAAATTTGCAAGTGGTTAGATGATAATAATAATAATAATAGCGGTAGCATTGCAGTAGAAATCATAAGTAATCCACAAAATTTAAAATAAGGTTGCAGTTATTCTCTTGCAAATTCAAATGGTGGTGTTATTATTGCTTTGCACGATAGCACGTTACACACTTGTAATTAGCCTTGCGTTTTCTAATGTGGATTTGAATGTGTTGTAACAGGCATTTACGATCTCAACCAAACATGCCTGCAGAGAAGTTAAGGGTGATGTGGTGGCTTCCAATTCAAGCACTACTCCATCACCAAAGGGTGGCGCGGACCGCACCAGAGTCTACGTTATCGTGGCCTCTTGCGTGGGAAGCATTATTCTGATGTAAGTTTAGAGATTCACATTAAGGAGAAGAAAGTTTGTTTAAATTTTGAAATTAACGAAATGATCTTACTATTTCGGTTATTTCAGCTGTTTTGCATTAAAATAATTTTGGTTTGAATGCATAATCTAATACATAATCCTTCAAACTACCCTGTTTGAGAAAACGAAATAACTAAAAACTCTAAACCAGACAACTACAAAAATTTAAGCATTAAATTAGGCACAACAAAGGGCGCATTCAAACAAGCGTATCCTAAACGGGCTACCCATCTTTCATCGTCCTTATACAGGGTGCATTATTATGTGCTTGTACACGTAAATATACACCTGCGAGATGAGGGACGTATCAAATAGATTTCAGATCGCCATGGCGTGTTAGCAAAATGTCTGGGGTTCTTTACTGTTTTTAATTGATGTCTATCCAGGACATTCCTCATATTCATCCGGGTTATAACTTGGTGCTTGTTATGTTTTACTACTACTATTACTACTACTACTACTACTACTACTACTACTACTACTACTACTACTACTACTACTACTACTACTACTACTACTACTACTACTGCTAATAATAATAATAATAATAATAATAATAATAATAATAATAATAATAATAATAATAATAATAATAATAATAATAATAATAATAATAATAATAATAATAATAATAATGTGTATTTTGGTAGACCTGTGAAAGGAGTTATAATTTAATTTCTTAGAAAGAATAAAAGCACAAATGATAACGTTTAAACAAGCGTTGTTTGCATTTAAAAAACGATTTATAGAGCTTTGCCTTGCCCTTGAGTGTCACCCCTCTGGTGTGTGTGATCTTTAGTGTGAAAATTCTGCGTAACTTTTAGTAACACTTACTCCAATCCGACATGAACTAACACGAAGTTTATGGCCATTATGACAATAACGTAGCTACAACAATATAATCCAGAAAATTATACTGAGAACAGAAAATTGCGACCTGTTTAGAACAGTATCTACTCTTCATTGTTTTACATGATAATTTGAATTAGAAATAACATTTATCGACGCATACACAATCACGTAGTCATAACAAACAATATATTTTTTATTATTGTTTTGTTTTTTTTCTAGCCTGCTTTGTTGTATGCTGGTGCGCTGTTGTTGCAAAGGCTGTTACTGTATCTGTAAACCTGGGTAAGCTGTCCTCATCATTTCTATCAAAATCTTATATCAAGAATGTAGCAGATATTTTAAGAAGCAGGATGATAAGCTAAATATTTGCACTGTTCCGTTGTAATATCCAGTACTGGCAGTTAATGTCCATAGAAAGCCTGGCACGTACTGTTATAGTTTCTTTCAATAAGTAAGTACAGAGCTTGCTAAGTCACTCATATGGTCCAAACTACAATCAATGAAATAGGTGTTTTTATGTTATGTTTTCGTATTTGGCGCACTCTTTCCTACTACAATCTAGTAAAGAAGGCAAAGTATATGTAACTGTAAGATAACGGAGAAATTGTTTCCGCAATTCTGCATACTCTTAAAGAACTCCGTGGAAGTATTGTCAGTCCTATATCAATGTAACGGTCATAATAATGGCTTAAGCTTCATGGCACGCCATCGTGCGTATTCTACAGGATCGTTTTGTCAAGTCTTGTCTCTTGATAAATTAAAAGGTTTATATCACTTTTTCTTTGTTTTTTTTTAGATACAGGAGCATTTAGTAAACAAATGTGGAGATTATTAAACAAGTGTGATATAAAAGAGACATATGCAGGATATACTTGAAGGCTAATGAATAGCGGATCAAATCTGCTCCAGTCCCATTGATTTTCAACACAAAAGACCATGTTACATTGGAAAAGAAATGAACTGTTAATTTGTCTCACATGCTTCACATATTACAGCAGTTTGGATCTTCTTTGAATAGAGTTTTTGCAAAATTTGATTTAATAGCATTTAAATTTCAATGCAATTTGTGTCAAAGAGCTTCGAATTTATTCTAAGAACATATGCTAGAACTTGTGGTTTTGCCCATATATTATATGCCTATCGTTTACGCAATCTATCTATCTTACCAAACATGCTGATGTTTACTCTTCTCCACAATCTCATGCTTGAATACATATTTTCTGGTCATGCTGGGTCTATTTAGGGATAGTGTTCCTTCCCACGGATTTAGTATGTGTGTTTTAAATTGGTTTTTATTATGGTAACCCCTTTTAGAAGTTTGCAAGTTGGGTTGAAAAAAGGTTCTAGATATGGGGAAAGTGAAATTACGGTTTATGCTTTAACGACAACTTCGCTGCTTGCTTGAGTATGTGATGGATTTTAAATTGTACAGTGATGAAGCAAATAGATTTTTTTAAAACCTTGAGGTTTATATATGTTGTTATATATGTTGTTATTTATGTTGTTATATATACAACAATTAAGTACATTCAAATGTACTTAATTTTTGTATATATATGTCTAATCTATGTATAAACTGGATTGATATTGTACAATTCCTTCATAACAATGGCTGTTAAATTATATGGTTTTAATAATACATAATGCAAAAATTAGCAGATTCTTAAGCAAAGGTGACGGAATTCATTTTAATTAGATCCTACATGAGACTGACTGGGTATGAGCAAGAAGTTAAGTTATAAGAGATGTTATGTTTACCATCAGTTATTTCCTGCCCTTACCTGATAAGGACAAGAAGATTGAATTGTAGACTCGTATGTCGTTGGTCATGGGATCTACTACAGTCACATGAAGCTGTGTGTCATCAACGTCAGAGGTACATGATCTGATAACGACTTTGACATTTGCATGCTTTTTCAATTGAAATGCAGAAACAGTGTTTCTTTTTGTTAAGATGTATCACGAGTGTTTTTTCTTGGATCAAGGCCTACTCAACATTGTTTCATGGAGGCCCTTAATGTTACGTTAAGAAACCGTGAAACATGGTAATGTTCTGTGACGTCTCACACTCGATGCAAATGCAAGGTATATGAGATGTCTGTAGGAACATATGGTGTACATGCGATTTATATGAGATACCTGTAAGAACATTTGATTTACATTTAAGGTGTATTAGATATCTTTAAGAGGATTTGACATGCATCCTAGGTATATGAGATGTCTGTAAGAACATTTGATATACACGCAAAGTATATGAGATGTCTATAACGACATTTAATGTACATGCGAGGTACATGAGATATCTGTACGAACACGCGAGACATATATGTAACACAAAGCATTTTACCAGTTTGAGTAAGAAGGACCTTTTATGAGTAAAACATATACTTTAACAGAGTAATCCAAGCATTAAACTAATTGCCATATAAATGACCTATTGCTTTGTCTGCTATTTAACTAACAGCCTTTATCAGACGTATTTGCTTCACTGACTATGGAAACATTCATAATTTTCTACATTCGTTGAGGCGATGTTATTTATGTCCATTCAGAGCGTCTACCTCTTCTACCGTTTACTCGCTCATCAGCGACACGATGGCTGTTTGTACTATCTCAAAGCCTATGGCTGTGCTCCAAATGAATTCATGCAAATCTAGATGATTGTGCTCCAAACGAATTCGTACAAATCTAGGTGACAAGACTATGTGAGTTTATCGCACGTTCAATA
Source organism: Protula sp. h YS-2021 (assembly GCA_949752745.1). Lineage (NCBI taxonomy): Eukaryota > Metazoa > Annelida > Polychaeta > Sabellida > Serpulidae > Protula > Protula sp. h YS-2021. The sequence continues at coordinate 13,237,982 of OX457024.1, read as the reverse complement.
GAAACACTAACTTGAAATATCGGTTTGATTTTCTGACTTGTCAAACATTGAATGACCACTCAAGGTTACCACAATCACCACATAAGTCTGAGATATAGTTCACCAAATACTCAAACCCAGAGATTGAATGGAATGGTGTTCACAATATATGATTGAAAGAAAGGCCCCTAATAACCCCAGTCAGATTGTGCCATAAAAATAGCTGCACATGCTTGAATAAGGTTTGACCATCATCTAAAAATAGCTGTACATGTTTGAATAAGGTTTGACAATCATTTAAAAATAGCTGCACATGGTTAAATAAGGTCAGACCATCACCTGATACATGTATTCTAACCTCTGTCCTTCACACCTCATCCTCCCCGCGTTATTTATGAATGGATGTAAACCCGATGTAAACAAATGAGACGGAAGGGAGACACCAGTTACGTTACTTGTAGAGCCGTGCAATAAGATCCATCCACAAATCTTTGAACACATGTCCTTTAAATTATTCTTATGACAAATAACAATGGTAAAGCACAGCATTTTGAAACTCCTTCCTCTGGTAGGAGATTGGCATGCAGATCATCACACAATTATAACTGATTTTGTTGAGAAAAGGCTTAATCAAAGCGACACAGAAGCTGAAGTATGTGGCGATGTTGAATATTTATAGCATTTAATGCGTTATCCTAACACGTAAAAATAACATTATATAATCTTAGAGCAGAAAAAAACTACCACCAAATGTGGAACAGTAAACCGTTATGGATGCCACCAACATCAAGTGAATACAACACCTTCACAAAGCCAGACCGAATGAGCGCTGTCATGACTTTATGATATCAACTAAACGACGCTCATCACTGATAGTACTGTTACAGAGATAGCAATGTAATAGAGACAGTTATTATTCCGACATTTCCTGATACAGATGCGAGCGGTCTTTAGTCAAAACTTCAATACAACTCAGTCAAACTACTGATATGAGCAGCCACACACAAAATCCACACACACACACACACACACACACACACACACACACACACACACACACACACACACACACACACACACACACACACACACACACACACACACACACACACACACACACACACACACACACACACACACACACACACACAAACACACACACACACACACATACACACACACATACACACACACACACACCCACACACACACATACACACACACATATATATATATATATATATATATATTTATCTATGACTAGGCTTCGACATACGTAGCTGGCATCGCATATTGTCCGTAAATCATTGCAGAATTGTCTAACCGATGTTTGTCATAGAAAATAAGATAAATTAGATAATTTTGTATTTTTTGGCGAGCAGCAATTTGTAAAAATTGGTTCAAGTATATACTTTTGTGACTTTAGGTGTCTATAAAATGTCATAAATGACATGAACATAAAGTGTTCGAAACTTTCGTTTTCAGATAATGAGCTTGTTTTGACAGCCAGTAATGTCTTGTATAGAAACTTACTCTATCTGTTTAGATCCTGATTTTCGGTGAGTACGTTAGAAAATACAAAAATAAGAAATTATACAACGGTAACACTGCTCTTTTTCTCTGAGTGTGAGTCAGAGCACATTAATCTAGTGAATGGTTAGTAGGAAACACCGCGGCATAGTCCATATGGCCAAAGACCAGCTGTGCTGAAACGTAACGGAATGTGTGGCAACACAATAACATTAGTTTTCAATCACATTGATTAAAAGTACATTATAGTAATGAAGTATGAGGCGCCAATACTAATTAAATATTTACACAAATTGATTAGTGTAATACTGATTAAGAAAACCACTTTTTTCAAGACATCTACGTTTTCCTCTGCTAGTCCTCCGGGATTGTACTTTCCGTGCTTATATTAAGAATCAGGAAAGAATTTAGTGTTATAATTAAGTGTGTTTAAAGAAACAGAGTTGTTTTTGAAAATACGGCTACGAGGGTCAAATTTTCTGCCTTACGGCTAATCGGCCAATCAAACTTCGCTCTAGGGAATGATCACGAATTTAATGAATTTTATCATTTGTGCTTTGTCTGCTATTTAACTAACAGCCTTTATCAGACGTATTTGCTTCACTGACTATGGAAACATTCATAATTTTCTACATTCGTTGAGGCGATGTTATTTATGTCCATTCAGAGCGTCTACCTCTTCTACCGTTTACTCGCTCATCAGCGACACGATGGCTGTTTGTACTATCTCAAAGCCTATGGCTGTGCTCCAAATGAATTCATGCAAATCTAGATGATTGTGCTCCAAACGAATTCGTACAAATCTAGGTGACAAGACTATGTGAGTTTATCGCACGTTCAATAGAAACACTAACTTGAAATATCGGTTTGATTTTCTGACTTGTCAAACATTGAATGACCACTCAAGGTTACCACAATCACCACATAAGTCTGAGATATAGTTCACCAAATACTCAAACCCAGAGATTGAATGGAATGGTGTTCACAATATATGATTGAAAGAAAGGCCCCTAATAACCCCAGTCAGATTGTGCCATAAAAATAGCTGCACATGCTTGAATAAGGTTTGACCATCATCTAAAAATAGCTGTACATGTTTGAATAAGGTTTGACAATCATTTAAAAATAGCTGCACATGGTTAAATAAGGTCAGACCATCACCTGATACATGTATTCTAACCTCTGTCCTTCACACCTCATCCTCCCCGCGTTATTTATGAATGGATGTAAACCCCATGTAAACAAATGAGACGGAAGGGAGACACCAGTTACGTTACTTGTAGAGCCGTGCAATAAGATCCATCCACAAATCTTTGAACACATGTCCTTTAAATTATTCTTATGACAAATAACAATGGTAAAGCACAGCATTTTGAAACTCCTTCCTCTGGTAGGAGATTGGCATGCAGATCATCACACAATTATAACTGATTTTGTTGAGAAAAGGCTTAATCAAAGCGACACAGAAGCTGAAGTATGTGGCGATGTTGAATATTTATAGCATTTAATGCGTTATCCTAACACGTAAAAATAACATTATATAATCTTAGAGCAGAAAAAAACTACCACCAAATGTGGAACAGTAAACCGTTATGGATGCCACCAACATCAAGTGAATACAACACCTTCACAAAGCCAGACCGAATGAGCGCTGTCATGACTTTATGATATCAACTAAACGACGCTCATCACTGATAGTACTGTTACAGAGATAGCAATGTAATAGAGACAGTTATTATTCCGACATTTCCTGATACAGATGCGAGCGGTCTTTAGTCAAAACTTCAATACAACTCAGTCAAACTACTGATATGAGCAGCCACACACAAAATCCACACACACACACACACACACACACACACACACACACACACACACACACACACACACACACACACACACACACACACACACACACACACACACACACACACACACACACACACACACACACACACACACACACACACACACACACAAACACACACACACACACACATACACACACACATACACACACACACACACCCACACACACACATACACACACACATATATATATATATATATATATATTTATCTATGACTAGGCTTCGACATACGTAGCTGGCATCGCATATTGTCCGTAAATCATTGCAGAATTGTCTAACCGATGTTTGTCATAGAAAATAAGATAAATTAGATAATTTTGTATTTTTTGGCGAGCAGCAATTTGTAAAAATTGGTTCAAGTATATACTTTTGTGACTTTAGGTGTCTATAAAATGTCATAAATGACATGAACATAAAGTGTTCGAAACTTTCGTTTTCAGATAATGAGCTTGTTTTGACAGCCAGTAATGTCTTGTATAGAAACTTACTCTATCTGTTTAGATCCTGATTTTCGGTGAGTACGTTAGAAAATACAAAAATAAGAAATTATACAACGGTAACACTGCTCTTTTTCTCTGAGTGTGAGTCAGAGCACATTAATCTAGTGAATGGTTAGTAGGAAACACCGCGGCATAGTCCATATGGCCAAAGACCAGCTGTGCTGAAACGTAACGGAATGTGTGGCAACACAATAACATTAGTTTTCAATCACATTGATTAAAAGTACATTATAGTAATGAAGTATGAGGCGCCAATACTAATTAAATATTTACACAAATTGATTAGTGTAATACTGATTAAGAAAACCACTTTTTTCAAGACATCTACGTTTTCCTCTGCTAGTCCTCCGGGATTGTACTTTCCGTGCTTATATTAAGAATCAGGAAAGAATTTAGTGTTATAATTAAGTGTGTTTAAAGAAACAGAGTTGTTTTTGAAAATACGGCTACGAGGGTCAAATTTTCTGCCTTACGGCTAATCGGCCAATCAAACTTCGCTCTAGGGAATGATCACGAATTTAATGAATTTTATCATTTGTGCTTTGTCTGCTATTTAACTAACAGCCTTTATCAGACGTATTTGCTTCACTGACTATGGAAACATTCATAATTTTCTACATTCGTTGAGGCGATGTTATTTATGTCCATTCAGAGCGTCTACCTCTTCTACCGTTTACTCGCTCATCAGCGACACGATGGCTGTTTGTACTATCTCAAAGCCTATGGCTGTGCTCCAAATGAATTCATGCAAATCTAGATGATTGTGCTCCAAACGAATTCGTACAAATCTAGGTGACAAGACTATGTGAGTTTATCGCACGTTCAATAGAAACACTAACTTGAAATATCGGTTTGATTTTCTGACTTGTCAAACATTGAATGACCACTCAAGGTTACCACAATCACAACATAAGTCTGAGATATAGTTCACCAAATACTCAAACCCAGAGATTGAATGGAATGGTGTTCACAATATATGATTGAAAGAAAGGCCCCTAATAACCCCAGTCAGATTGTGCCATAAAAATAGCTGCACATGCTTGAATAAGGTTTGACCATCATCTAAAAATAGCTGTACATGTTTGAATAAGGTTTGACAATCATTTAAAAATAGCTGCACATGGTTAAATAAGGTCAGACCATCACCTGATACATGTATTCTAACCTCTGTCCTTCACACCTCATCCTCCCCGCGTTATTTATGAATGGATGTAAACCCCATGTAAACAAATGAGACGGAAGGGAGACACCAGTTACGTTACTTGTAGAGCCGTGCAATAAGATCCATCCACAAATCTTTGAACACATGTCCTTTAAATTATTCTTATGACAAATAACAATGGTAAAGCACAGCATTTTGAAACTCCTTCCTCTGGTAGGAGATTGGCATGCAGATCATCACACAATTATAACTGATTTTGTTGAGAAAAGGCTTAATCAAAGCGACACAGAAGCTGAAGTATGTGGCGATGTTGAATATTTATAGCATTTAATGCGTTATCCTAACACGTAAAAATAACATTATATAATCTTAGAGCAGAAAAAAACTACCACCAAATGTGGAACAGTAAACCGTTATGGATGCCACCAACATCAAGTGAATACAACACCTTCACAAAGCCAGACCGAATGAGCGCTGTCATGACTTTATGATATCAACTAAACGACGCTCATCACTGATAGTACTGTTACAGAGATAGCAATGTAATAGAGACAGTTATTATTCCGACATTTCCTGATACAGATGCGAGCGGTCTTTAGTCAAAACTTCAATACAACTCAGTCAAACTACTGATATGAGCAGCCACACACAAAATCCACACACACACACACACACACACACACACACACACACAC